>JAWMRF010000092.1:5440519-5460235 GCA_035221435.1 Sphenopsis melanotis | reverse complement strand
TATATTATTTTATTATATATTATATAAATATATATTATATATTTATTATGTATATTAAAAGAAAATTATATATTAAAACTATACTAAAAGAATAGAAGAAAGAATTTCATCAGAAGGCCAGAAAGGCATAGAAAGGAATAATAAAATCTTGTGACTGCTTACAGCCTCGACACAGGTGGCTGTCATTGGCCATCAAGTAAAAACAATTTAATAATTCTCCAAATCACATTCCAAAGCAGCAAAACATGGAGAAGCTGAAGCTCCTCAGCTTCTCAGGAGAAAAGATCCTCATGAAAGGATTTTCCATAAACTATGTCAGTGACAGTGTCCTGCCTGGGTTCCTCAGGAGCGCAGGGACACTTGGAGAGGCAGCGCTTTAATGCTGGGATGGTTTGATGGTTTGGGTTGGAGGAGACAGGAAAGCTCCTTCCCCCCATGCAGGCTGTCCCTGGGGCTGTTAGTTCAGATGTTCCCAGCAGGAGATGCGGTTGTTTTCATGGGAATGTGTGATCCAGGGCTCAGAGCAGCTCCTGCTCCCAGATCTTGCCTGGTTTTATCTCCAAAAACACCGAGGGCAGGAGCTGATGGACTTTAATGAACTTTGAATTCCTGGATTGCTTCACTCCCAAAACCAGCACGGAGCTTTCTGTGTGCCCAGGGCTTTGCACTCCCCCAGTGGGGCACTGGGCTATGGGAGATCCCTGCAGAGCTTTCCACCTTCCCAAAACCTTCCCAAACCTTCCCATCCCTGCAAATGCCTGGCAGGTTTTCCCTCTGCCCACTGAGGGCAGCTTTCAGAGGATCCCAGAATAGTTTGGGTTGCAAGGGACATTAAAACTCATTTTGTCCCATTTCCACCAAACTGGGCTGCTCCAAACCCTGGCTTTGAACACTTCCAGGCATGGGGGCAGCTTCAGAAGCTTTTTCCTGTGGGGTTTAATGGGATTCCTCTATTCCTGCAGCATTTGAGAGCCACACAGGCTGAGAGCTGAGTCCAGGAAAGGAAAAGAAAAAAATATTTCACCTCCCAACCTCTTCATCATGCTCTGCTCTCCTTTTTCTGTCTCTGACCTCCCCCTCTTTGTGTTTGTGAGCAGTACAGAGGCAGGAGGGAGGGAGGAATGTGCTGCAGAGATCCTGCTGCTGCCTAGTTGGATCCAGATGTTCAGGGAAGGAGCAGGGCTGTGGGAGCAGGACAGAAAAGGGCTGGAGCAGGGAAATCAGGAGCACCAAGCCTGACTTAAACACAAAGGGGATGGGAATTCCACCCTTCAGGTACAACTTCAGGGAGCAAAAGGGGCACCTGCCCAAATCTCCAGGGCCACAGGAGGCATCCACAGAGGAGCTTTTACTCATCTAAGGAGGAGTGCTGACCATGAGGGAGATTTTTCCAAAAATGTCCTTGTTCTTCCCAAATCCACACCATCAGTGGGAACTCTGAAGTGTCTCCTGGAGGACCAGACCCTCCCAGCTCCCTTGGCCTTCCCAAGAAAGGGCAGCCCAGTTCTGGCTGGGTGATCTCCACCAGCTCCCACAATTCAGGGGTTTTTCTCTCTTAGGGTTTTGGGAGCCCTGTGAGGAATCCTCACCTGGATTGTATGGTGGGCCTTCAGAATGATTATTTTGTGGCACTGCCCTGTCATTGTCACATTTTCTGAAAAATCCCTTTGCCCGGGACTTTTCTCCTGGGAAGCTGAGAAGCCTCAGAGAAAAAGGAAAAAATAATTATCTGATTTGCTTCTCCTGTGTTTTTCTGCTTTGGAATGTGTTTGGAGGTTGTTTATCCAACAAGTGATTGTTTCATTGGTTTCATGTGAATTGTTTTGACTTATTGGCCAATCGGTGCCAAGCTGTGTCGAGGCTCTGGAAGGAGTCACAAATTTTCATTATTATCTTTTTACCCTTCTGTCCGTATCCTTTCTGTATTCTTTAGTATAGCTTAATTTAGTATTCTTTAATATAATATAGTATCATAAAATAATAGATCAGCCCTCTGAGAACATGGAGTCAGATTCATCTTTCCTCCCTGCCGCGGGGCACCCCACAAATACAATAATTCCCCCACAAATACAATCATTCCCCACAAATACAATAATTCCCCACAAATACAATAATTCCCCTCTTCCCCCTGAACCAGGTAACACCAGGTTTGTGCTCCTGAGTCCCTTCTGACAAACTGATCCAGGAGAAAAGGGGCAGAACCCTTCCTGCACACCCCAAAATCCTCCCCCCACTGCTGCCCTCCCTGCAGCTGCATCAAAGAGAGTGGAATCCCAATTAACGTGATTCTAATCAGGACAACGTCTCTGCACCAGCATCTGCAGCAGCTTTAAAGCTCTCCATCAACTTCCCAGTGCTCTGCTCATTTAATTACACCCAGGCTGCTGCACTGCTCAACCCCTTAATTGCCCAGGACAGAGAATGGGGTGGTAACCAGGTCAGAGCCAGGAGATGCTGGCCATTGTTCTGAGCCACTAAAGCTGTTTTCTCACCCCCTTTCAGGAGCTTGGTTTATGTAATTGCCAAGGAAAGGAGGGCATTCAGGAGGGGCAGCAGGGAACTCTCAGAAGGGATGCGGAATTGCTTTTAATTAATGAGGAATGACTCGAAGGCTGATTCCTTTCTGCAACAGTAAGGTCTCCACTGAACACCACAACACAAATCCTTTCCCAGGGCTTCAGATCAAGCCACAGGTCCTTGGTAGTAATATTCCTGATAATAGCTGGGATTTAATCTACAAGTTGGGGGACCAGGAGAGTGAAAAAAAATCCAATTAACTCTCCCTGAGCTCTTTCAGTTCTGTAGTGCTGGGAACAATGGCAAATAGCTGGGTTTTGTGTGTTCAGCTCCCCAAAATACTTGCCCTGATTGAATCCTTCAAAAAGCACTGATGGTTCTTTCGTGTAGCTTTAAAAGTGGTTTGGCACAAAAAATGAAGGGTGGGAGATTAAAGAGCTCAAGGCAGAACGTTTGGGCCTGACCCCTCACCTCAGTTACACCAACTGGAGTTGGGATTAACACCCGAGTAAACAAAATGAGAAATTCAGGCGCTGTGCAGGCAGTAAAAGCTTGTTCTTGATGGATTTTCATTTGGAAGACTTCAGATCCGAGTGGGGCTCACAGAGCACAACCAAAACTCTGGGTTTCCTCCCCCTTGGCTCCACATTCCTGCCCTGAACTCCATGTGTGCAAGCAGTCAGCAGTGCTGGAAGGAGCTTCTGCAAACCCAGCTCTGAGTGAGGAAGAGGCAGTGAGGATTTGGAGCTTGGCCAAATCCCCGTGGTTTTCCCCAGGGATGACTGAGGCACCAAGGCAAGCCCGGGGTCAGATTGCACCTCCCTGCTCCCACGCACTGCAACTTCCCAGCAGAGCTCAGCTGGGATTTTTAGCAGCACATTTTTCCCCCTCAACCTCGTGGCTGAGGTATTTTAATGGAAGTTTTCTCCCGGTAAAAAGCTGCAGTGTGCTCACATACCAGAAAATCCTGGCGCGGGTCATTAACACTCAGTCAGGCTGATCCACACTGAGCTGTGGGGAATGTTTCACCTTCCCTGGGCTTCAGAGGAGGTTCCATCCACACAGCTGCCCCACAGCAGCAAAGAGCCAAGGCAGAAAGGCAGAAGAACCTTGGTTTGGCCACTCAGAGCTGTCCCAAAGCCGTGCAGCTGCACTTGCTCTTCAGGAATTCCCTTCACTGTCACCTGCTGACCACTCTGTTCCTTGGCGCCTTCCAAACCTCAGCAAAGCTGTCCCTCCCGTGCTCCCTGATTGTTTTTCTGCTCCCTGCTACCTCCCAAACAGCTCCTTGTTCTTTAATTCTGTTTCCTGCCAGCATTTTTAATAACCAGTCTGCATTTCTTATCTGTGTGTCCGTTCATTTCTGGGACTGGGCTCAAACCCACCGCTCCCAGGTCAGAGCTGCAATCTGCAGGAGCACTCCAGCATTCCTGGCAAGCTGCTGAGCCAAACTGATGATTTCCTCTGCTCCAGGAGCTACCAGGAGGAAAAGAACACCCTGTTCTCCCAGGCTGCAGCAGCACAGAGAGGGACGGTCCCGAATCACCTCTCACACCCCGGGATCCAGGCTCAGATAAATCTGCATTACTCCCAGTGCCACAGGGATGTGGATTCCAGATTTGGGATGAGAGGAATGCTCTCTAAGGGTTGTTTGTGCCCACTGACCTCATGGCTCTCCCCTCCAGCCCCTGCTGGGATCCTCCTGGTTTTTTGCATAATCTCCTCTGAATAAATTCACTGTGTGAGTGGGGCCTTCTCCTTTTGCAGCTTTTGTCATGAGGATCTTTCTGTGCCGTTCCTACCTTGTGGGCCCTCCCTCTCTTTTTGTATCCATCGTTTTCCTCCCTCCTTTCCACCTCTTAACTTTTCCTTCTCTTATTTTCAGCACTGCTATTGTCCTGAAAAACGTTTCAAGGAGCCAATTTCGCTTGAGGGGAGCTGTGAAAATTTAGGGTTAAAGCTTGTGGGAGGTCACACAAAAAGCACTATTTGGACAAGAGTGATCTCCCTGCCTGGAAGCGTGGCTTTAAATGGATGTTTCCATTTATTTCTGTGCTCCTCCTCTCAAAGCTCTTTCTCCGAGGCCCTGATCCTGCTGCCACAGTGACCTTTGTGTTTGCAGAGAGACCTTTTGAAATCAAAGGGGCCTTTCAGCAGCATCTGCCCATCTGGAAATGATCACAGAAGCGGGAAGGTGAAGGGCAGACTGGGGGCGTTTGGAGAGTGAGTGCAGGCTCTGAAGCAACACAGGTCCCTCATTCCTGGGAGACAGACTCTGAAGGTGTCCCAGTGACATCCTCAGGGACAGGGATGCCGCCAGCGTGGCTCACACCAGACCCGGGGCACTGGGAGCCTGAGGAGTCACACCAATATCGATTGACTTGCAGCAAGAACACGTTCTGAAAATTCATTTCAAAACTCAGAAAACTCTGAGTGTATTTCACTGCGGATGCCCCATCCCTGGAGGTGTTCAAGGCTGGCTTGGATGGAGCTCTGGGTGATGGATGTGGGGTGAGGGCTGTCTTTGATGGAGACATGTGTGAACCTGGGCTGTGTTTGATGGATCCATGTGCTCATCCAGGGCTCTGGGTGATGGATCCATGCGTGAACCTGGGCTCTGGATGACGGATCCATGTGCACATCCAGGTGTGTGTTTGATGGATCCATGTGCACATCCAGGTGTGTGTTTGATGGATCCATGTGCACATCCAGGTCTGTTTGATGGATCCATGTGCACATCCAGGTGTGTGTTTGATGGATCCATGTGCACATCCAGGTTTGTTTGATGGATCCATGTGCACATTCAGCTCTGGATGATGGATCCATGTGCACATCCAGGTCTGTTTAATAGATCTATGTGCACATCCAGGTCTGTTTAATGGATCCATGTGCACATCCAGGTCTGTTTGATGGATCCATGTGCACATCCTGGGCTCTGGATGATGAATCCATGTGCACATCCAGGTCTGTTTAATGGATCCATGTGCACATCCAGGTCTGTTTGATGGACCCATGTGCACATCCAGGTCTGGATGATGGATCCATGTGCACATCCAGGTCTGGATGATGGATCCATGTGCACAGCCTGGGCTCTGGATCCATGCGCATCATGGCTGTGTTTGATGGATCCATGTGCTCGTTCACGGCTCTGGATGAGGATCCATGTGCTCATCCAGGGCTCGGCCGCCTCTCTCCGCTCCCCTCCCGGCCCGGCGCTGTTCCTTTAACGACGGGGCGGGCGCTGCTCGGCGGGGCCGTCCCGGGTCCGGGGGGGAAGTGACGGGCGGGGGGCGAGGGCAGAGCCCGCTCGGCGAGGGAGGGACGGACGGACCGAGGGACGCTGAATGAGCGGGGCGAGCGAGGCAGCGCCGCGGGGCCGGGGGCGCGGCGGGGCCGCCTCTCCCCGCCGCCTTCCGCGCTCCGGCCGCGCCCCCCGCCCGATGCGCTGAGCCCGGCCCGGGGGGATGCGCGGCCCGCGGCTGCCGGCGCTGCCCGCGCTGCTCTGGCTGGCGCTGGCCCCGCTGCCCGGCCCCGCTGCGCGGGCTGAGCTGCGGGTGCGGGTGCGGCTGCCCGGCGGGCAGGTGACGGAGGAGAGCCTGCAGGCCGACAGCGGCGCCGACTGCGTCAGCCTGGAGCTAAGGGCGGCCGACGGCGCCCTCGTCACGCTCACGGCGGATTTCAGACAGGTACGGGGCGGGGGAGAGCATCCCCGGGGGGTTCGGGCTGGGAGGGAGCTGGGGAGAGTATCCCCGGGGGGTTCAGACTCGTATGGAGCTGGGGAGAGCATCCCTGTGGGGTTCGGGAAGGGAGAGAGCCGGGGAGAGCATCCCCGAGGGGTTCGGGCAGGGAGCGAGGAGAGCATCCCCGAGGGGTTCGGGCAGGGAGCGAGGAGAGCATCCCCGGGGGGTTTGGGAAGGAAGAGAGCTGGGGAGAGCATCCCCGAGGGGTTTGGGAAGGGAGAGAGCCGGGGAGAGCATCCCCGAGGAGTTCGGGCAGGGAGAGAACTGGGGAGAGCATCCCCGAGGGGTTTGGGAAGGGAGAGAGCCGGGGAGAGCATCCCCGAGGGGTTCGGGAAGGGAGAGAGCTGGGGAGAGCATCCTCCGGGGGTTCAGACAGGTATGGAGCTGGGGAGAGCATCCCCGGGCGTTTCGGGTAAGAACGGGACTGGGAGAGCATCCCCAGCGGTTTCGGGCAGGGAGCGAGCTGGGTTCATCCCCGGGGGTTTCGGGCAGGGACAGAGCGTGGAGAGCATCCCCGGGTGCCGCGTGGTCCCGGCGGGGCTGGAGGACGGTGAAGGCTGCGGGATGGGAGCGCTGGCCCCTGGCACTTTCTGGAGGGTCTGGTCAGGGCTTTGCGTGCACTCCGTGAGTGCTTCTTGTGGGATGAGCGCTGAGGACGGCGATCCTTCCCCTTTTCCTTCCAGACCCGAGTCCATCCCAGCTCGGAAGCTGGAGAATCTTGACTGGGGGTCCAGGAGCCAAAAGGACCCTCGGAATGCACAAAGCCCATCCATCCTCTCGCACCGTCGGGGGCTTTGTTTGATCTCTCCGGCACAGCTCCAGGACAGTGAGCCAGGCTCGCTGTCCCCACCAGTGTCACACCTGTGCCCGGGGCTGCCTCCACGCTGGAAACAGCTGGAAGATCCCAGTGGGGACGGGCAGCAGCTCTGGTGCTCCTGCCTGAGTTGTGAGCAGCACAGTTTGCCCAGTTCCTCAGAGTTTTGCGTGGCAGGCTCAGCACAGCCGAGCAGGGTCAGGGCTGGGGAGATTTTGGGTTCCTGGTGTGGCGGTGTCCATGCCCTGCTGTAGCTCTGGGATATCTCTCTCCACGATGCCATGGGGTGCAGGTGATTCCTCAGGTGAGCTCCTGCTGTCTTTGGGGGCTCATGTGTGGTCTGGGATGTGTGTGACTGGCAGCTGTCAGTTCTGAGCTGAAGCCCCAAATCCCACACATCTCATGGGATGGAGATGCCAGTCCTGGCTGGATGCAGAGAATTCCCACAGCCCAGGGAAGCACAGTTTGCCCAGGGTGCCATGGCTGTGTTATCTCATTCCAACCCCCCATCCTGGCTTTTTGCTCAGGTGGACTTTGCTTTGCAGCAGGAGGAAGCCCAGAGCCGTGAGATAGGAAGGTGCTGTGTCCCTGCCTGCTGTGAACCTTGGAGCCTTTTTGCCAGGGATTGTTCTGGTGCCTCTTCCCTGTTCAGTCTCAGTCTCCCTGCAAGCCCCTCAGATGTCCCTTTTCCTCCCTGAGAAGCCATGGTGATTTTGGAAGTGGTGGCATGTTTCAAATGTGGCATATTTCAAATGTGGCATGTTTCAAATACTCCAGCACGTGTGCAGGGAAGCAGCCCTGTGACTCCTATTAAAGAAAATATTAAATAATTGCAAGCCATGAGAAGTTAGGAAGGGCTCTGAAGCCATGGATTGCAAACTTGCACATTCCCAGGCCAGGGAAATCCAAACTCACTACAGATCCTCTAGGCAGGTCCTGGGATGTGACCTGGTGATTTTTTCAGCATTTTTCATTTGCTTCAGCTCCTCCTGAGAGCTCAGAGCTCACCCACAAACCCAACTGAGTGTGTGTTATATCTTCTCTCCCTCCCATCCTTATTAGAGCTGAGTTTATTCTGGATTGGGGTTTTCTGGAGGTGTTTTGGGTCCATGGGTTAAATCCTGAGCTCCACAGCCCATGCTGGAAGTGATGGTCCCTGGAGGGCTTTGCAAGCATCCAACTTGCAGAAATGCATTCCTAATCCTCAGTTTTAGGGCAGCTGGGGCCTGACTCTGTCTGCTCTGTGGATTTGCTGGAAAATAGCTGGGAAAAGCCAGGGGAACATAAAGGAGCAGGGAGCTGCTTTGTGGTGAGGTGAGTAATGTGTGAGCAGGCAGCAGCCTGGCTGGGCTTCCCCCCTGACCTGCTGCAGCTGCACCCAGACAGTTCCCAGTTCTGCCCTGCTGCTCCTCTCGCCCAAATTACCCAAATTACACAATTTCTGCCTGCTCTGGAGGTCGTGGGGCTCTGAGTGTTCCCAACAGCAGCTGGGGTTGTTGTCTGCTGCCCTTGAGCCTGATGATGTGGCCAGGATGCTGGGGTTTTTCCACAAATGAGTTTTCCATTCCTCTGGCTTGAACTGCAGGGGGTTTGTCCAAAGTCAGGGGTTTATTTGCTATTTTTTTTTTTTATTATTTTTTTTCCTCTCTGCTGGCAATTTGTGGTTGCCAGACCAGGGGCTGGAGAAGAAAGGAGCTAAATGAGATCATTGTTCATTGCTTTGCTCTGACACTGGTGGGACTTGAGCAGCGCCTGGGGCTTCCACAGGGCTGGGATTTTCTTTTCTCTTCCATCCCTGCCTGCCCTACAGAGCTGGAGCTTTGTCCTCAGAGCTCCAGGTTATTTTCTCCTTGGTGCAGCACAAACTGGGCAGTGAGAGTTCAAACTGGGACTCATTTTCTGGACAGAGCAGGGGTGACCCTTTCTTTTCTTGCAGTTTGAAAGAAGGGAATGAAAACGCTTCATTTCCTGTGGTCAGGCATAAAATGTATTGCAAAAAAATCAAATTTTGTATTGGAAAAAATCAAATTTTGTATTGCAAAAAAAAAAAAATAATGAGGGGGCTCAGCAACCTTGACTGTTGTGTCTGATTGGAATGAGGTTGCCAGTTGTTAAACACGGCCTGAGAACAAAGTGGGTGGATTTATTTCAAGGTCAGCACAAAGATAGGGAGAAGTTTCTCTTCCCTTTCCATTGCTGGAAAAGTTGGGCTTGGAAACACAAGCGAGGAAGCCTGGGTAGTGCTTTAACCCTTGCACTGCCAGTCCTTTCCGTGTGGATAAAGCTGCTGCGTGATGTTTTTGGGGCGGTGGTGTCAGAATTTCCTCATGCCAGGGGGCCGCGTGTTGGGTGACAAATCACCAGGTGGCACTGGAAGCATCTGACCGCGGATTTTATCTGTGTGGTTCGGAAAGCAGCTTCTTCTCTGAGCAGATACCAAAAGTAGGAAATGAGGGACATTCTGCAGTCTGTGGGAGGGGTCATTAAAACACCCTGGTGTTTGTTACTCTGTAGAATTGTATTTATTGCTCAGAAAATTTGCGTGTTATTCCCCCTCTCTCAGCACATGCTCGATTTGCAGTTTTAGATACTTGAATATAAGAGGCAGCAGACCCAAATTCTCCATTCCAGCCATTTCCAGACACAGAGGGGTTAAAAACCATAATCCCCACCCAGTCAGGGTAGCTCAGCTGGCTGGACCCCGGGTGTGGATGCAGCCCCGAGCTCCCTGTGCTGTGCAAACTCCTGCAATTCTGGCCAGCAGCGCTGGATCCCTGGGGCCAAGGCTGCTGACAGCAGTGCAGAATTAGCCCCAGCAGTGCTGGTGTCACCCTCTGTCCCCAGCAGCACATTCTCCTTTTTTTTCCTGTGCCACTGCAAAGACAAAACTGGGTCCCCACAGCAGCCCCGATGTCCTTAGGGGAGAGAAATTTGGCAGGAGAGCTGCAGGGAGGAAGGCACTGAAGTGATTTATTTCCCTGGGAACTGCTTTGCTCCCCTCGACGTGGAATGGTTGCTGGGCTGGGAGCTGGACCACACAGGATTGTGAATCCCTGCTGGAAAAAAACCCCGGGCAGGGAGGGCTGAGCTGCTCTCACCCCGCAGATGGCTGAGAGGGAAGGAGCTGGAGGATTTCCCTGCTCCTCCTGGGGAGTGCCGTGGGTAGGGACGGGCAGCAGTGGGATTTCTGTGCTGAAACAGCGGGATTTTGGAATGGGAGCACTGATTTCTGTGCTGAAATAATGGGATTTTGGAATGGGAGCACTGGTTTCTGTGCTGCAGCAGCAGGATTTTGGGAGCACTGATGTCCCTGCTGCAGCAGTGGGATTTTGGGAGTAGGAGCACTGATTTCTGTGCTGAAACAGAGGGATTTTGGGAGCACTGATTTCTGTGCTGTAACAGAAGGATTTTGGGAGTGGGAGCATTGATTTCTGTGCTGAAATAATGGGATTTTGGGAGGGGAAGCACTGATTTCCATGGTGCAGCAGTGGGATTTTGGGAGGGGGAGCACTGATATCCCTGCTGTAACAGTGGGACTTTGGGAGCACTGATTTCTGTGCTGCAATGGTGGGATTTTGGGAGTGGGAACACTGATTTCCCTGCTGTAACAATGGGATTTTGGGAGCACTGATCTCCATGGTGTAACAGTGAGTTTTTGGAGCACTGATTTCCCCACTGTGACAGCAGGATTTTGGGAGTGGGAGCACTGATTTCAATGGTGCAACAGTGGGATTTTTGGAGCACTGATTTCCCTGCTGTGACAGCAGGATTTTGGGAGTGGGAGCGCTGATTTCCCTGGCATATCTCTCACTGATTTCCCTGCTGTAACAATGGGATTTTGGGAGCACTGATTTCCCTGCTGCCTTGAGGAGCTGCTGTGGCCGTGCTGCAGGGCTGGCTGTCCCCTGCAGTGTTTGTCACCCAACCCCAGCTGCCACTGCCCCACTCAGGGCTGAGGATTCCCCACCCTGAGTTATCTGGAGAGTCCCTGCTCTGCTGGGACTTGTTCCCTGCTGGGAAATTCTGCAGGAACCTGGAGTTGAAGGTGCTGTTTGCTGCCTTGGCTGGGTACCCACCTTGGCACCGATTCACTGCTTTTCCTGCTGGGAAAAGGAGGCTGGGGAGGGAAAGGTGCTCTCCAAGCTTTGGGGAAAGCTTTGGTGGCTCTTTGTTACATACAAGTAGAAATAATATTTTATATTTTATATTTTTATATTTTATATTTTAATATATATTTTATATAGTTATACTATTTATATAAATATTTTATTAATATAAATATATTTATATACTTATATATTTATATATTTGTAGTTATAAATTTTATATATTTTATAAAGATATTTATTTATATTTATCTTATACATATTTTATATGTGTGTTTATTTATTTTATAAATATTTTATATTTTATAAAATATGGTTTAGGCCCTGCTGTTCTCGCTAAGCTAGCTTCAACTTATAAGTTCCTTATAAGTTCCCATAAGGAAAATCATAAGAATAAAGGCAGTTAACAACCTATTCTAGTAAGAAAAATAAGTTTGCACTTGCATAAACAACAAATATGTCCTATGAGAGTCAGTGAAGAAAATATATAAACTAACCAAACTAACTCTTTAAAATGTATAATATATAAACTTTTAAATATATAAACTTCATAAATAAAATAACAATATCAATATAAACAAATACCGTAATATATAAACATAAATATGTATTTATATATTATGTGTTATATGTTTATATATAAACTATAAGTTACATATTAATATAAATAATAATTATAATTATAATTAATTATATATTTATATGAAATTTAAAATATTATTAATAATATATAAATAACTTCAAATATATAATATATAAACTTTATAACTTTAAAATGTATAAACTAACTCTCTATAACCAAATATAGCGATTTGACAGACATACAGCCTGGCCATTTACTGACCAATATACACAAATAAATAAGTGTATTGTTAGCCAATTAAGTCTTACACATTCCTTCTGATATTTCCTATAAATATGAGCTTTGTGACTAAAGAAGGGGCTTTTGTGCATGAAGAAACTGAGTCCTGTCTGCTTATTCAAGCTCTTTTCCCTCCAGAATCTTTTTGAAGCAGCCTGGTTTGGTTCTTGCTCCACTTGGGGCTGCAGGGAGAGAGGGACCAAAGCCAGGCAAGGATTTGGGACAGGCCAGGGAAGAGAAGAAATTGGTTTTGTTTAGGACAGAGTGGTCCAGCTAAAGGTGGGATTTCCCCCCTCAGAATGCTACAGGAGCCAGAAAATATATCCTTGGAAATATATCCTTGAAAATATGTCCTTAAAAAACAGCTTTTTTTTAAGCTGTTTCAATGCTGGCAACCCAGCTTGTCCCAATGCATCTCCCTTGGTGTCTGCTCTGGAAATCCCTGGCACCCGGAGTTTGGGCACAGGGAGTTGTGAATTCTTCATCTGCATCAGCCCTGAGGAGGAAAGAGCTGCCTGGCTGAAGGCTAATTCTTAAATAGATGGATCAGGAGGATTAATCAGCTGCTCAGCACGTTCTCATTTTACAAAAATTGCCTCCAACTTGGGAAATGCTGCACTGTTTTTAATCTCCTGCCTGTGGAGGTTTTCGGCCTGAATGCAAAACGTGGCTCTCCCTGCTTGCTTTTCCCAGCCTGTTCAAAGGGAATTAGAATTAAATCCACAGCTGAGGAATATGCCAGAGTCAGCTGCTGGTTTTAGTCCACTCATCCATGGGCCCTGCGAGCTGGGGGAGCTCCCAGCTGGACCAGATGTGGATGGGGAATGTGGATTGTTCCAGTGACTCAGTGGGACACCTCCCCATTAAATCTCTCGGAAAAAAAAAAGTAAAAATTCCACAGCAATTTCACAAGAATTTTTGGAATCTCTTTCTTCTCAGTGCCCTGCTCTGCGTTGTTGTGCGGTCAACAATCGCAGCAACAAGATGATTCCTCCCATCCTGGGGGGTGGAAATGCTGTTCTTGCAGCTGTCCAGATGTGCACTGAATGGCATTCCCGTTGCTCTTCAGGGCATGGGAGAGAAGGCAGGAAATAAACAGGGGGCTCAGTGAGCAGGAAAAGGGAAATGGTCCCTTCTGGGGCAGAGGGAGGCTGGAGAAGGGAAATGCTCCCTTCTGGGACTGGAAAAGGGAAATTCTCCTTTCTGGGGCAGAGGGAGGCTGGAGAAGGGAAATGTTCCTTTCTGGGGCAGAGGGAAGCTGGCAGAGGCCAGGGCAGTGAGGCATCCAGCAGGAACAGCTCAGGAGGAGAGGGATCTGAGCAGCTGGCACAGCTCTGCTTCTGCTCTCCAGCCCTGCCCAGCTCTCTGTGCAGGGGTTTGGCTGCAGGAGGTGCCAAATGCAGGGGTTGCTCTCCCTGTTCCAGTCCTGCTTAGCCCTTGGAATGGGATGGGATGGCACCAAGGGATGGCAGATTCCCACAGAGGGCACTGATGCCCCTGAAGAGGGAGGGATTGATCCCTGCAAAGAAATCAGGGTTTGGTGGCAGAGCAGGACACGGGATCCTGCTGTTGGCCAAGGAATTCTGTGGCTCTACATGAAGTAACTGTGACTGATTTCCAAGCTGGTTCTGGAAAGGACTGCAGACCATGTTATATAAAATGACAAAATTAGTGACAGAAAAGGAAGTCAGCTGCAGCTGATCATCATGGCTCATTCTGCCTTCAACAATTCCATTTTCATTTCTGTTCCACACACACAGGGATGAGTAACTTTTTCTCCACTTGTCAAGAAGGAAGTGAGGGAAGGCAGCAGAGGAAATCTGGGGCTGCTTACTCAGTAAGGCATGAAGTGATGGCTGTGTGATATTTGCTGAGCAAAACCAAACGAGGCTCCTTGGGCCTTTGCTTCCCTTCTTGGGAAAGCACAGAAACCCTCAGCTCTTGGGTGTGGGATGTGACCTGGCAGCAATTTGTCCTTGCCACAGTGAGATTGTGAAAACCTTTCATTCTTTACAGACACCAGGGATTGTGCTGCAGGCTTTGGGGTGGGATTGGAGCTGGGACCACACCTCTGTGCTCTGGTGTCAGGACCCAGGACATCCCTCTGGCTGTCCTGAGCAGCCCAGACCCTGCCAGGGGGCTCAGAGACCCTGGCACAGAGCCCAAAATGCCACTGTGGTTTTGGTTATGACCCATGGAGCAAGTTACCAACCTTAGATGAAGATCTGCAAGCCACGACAAATTAAGTAGAATGACAGTGAATTTATCATGGAGTGAAAAAGTAGAGTTTGGGGTTTTTAGAATGGAGGTTCAGGGGGCAAGATGGAGGAATCTGGGCATGTCCAGTCTCCTTCTTCTTCTTGGCCTCCATCTTCTGGGTGATGGTGGCACTTTTGGATTGGTTTAGAGTAGAAGCTCACTGTCTAACATAGATGGTAGGTATTGGGAAGTAACTGTAAATATTGTACATGTAGTTTTTAGTATAAAAAGATAACACCACCCCGTGGCAGGCAGAGTGCCTCTGACTGTCCTGCTGAACGGACCTCGGCTGGACAGGAGAAAGAATTTTATAGATAAGGAACAATAAACAACCTTGAGACCGAGAACTGAAGAGTTCTGACTCCTTCTTCGAGTGCCAGACTGGGAAAAGAGACTTTCTAACACATCTCGGGGTCACTGTGAGCAGCAGAGACCCCGAGACCTGTCCTGCTCAGCATGCCCCCTGTGCCCCGAGGAGGCCGTGGGGACAGGCGCTGCCCCTGGAGCTGTGCATTGTTTTAGGGAACACCTGCCCAGCTGCCTCCTCTAGCACACCTGATGTTTGGCCCAAACACTCCAGTTACCTGAAAGGACAGCAGGTTTTCTTTCCTTAGTGCTCCATCTGGGGGTTTTAGATCTTTGTGCTCATTCTTCAGACTTTTCCTCCTTGTCCTATAGGCTAAGATATTTTCTTTGGAATTTCCTGTTGTGAAGGCCAGATAGAAAATCTGTCCTTTCTGCAGAGAGCAGGGAAGGGGTGAAGGGGTGAGGGCTGGAGCTGCAGCTGGAGGTGCTGAGGAGGCACCTCGTTCCTGCAGGCACAGGGGATCACAGGGTCCCCATTTGAGGAGGGGTCACAGTTCCATCCCTCAGCTCTGATTTCTGGGGGCACAGTGGATCACAGGGTCCCCATTTGTGGTCAGAGGTGCCTCTCAGGAGCGGTGTGGCTGGAGGAGCAGGGTGAATTATGCCATATGAGGAGGGAAGTGCTCAGTGCCAGAACTGCTGAAGGCTGAATTCCCCCCATGTTCTGAACAGGCTGGAGCAGCTCCCTGTGAGGAGCTCACCAGCAAATGTGAATCCTGCCCTCCCTTCTTGGTTGGAAATGTGTGCTGGGGCAGTTCTAAGGCCTGGGGAGGTGCTGAGTGGAACAGGACCCGTTTTTGTTGAGACACTTTTTATTTTTTTGCTCCTCATTTCTGCGTTTCCAGCCATCTCTGCTGTGCGTGGGTTCAGTCTCTGACGTTTCTGTTGCAGCATGGAGCAGCAGCCCGCTGTCCCAGCATGTCCCTGAGGCACAGAGCGTCCAGCCCCAGCAGGAGACACCAGGGAGGAGGCCAGGACGTGCGGAGCCCCCGGGCTGGCCAGAGGCACCCTGTGAAAGGTGGATACAGCAGTTCCGGGTGTGAAACACAAGGAGCTGATACTCCTCACGGATTCTGGCAGATACAGGCACAATTTGTTTCATTTTGTGTTGGGCCGTGTCCCAGCCCACAGTTGTTCCCAGGGCTGGAGCTCGGAGGGCTGGCAGTGGTGCATGGCAGTGGTGCATGGCTGCAGGGTAGTGCATTGCCCCGCAGGGCTCACTGCCGGGGTGTGCAGGTACCACTGAGCTCTGCATTTACTGTGTCAAAACAATTCCTGGTTTCACTGAGGACCCGTGGTCTGCCAGGCTCAGTTTGGGGGTGGGAAGCTCACCCAGCCTGTGCCCCCCAAAAGAAGCCCATGGAGCCATGAAATCCTTGGAAAAGGGATGCAGGCATCACTGAGTGCCATGGAAGGGTGACACAGTGTGACCATGACACAAGTGACCAAAAGCACCGAGCAGGGGAGGCCGGGTGGGCAGGGGGTGCCATGGGTGTCACAACAGGTGTCACCCTCTGTCAGAGCCCTGCTGTTCACAGGGTGCCAGCTGATCTCTTTGTATTTAATGTAGTTTAATATCATTTTATATAATTTAATATCGTTTAATATAGTTTAATATCATATAATATAATTTTATATAATTTAATATAGTTTAATATCATTAAATATAATGTTATATAATGTAATATAGTTTAATATAGTTTTATATAATTTAATATTGTTTAATGTAATGTAATATAATTTTATATAATTTTATATAGTTTAATATAGTCTAATATAGTTTAATATCGTCTAATATCATGTAATATCATGTAACAGGTTATGAGTTAGTGTTGGTAACCCTGAAAGCTGTCCAGAAGAATTCCCCAGCCACTGTTCTCCTGTGGTTTCTGTCAGTTCCAGGTAAATGGGCGATTTGGAGACTAGCTTAATCCATGCACGACAAACATGTAGAATAGAGCAAATGGTAGCAAAATGGCTTCATCGCTCTCGGGACAGCCTGCCCAGGTGAGTGGGGTCTGTGGAGGGAGCACCTTGGGTCAGAGCAGCGCCTGGGGCTGGCGCAGCCTGCGCGGCCTGCGCGGCCTGCTCGCCGTGTCTGTCCTCGGGAAATGCACTCACAGAAAAAGAACAGCAGCAGTTTGTGAGCAACCCCCTGACTGCCAGGGGCTGGTGTTCCTCCCTTCCTCTGATGGGGTTTTGAGAGGAGGAGATGCGGCATTGCTCCACTGGAACTTGCTCCTCTGGAAGGTGGGCTCGTGCTTCTCGTTGTGGGCCCACAGTTTGGACTGGGCTGCATCGCCAGGGATCCTGGCCCACGGCTGCTGTCCTTCCCTGGGGCCTGGGAGATGGCATTGGGGTGCAGTGGACACAGAGTGGACGCAGAGTGGACATCCGTGGGTTGAGTGGATCCCAGCAGAGGCCCAGAGCTCCCGTGCTGCCTCGCTGGGTGAAGGTGCTGCTGCTCCCTGTGGGTGGAGGTGATGCCTTGTGCTGGGGCACACCTCTGTGACCTTCTCTCCTTCTGTGTGACCGCTGGGCTGGGGTGAGCTGCGGTCACAGCCTCCTGCAGAGCCCTGAGGCAGCCCCTGGGCAGCAGGGGCTGGCGTGCATCCTTGGACAAGCACTCTGTGGTTGTGTCACATCTAACTGTGTGTTCTGGTGGCCCAGGGGCAGCGTGGCAGCGATGGACAGTGCTGGGGACAGCGCAGGGCAGCCCCCCAGCCGGGCCAAGGTGACGGTGACCGTGTACAAGGACCTGGTGCTGCAGCACTACGGCTTCGAGATCTGCCCCGGGCTGCCGCTGACCGTCGCCTCGGTGACTGCAGGTGTGGCTCCAACAGACCAGCAGGGGATGGAGGGATGGACTGGCTGCAGGCAGGGCTGTGGGTTCTGTTCTTGTGGGCATGGATGGACTGACTGCAGGGCTGTAGGTTCTGTTCTTGTGGGCATGGACGGACTGACTGCAGGGCTGTGGGTTCTGTTCTTGTGAGGATGGATGGACTGACTGCAGGCAGGGCTGTGGGTTCTGTTCTTGTGGGGACGGACGGACTGACTGCAGGGCTGTGGGTTCTGTTCTTGTGGGCATGGATGGACTGACTGCAGGGCTGTGGGTTCTGTTTTTGTGGGGATGGATGGACTGACTGCAGGCAGGGCTGTGGGTTCTGTTCTTGTGGGGATGGATGGACTGACTGCAGGCAGGGCTGTGGGTTCTGTTCTTGTGGGGATGGATGGACTGACTGCGGGGCTGTGGGTTCTGTTCTTGTGGGGATGAGTTGCTGGCTGTGGTTTCTGTTGGTGTGGGAGCCCTGAGCTCGCCCCCAGGGACACCAGGACATGTCCCAGCTCCCAGTCTGGGGCCTGTGCCAGTGTCCCCATGAGTCCCTCACCTGTGCTCAGTCACTGCTGACCTTCCTGATGCAGAGAGCTGCTCCAAGTCCTTCCTGGTGTTTTACCTGAAATGCAGAGGAAGAATTTAATCTTATCTCAGAGAATTTCATCTTACTCCACTGTGGCCATGGTGATCTGAACAGACCTGGGCTTTCAGCCCTGTGACACAGGGGTTTGCTGCTGGGTGCAGGCAGTGCTGAAATCAATCGGGTTTATATTTGGCTATAGAAGGGATGGGTGCAACTCAAAAACTGCCATTCTGTTTCTTATTATTTTTTTTTTAATGGGTGCACAAACCCATGTGGTTTTCACCTGTTGGTGTGGGTGCCAGCCCTCTGTTTGGGGGCTGGCTGGGCTCAGGGCCAGGGCAGGGACCCTCTGTCACTCCCACTTCTCTTCATGCCCTTTCCCATGTGGGATTACCTGAGAGCTGTGGGGAGTACAGAGTGGGGTTTTTTTCTGCTGTGCTTCTCTCTTCTCCTAATCAGAAATAATCAATATTTTACTAAAGCTGAGGCACAAAGAAACCTGCCCTTCATTTTACTAAACCTGAAACACGAAGAAACCTGTCCTTCTGAGCCTGCCCTTTGCTGGTGGGATCCCATGGCTGCTTGGCCTGTGCTTGGTTCCCAGTGTGGTGGGCTGAGACAAGGGGACAGATCCCGGGGGGTTCTCAGGGTTTCTGCACTGTGGCGCTGATCTCGGAGGGTTTCTGCAGTGTGGGGGTGATCTCAGAGGGTGATTAGGGTGATTTCTGGGTATGGGGGTGATCTTGGAGGGTCATTTCTGGGTGTGCTGGTGATCTCGGAGCACTGTTTCTATGGGGTGGTGCTGATCTCGGAGGGTTTCTGTGGGTTGGTGGTGATGTCGGAGGGTGATTAGGGTGATTTCTGGGTGTGCTGTTGATCTTGGAGTGCTTTTTCTGGGTGTCGTGGTGATCTCAGAGGGTTTCCTCAGTGTGGTGGTGATCTTGGAGTGCTGTTTCTGTGTGTTCTGTTGATCTCGGAGTGCTGTTCCTGCGGTGTGAGCAGCTCTGTGCCCCGGGGGCAGGTTTCTGCCCGTGCCTCACCCCACTCTGCTCCGTTCTGCAGGGAGCACAGCGGACGGCAAGCTGCAGCCCGGGGACCAGCTCATCATGATCAACTCCAGCTCGGTGAATGGGCTGTCGGTGGAACGGGCCGCCAGCCTTATCAGGTGTGTCACACATGTGTCCCCATGTCCCCGGGGCCACAGTGTCCCCACGCTGACCGCCTATCCCTCTGCAGGGACGCCGGAGACGAGCTGCTGCTGACCGTCCTGCGCTGCACGGCCGTGAGTGACCCTCCCTCGGCTCCCCGGGCACGGGCTGGGCTGGCAGGGGCTGGCAGGGGCTGGTCAGGGCCACGGGGGTGCCCTGAGCATCCTCTGTGCCACAGCCAGCCCTGGGCAGGGCGGGCAGTGGCTGCGGCAGCCCCGGGTGCGGGGCCAGGCGGGCCGGTGGCAGGGACAGGCTGTGCCCCGTGAACCCTGCTGGGCTCTGGGATGCCCGGAGGGCTCGGGGGCTCCTCCCAAATCCCGATCTGTGCCCCCATCTCCTGTCCTCAGGGCAGGGTGAGGCTGCCCCCAGGTGAGGCATGTCCCCCAGGCAGGTGACACGGGCACTTTGACAGGTGAAGGCTCTGC
>JAWMRF010000092.1:5427077-5437245 GCA_035221435.1 Sphenopsis melanotis | reverse complement strand
ATCCATCCATCCATCCATCCATCCATCCATCCATCCATCCATCCATCCATCCATCCATCCACCCACCCACCCATCCACCCATCCAGCCATCAAATTCAGATGGATGCCCCTTCAGCTCCCTTTCCATGGTAATTTTAACTGTTTCCAGACTCGAAGAGGGGGCAAAAAGAGAAGGTAAAAAACGACCCACCCACCCATGCAGCCCCCCAGCCGTCCCCCAGGCTCGTGGGTGACCCTTTCCTCCCAGGGACATTCCCCAGCTGGATCCTGTGCCCTCTGTCAGGGCTGGTGGCATCGCCCCCAGGCTGGGTTTGGAGCTGGGGCTGTGCTCCCACTGCCCCTGATCATCCCCCCGTGCTGGCACAAAGGCTGGAGCTTTCAGGACTCCTTTGGAGCCCAGCACAGTGGAAAGGGTTTGTTTTTTTTTCACCCCTCCACAAAATGAGCTCAGTTTTGGGGTCCCTGAGCAGCTTTGAGGCCCCTCTGTAACCTTTATGCAGAGCTGAGCTCAGCTTTAACCCCAGTTTTTATCTTGGGGGGGGTTTTTTTTCCAACTTTAATGATTTTAGGAGAAGACTCAGCCCACAGGGGGGCTGCCATGCCCCTCACACCCTCCTCTCTGCTGAGACACCTCCCTCCTGGCTACCACCACCCCCTCCCGGGGCATTTTGGATATTCCACCTCCCCGGATATTTGGAAATTTTGGATATTTCACCTCCCTGCAGCCTCCAGAGGGGCTCAGGCACCCAAAACCTCGGGGTGATGCTCCCAGGCAAGCCCAGCTCCCCCTCGTCCAGGAGCGGATTCCCCTTCTCCATCCATCAGGCCGGCTCACCCAGCAGCCACGGGCAGCCTGGGAAAGGCTCCACTTGCTGACAGCGTTTGTTTCAGCACAAACAGAGGTGCAGATGTGTCCTGGAGAAGTGTCTGCACGGGCAGAGCTCCTCTGGGCTGGCTCAACCACCCCGCCTGCCCCTGCCCCTGCTCTCTTTGGGAGCTGGGGCAGAGCAGCACATTTTTAATACGGCCCAGGCCACACTGGCAGCTCCTAATAGGGCTGTGGTTTACAGTTGGGCTGTCCTAAGCTGGGTTATTTTTCCCAGAGAGGTTTTATTTATTTATTTTTTATTTATTTATTTTTCCAAGCCTGATTATCCTGTGTGTGTTGCTAAGCTGGCAAAGCTGTGTGGAAGGAGCTGGACTGCCTGCCCTGTCTGAAGGTGTTTTTTAGGATGGAGCAGGGGTCAAAGCTGGGTTTGCATCGCTCTTCTTGCACTGGAAGGGGTTTGGCTGCAATTAGATTAGAAAATAATTGCTCTGTGTGTCAGCTCCTTGTTCCCAAGGATCCCTTGGAGGGTGCTGGGGCTGCCCTGTCACCCACAGGGATACAAAATCTGTATCCCTATGGATACAGATTACAAAAATCCTAAATACAGACCCAGAATACAAAATCTGTCCTAAACCTTAAACCTCTCAGATCAACAGGCAGAGTTTTCCTTTTCTGCCTGCTTATTTTTTCCTTTTTTATTTTCTTTTTCCCTACAAGAGATTCAAACTGTAATAACTTGTGCACATTTATAGGGATTTTTTTGAATCTCACTGAAAATAAAATTCAAGGTATTCAAACTGTAATAACTTGTGCACATTTATAGGGGGGTTTTTGAATCTCACTGAAAATAAAATTCAAGGTATTCAAACTGTAATAACTTGTGCACGTTTATAGGGGGGTTTTTGAATCTCATTGAAAATAAAATTCCTATGCATGGGAATCCCAGGGCATCTCTTATCTCCCAGCTGCAGGAGGAGGGGATTTACCTGGTGGATAACATGTGATATGCAATCAAGTTGCAGCAGCAATTCCTCCTTCCCTCCCCACCCATCCCAGTTTTTAATGGCAGAGGGTGTGGGGGTCACCCCTGCAGGAGGGACAGAGCTTTTCATGTTCTGCTTTTCTGTCTGTCCTCCCTCAGCTCTGTCTCAGCTGCTCCAGCTCTCTCTCTCTCTTGGGAATTAAATATTTGCTTTCCCTAATTTTATTTTTTTTTTAACAAGCTTTCAAGCTTTCTCACCAAAGGAAGCACCCAAATTTCTGCAGGCTTTTAGATTTTTTTCTTCCTCTATTTTATGAGAACTTGCCTTTTTTTTTTTTTTTAAATACTTTTTGGCAGCCAGCAAAACTTTGTGCTTTGTAGATTGCCTAAGTTAGGGTCCCTTGGCAGTGGTACAAGACAAGAAGATGTTTATAGCTGATGGTAATTACTCTTCCTGCAGTAGAAATGCTTAGAAGCCCCACTAAACGTTCATGTCTTAATTGCAGAGGGTTTATTTGAAAGGGGAAAAAAAAGAAAAATCCCACAACTCCTTTCTCCCTCCTTTTTTCCCCCTCACTCCTTAATATAATTTAAAGAAAGGAAGTTTCTGAAGTATGTGAAAGTTTCTGTGCTCTGGTACAAAATCCTGATTTTTTTTTATCTACCTTTATTCATTTGCTGGAGAAAGTTACAGACTTTCAACTTGATCAAAGCTATGAAATCTTGGCCAAAAAAGCAGATTATCTGCTGTTTGCACACGAGGGCAACTTTGAATATGGGAGAAGAAAACCTGCACACACACACACACACACACACACACAAAGCCCTGCCTGTTTTGGCGGGAGCATAAAGAGGGAAATGGGGATAAAAATCCAACGGGGCTGCTCTCGTCTGTTTGGGAATAACAAAAGGATCTAGGGAAGAGGAAAAGGGTTTGCATGGTGCTTTTAGGTGGCTTCCACCTGCCTTCCCTACCCCGGCAAAACCACAGCAAACACTGGCCCAGCTTCCCCGCTGTTGTTATTCCCCCATGCAAATGGGGAGAGTCTGTGGCCGGGATTGGCTGCAGGAAGCACATGCAAATCACTCAAATAATAAAAAATTATCTCCTTTTTTACCTTTTTTTTTTTTGTCCCCTGCAACGAGTCTGGAAACAGTTAAAATTCCAGTGGAAAGGGAAAAGCTGAAGGGTGTCCATCTGAATTTGAATAGAGATCCCCTCTTCTCCCACCTCTGTGTCCTTGGCCTCTGTTAATGTGACGTTGACCATTCCCACCTTTTCTTGCAGCTGTCCCCGAAGGAGAAAGTGGCCCCGGGTGTGGTGGCAGTCATCACTTCAAGGGTAAATGACAAAATTTCTTGGCCTGGGTGAGGATGGGGGGGAAATGCAGGGGACAGCACTTCGGGGCAAGGCAGATCTTGGGTGGCTTTTGAGGGTTGTGAACACCTGTAAGTGACAAAAAGAAGAGAAATAAAGTACAAATTGAGGCAGTGGGAAAAACCAGTTGGGTTTGAGCCATCTTGAAGGGCAAGGGAAGGATTTGGGAGAAAGCTGGAGGGATCCCCATCTCTGCAGGTGTGGGAGGCGCTGTCCCAGCCAGAGCACCACAGCCGGTTTGGGAAGCCTGACCAGGGCTGGGGAGCTCCCAGTGCAGAATCCACCCCTTCATCCCGTGGGTGAGGAGGGATGAGAAGGGTGAAAACCCCAAAACCCCCCCAGCAAACTGGGGAGGGGGCACAGGAGTGAGGGGGGCTGCAAAGAGCAACAGGAGGGAAAGTGCATCCTCAGAGCTGATGAATATTCTAGCGCCTGGATGTTGAGGAATCAGAAATTTGAAAGTCTGATGGTTTATTATAATTACACACATTCATTTGTGCTGTTTAGTGGAAGCCACATGTGCCTGTTGCCTGGGACTGTGACCTGTTATTAAAATCAGTTGTGCCTCCTTTTCCAGAGATCAAGATGAGCGGGGATGCTGCAGATTCCACAGACTCCCGGCACGAGCCTGACCAGGTGGAGCCAGGTAAGGAGGGTCTGGGGTGGCAGGGCCACGATGGGAGGGGAAACAAAAGAAAAAATAACCAAAAAAGGGGAATGTGGGTGCTGGAAGTTTCTCCCCCGTGCTTTTTCTGGGCTCCTGTTGCTGCTCTTGCAGCCTGGCAGTTGATCAGGAATGTGCTCTGGGCTAGGATTGCGTTGGTATCTTGATCAGCCATGCAAGATCCCTCCTGTGTGACAGCAGCGAATCCCAGAGTGCCTCCCCCGTGTCCTCAGTGGGTCTGACATGGAAATTCACTCACAGAGTGCCTGCCCCAATGTCCCCAGTGGGTTTGAGTTTGAAATTTGCTCACAGAGTGCCTGCCCCAATGTCCCCAGTGGGTTTGAGGTGGAAATTCACTCACTGAGTGCCTCCCCAATATCCTCAGTGGGTCTGACATGGAAATTCACTCACAGAGTGCCTGCCCCAATGTCCCCAGCAGGTCTGAGTCTGAAATTTGCTCACAGAGTCCCTCCCCAATGTCCCCAGCTCAGAGAGTGCCTCCCCAATGTCCCCAATGGGTCTGACATAGAAATTAGTTCACAGGGTGCCTCCCTAATGTCCTCTGTGGGTTTGAGGTGGAAATTCACTCACAGAGTGCCTTTCCAATGTCCTCTGTGGGTCTGACATGGAAATATGTTCACAGGGTGCCTCCCCAATCTCCTCTGTAGGTTTGAGGTTGAAATTTGTTCACAGAGTGCTTCCCCCATGTCCCCAGTGGGTCTGACATGGAAATTTGCTCACAGAGTGCCTCCCCAATGTCCTCTGTGGGTTTGAGGTGGAAATTCACTCACAGAGTGCCTCCCCAATATCCTCAGTGGGTTTGAGGTGGAAATTTGCTCACAGAGTGCCTCCCCCATGTCCGCAGTGGGTTTCAGGTGGACATTGACTCACAGAGTGCCTCCCCAATGTCCCCAACAGGTCTGACATGGAAATTTGCTCACAGAGTCCCTCCCCAATGTCCCCAGCTCAGAGAGTGCCTCCCCAATGTCCTCTGTGGGTCTGACATGGAAATTTGTTCACAGAGTGCCTCCCCCACGTCCTCAAATTTGTTCACAGAGTGCCTCTCCCAATGTCTCCAGGTCACAGAGTATGTCACCCATATCCCCAGCTCACAGGGTGCCTCCCCAATGACCCCCGCAGGTTTGAGTTTTAAATTTGCTCACAGAGTACCTCCCCAGTGTCCCCAGCAGGTCTGACATGGAAATTTGCTCAGAGAATGCCTCCCCAATGTCCCCAGTGGGTTTGGGGTTGAAATTTGCTCACAGGGTGCCTCTCCAATGTCTTCAGCTCGCAGAGTCCCTCCCCAATGTCCCCAGGTCACAGAGTGCCTCCCCAGTGTCCTCTGTGGGTTTGAGGTGGAAATTTGCTCAGAGAATGCCTCCCCAATGTCCCCAGTGGGTTTGAGGTTGAAATTTGCTCACAGAGTGCCTCTTCAATGTCCTCTGTGGGTTTGAGGTGGAAATTCACTCACAGAGTGCCTCCCCAATGTCCTCTGTGGGTTTGAGGTGGAAATTTGCTCAGAGAATGCCTCCCCAATGGCCCCAGCAGTTTTGAGTTTGAAATTCACTCACAGAGCGCCTCCCCAACGTCCTCAGTGGGTCTGACATGGAATTCAGAAATTCGGAAATTCGCTGCCGCCTGTGCCACAGCAACGATGGCTTTGGAACAGTCCCGGTGCACTCAGCTCTGTACCCACAGGGTTGTGCCAGGAGCTTTTCCATAGGGAATACAGCCTTTTTTGGGCTCTGTGTGTGTGTGTGTGTGTGGAGAAAAACGGGAGGGACTTTGGGAATAACCAAATCCAGTTTGGGAGTTCCAGCAGCAGCAGCGGGTGCAGAGGCGTGATTGAGTTCTCACCTCACACCTGAGGCTGAGCAGGCTCCAGCTCCTCATGGAGCCCCCAAATCCCTTGGGTCTGGAAATCTGAGGCTCAGGGGGATCCTTTGGAGGTGCCAGCGATGCTGTGAGCACTGATTTCTGCCAGGTTTGCCCACCACCAGGTGTAACAGGCTCCCGAAAAATCAGGTTTGTGCTTTGGGGCTGCCTGAAGTGAGATTTGGATCGCCGGGATTTGAATCCCATTTACGAGGCCCTGTAATTTCCCAAAGGGCCATGGTCACATCACTTTGTAGGCAAATGAGCAACACTAAGAAATCATCTTAGCACCCACTAGGTGCAGCAAATTAAGATTATTAAAAGCTGTGCTATAGGATTAGAAATCAACACCTTTCAAAGCAAAAACTGGTGGAGAAAATGTAGAGGAATCAAATATTCTCTGAGTGATGAAGAGCTCTAAGCCTGGGCAAAGGGGGTGTGGAAAAGCAGGTGAAAACTTTGCATGGAATGATTTTCCTCTTGTAAAATTTGAGATAACTTAGAGGAAAAAAAATGAGATTTTGGGTAAGCAAGAGAACTCCAGGTTTTAAAGGGATTAACCCCACCCCTTGATTTAGAAATCCAAATAACTGGGTTATTTGACAAAATCTAAACTAGAGATCAAATCTGGTTCTGTTCACATCCATGAACTCTGACTGACTTTGGCCAGCCCAGCTCCTTCTCAGGGCTCTCAAATCACCCCAAATTTGGGGTTTGGGATAAACAAGCACCAAACACATCCCCAACACCCCAAACGCCTCCAAAAACCCCTGAGAGCTGTTACAGGGCCTTAAATCAAGAACTGGAACCCCCTGAAATATTTGGTGCTCATTGATGGGTGGCAGGATTAATCAAGATGAAGGAAAATGGGGATTTAATTCTGGTATTAAATGTGGTGGGAGTCAGAAGTGTTAAACCAGAAGCTGGCAGCACATTTGGTTGGATAAAATTCGGATTTTTTTTCAGCTGAAGCATCCCAGACAGCCATTAGTGAGAGCTGCAGCGCCTCTTTCTAGTGGTAATTGAGAAAAGAAAGCAGAACAGCGAAGTCAATTTGTTTGAAAATAACAAAAAATACTCGCGGCAGCGTTGGTGGCTCGGAGCCTTCAAATCAAGCAGGGAAATCAGGACGAGTAAATCTCCTTCATTTGCAAAGAGCGGCACAAAGAACCTGTTTAAATCGCTTTATTTGCTGAGGCCTTCCCGGTGATTTTTTCATTTTTTGATTTATTTTTTTTTCTGAGGCTGTCCCTGTGATGATTTTTTGATTTTTTTCTGAGTTATGTCCCAGTGATTTTTTAATTTTTTGATTTTTTTTTTCTGAGCCTGTTCCAGTGATTTTTTAATTTTTTGATTTTTTTTTTTTCTGAGGCTATCCCAGTGATGATTTTAAATTTTTTTTCTGAGGCTGTCCCAGTGATTTTTAAAATTTTTTTCTCAAACTATCCCGGTGATTTTTTGATTTTCTGATTTTTTTTCTGCGTCCGTCCCAGTGATTTTTTAATTTTTTGATTTTTTGCTGAGGCTGTCCTGATGATGATTTTTTGATTTATTGATTTTTTTCTGAGTCTGTCCCAGTGATGATTTTTCGATATTTTGATTTTTTTCTGAGGCTGTCCCAGTGCTTTTTTGATTTTTAAAATTTTTTCTGACTCTGTCCCAGTGATGATTTTTTTTAATTTTTTGATTTTTTCTGAGGCTATCCTGCTCATCCTGATGACTTTTTGATTTTTTGATTTTTTTTTTTTCTGAGGCTATCCTGGTGATTTTTTGATTTTCAATGTTTTTCTGAGGCTGTCCCGGTGATGATTTTTTTTTTTTTTTTTTTGGATGCCGTCCCAGTGATTTTTTTATACTTTTTGATTTTTTTTTTTCTGAGACTGTCCCAATGATCTTTTAATATTTTTTTTTATTTTTTCTGCGTCTCTCACGATGATTTTTTTTTTATTTATTTTTTGATTTTTTTTATTTTTTCTGAGTCTGTCACGACATTTTTTTTTATCTGCTCAGGTTCATTTGGGAAATGAGACCCTGCAGAGTGTTGGGATGTTCTTTGTGGGGTCCCCAGCAGCCGCCACAGCCCCTGCTGAGGGTGTCACCCTTGGGGACACCTTGCAGGACCCTCGGGGGTGGCACCACCCATCCCTCACCTGCGCAAGGTGCAGCTCAGGTATTCCCCCAACCCTTCCCCGCGTTGTTTTCTCAGCCCTTTCTGTTTATAAACAACAAAACTCCCTTTGTGCCGAGCTTCCCGGGAAGTTTTTGTGCTCCTTTGCGGGCATTGTTAGAGGAATATTTACTAATAATGTTGTGTTTGGGTTCCCTGCTTCATGTGGGAAAAGGCTCAGAGTGGTTGCTGATGACTCATTAATTGAATTTCCCATTTCCTACCGAATTGAGCCAATCCACACAGCTCATTCCCCCCTCAAAAAGGAGAGGTCTCTTACCAAATTAATAATATTACACCAAGAAATCCTTCTAGGTGTAGATATCCAAAGGTTCTTCATCACCAAAAGATGCAGGCTGGCTCCAAGAACTTGAAAAAAAAAAAAAAAAAAGAAAATAAAACTTGAAAAAAAAGGAAAATAAAAAGAAAAATTAAGGAATTAAGTACCAAAATGCTTTTGTAAAACAAGCCCTTGATCTAAAACTGAAGCCTAAAGATCTGATGGGAAGTGGCAGGAGCAGAGGCATAATCTCATCCTTTCATATCCCCGCCAGTTCCAGGCTTAGAAGAGGGGAAAAAAAAACAAAAAACAAGGGGTAATTTGGGGCATTGTTCTACTTTGAAAGTGTTTGAAATAATTGTGGGGGGTTTTCTCTTTTGAGAAAATTCTTAAAATCATTCGCCTTTCGTAGGAGGTTTGGAGAGCTCAGTGCTTTTTTTTTTTTTTTTAAATTCTTTTAATCCACACCAATTCCACAGAAAATATTTCAGGGCTTTTACAAATGATATTTTCCAGAAATTTGTGGTTTTTTGATCCCAAATTTACTGGTTACAGTGAAATTTTGCCATTTTACAAACTATTATCTAAAAATATAATTTCTAAAGGTTCTCACTGCCTGAATATTAATCCTCCCTTTACTTCAGCTCTGAATTTTTTTAATCATTAATAATTTTTAATCATTTTTTAATCATTTAATCAGAGGATTACCCCTCTGCTTTTAGGCTCCTTTTCCCCTTTCCCTGCCTGATTCCAAGCCTTGGCACTGGGGCTGTTTCAGAGCTTTTTTAAAAGGACATTTTCTAGAAATGTGTGGTTTTTTGACCCCAAATCTACCGGTTACAGTGAAATTTTGCCATTTTACAACCTATTATTTTAAAATATATCGTTTCTAAGGGTTCTCACTGCCCTAATATTAATCCTCCCTTTACTTCAGCTCTGATTTTTTTCAATTGTTGCCCAGTTGCCCCCACAAGGGTTGCTTTGCCGTCCCCATCACCCCAGGGATGTGGGGCAGGCTGAGCAGGGATTACCCCTCTGCTTTTGAGCTCCTTTTCCCTTTTCCCTGCCTGATCCCAAGCCTTGGCACCGGGGCTGAGCCTCCATGGGGGGTAACGAAGAGCAGCGAGTTTTCTGCTTGGCTGGGAGCTCTTTTCATCTTTTTTTTTTTTCCCCAACTGATGAAAGCCATGCCAGCGAGCTCCTCGCTGATTTTTTTTTGATGGGAACTGTGGGGGCTTGGCAGTGCCGAGTGTCGCCCCTGGTCCTGCAGCCCCAGGGCAGAGATCTCCCCCTTCTTGTGGTTTATCTAAGCCCTGATATCTGATGCAACAGAACGCTGAGGTGGGACTTGCCCCTGTCTGTCTGTTTGTTTGTGTCAGACACTTGTTCCCCGGTTATCTCCTCCATCAAAACAGGTTACACCAAGCAGAGCTACTTCCCTTTGATTTCATCTGTTGAGGCTATGGGGGGGAAGCCAAAGCTTTTACAAAAAGGGCGATAGGGAAGCGCTTCAAACACAACCACGGGGAAGGGAATAGCTGCAGGCAGCCCCAGCATCTTCCCTCCCCACCCTGTAACCCCAGGAGCTGGGCTCTGCCAGCAGGGCTGGCTGTGCTGGGCACCCCAGCTCTGGGGGGATGTGGGGTGCCCTGTGGGACACATATGGGGAGGGGTTGGGTGGCTCCTGGGGTGCCTTGGGAAGGCTGAGCTAAAGAATAAAGCAGGGATTTATTAAAAGGATCTCCTCCATGGATGCACCTTGGGCAGCACAGGAGGCTGCACCCAAGATGAACCAAAATGGTCACAAAATGGTCCCAAGATGAACCCAAAATGGTCCCAAGATGAACCCAAAATGGTCCCAAAATGAACCCAAGATGAACCAAAATGGTCCCAAAATCCCCGACCGCTCCTGGGGCCTCTCACTGTGATCAGTTCTGCTCCATTTGCATCTTGCAGTTCATTGTCCCATTCCAGCTTTAGCCCATGCAGTCCC
>JAWMRF010000092.1:5394702-5413951 GCA_035221435.1 Sphenopsis melanotis | reverse complement strand
ACTGGCACAGACGGGACGCTGGCACAGATGGGACACTGGCACACATGGGACACTGGCACAGATGGGACACTGGCACAGATGGGACACCGGCACACACGGGACACTGGCACACACGGACACTGGCACACACACGGGATACTGGCACACACGGGACACTGGCACAGACAGGACACTGGCACAGATGGGACAGTGGCACAGACAGGACACTGGCACACACGGGACACTGGCACAGATTGGACAGTGGCACACAGAGGACACTGGCACACACGGGACACTGGCACAGATGGACACTGGCACACATGGGGTCCCTGGGGGGACACAGACAGACTGACAGCGCTGAGGGCACCGTCCAGGCCCGCTGGGTTACCTGGCCAGGTGTGGCCATGGCAGCTCCTGGAGGGTCACTGTCCCCCTGCAGGCCCCACGGGTCCCCTGCTGTCCCTGCAGCCTGGGGACACAGGGACACAGAGCCCTGGTGGCGGCCGTGCTGCCCCCAGCCCTGCCCACGGTCCCCACAGGAGGAGTGAGTCAGTGCTCCCAGGCCACTCATGCAGGGTGTGGGTGGAGCAGGGCTGCAATTTCTTCCCCAGGAGATGACACTCCTTGCAAAGCCTCTTTATTTATCTCTCCTTTTGGAACGCAGCAGTTGCTGACTCGCCGACTCCCCCGCAGCCGGGGCTGCCACGCGTGGGCAGGGGGCACTCACAGCCTGCCAGGCTGGCAGCACAGCACAGCCAGGGCCACAGGCTCCTCTGGGACCCGTGTGACACTGAGGGGTCAAGAACTGAGCAGCAGCTTCACTGCTGGGCCCAGGACACCTGCAGCCCCACGGGCACCCCGGTCCTGAGCGGGACAGCCGGGGTGCAGCACCCAGCAGTCAGACACAGCCTGCCTGGGGCAGTGCTGGGAGAGAGGCAGCAGGAGCTGGGAGGATGCTGGAAGGAGCCTCAGGGCTCCTCCTGGCTCGGTGGCACTCTGTGCAAGCTGAGATGGTGTCACCCTGTGTCCCCGGAGAAATGCAGGTGTAACTCAGTGCCAGCTGCAGACTAACAGAGCCTTTAGTGCTGGAGACACTCCACCACACTTCCCAGGTGTAAGAGCTGAAATGAGGGATGTGGGACTCCAGGGGCTCTCCAAAATGCAGTTTATTCCATCCAAGAGATTACAGCAGTCCAGGGTGGTGGGTGACAGAGCTGAGCCTACAGCTGTCAGCTCCAGCTGCAGGCAGGCCTGGAGACCCTTTGGTTTTGGTTACAATGCATTCTATACTTTTGTTTGCTGAGCATCTTAATACAGTAGAACTAATCTATTAACTTTTATCTACAGCCTATCATAACTACCATAATTACCATATTCATGTTACTGTTCTCCAGTCACTAAAAGTCAGTACATTACAGTTTAAGCTAGAAGTTGTTTTTCAGTTTTCTTGCAGTGGAAAATTCTGAGACCTTTTTTCTACTTGCAACATTTGCTGACTTGTTTACCTGTGCTATCTTTCTGCTTGGTTAAAAACATCTTCTTGTTTGAGGTGGGTTTATCCTTTGCTCTAAGTCAGGAAAAACCCCTTCTGTCTAACATACCCTTTGCCTTCTTAGTTATCCAGTAAGATTGGCTCAGAAATGCTTTTCTTCTATATCAAAACTTGCTTTCATTTCTATTCCTTCTTCATATTCTACATTCAAAAATCTTTCTGCCAAGCACACATATCTGTGAGACTTTCCTGTCAAACTTTCATTCTTCCCAACACTGTGCCTCACAGGTTGGCTCAGAAATTCAGTTCTGGGAAGAATTTGATCTGTAATGCCTGTGGGAAATCTCTGTGCTCACTCAGCATCCAAACTGCTGGATATTGAGCTGGGTGAGGAGCTGCTTGGTGATCCTCACTTTGGATCAGTTCTGCTTGCAGATACTCTGGGCTAAACTCACAAGGAAGGCTGAGCAAACTCCCAGGTCCAAATTCAGGGCAGGAACAGCTCTGTGACAGCCTCCTTAGAGCCCTGCCTGAGCAGAGCCATGGGAGCCTTGGCAATGTGGAGCTCTGTGGTTTGTGTGTCTCACACTGTAGGACTCATGGCCTCCAGCCATTCCACTCCTTTTCTCCTTATTTTCCATGCTAGCTCAGGCTTTTCTACATACGGGGGTTCTAATGACTTTTCTCTCCATCAGCCTTTAATGGGTAGCTGAGGATGTGAATTTCATACCCAGAAATTACCTTTGGAGCAGAAGGGCAAAACTCCAGGTACACCTGCAAGTAAACCTTACGGAAACAAAGGATAAAAACACCAGTGTGGAGTTGGAAATCAAAATGCTGAGGTATAGTAGCACAAATGTGATTATCAGAAGTAGTATTTGACAAAATAATAAAGTCTGCTATTGAGTATTCACACATCATCAAGTGGAAAATTGTCCCCATCCCAATTTTTAAAATGAAGGAATTTAAACAGGAGGAAATAGCATCATGATATTGTTCTGTACTTTCAGTAGTAGATGAGCTGCATTAACAAAATGTGACTTAGAGAACTTGGCAAGCAAGTAGGATTCAGATGAGTGAGCCTACACTGAAAAAATGAATGAATACAGCTAAAAATACAACAAGGCAAGCATTAAAAATTAATTTTAACCTTGACATTGAAGAAAATGTTTGGTATTGCTATACTTGTGTGAAAAGGTGCCAATTCTAACCATTGCATGAACAAAAGAGACTCAACTCTCCAGCAATAAAGTTTCTCAAAGATTTTTAAAAAATATTTAGTATTAAGTGTGGCTGTTAGCTTAACTGGGTTAGCATCTAACTTAATAGAAAATGAGGCACTGGTAATAAAATAAATAATGCTGTTTAATTATAGTCATGACCTTTAGTAATTGCTGCTTTATTGCTTGATATTTTAAGAGATTTATTCTATTTGCATTAACAATTGCTTTTTTTCTTTTCCAAAACCATCAGGTATTGGAATTGGAAAATATCTATTAGATTATCCAGTTTATGTATCCCCTGCTGTGCAATGTCTTGTCCAGTTCTGTTGCAAATATCTTGAAATGTTGTTTTGTGTGAAATGTACTGGAAGATTATTCTACAGACTGAAATACAGATTATTCTTACCATGGAAATATTTTTCCCTCTGATGAGTTGAGGTCCAGGATTATTTCCATCCCATTTCTGCTGGTTGCTCCTTTTTTTGTGCCTCTCTTCGTTTATAATGATTTTATTAACCCATTCTTCCTCAATTCACTCTTTTCCAAGACTGAAACCCATATTAAGAGGGATTAGTTTTTAACAACTCATGTGGTTTCTTCTCTGATATTGAGGAAAATAGGAGAATGTGCATTTTTTCATTGAATCTGTAGAACTCTTGTGCACGTATTAGTGAAAAAAGACAAAAAATAAGCATAGTAGAGCCTTTGAAAATTCAAACTCAAAGAGATTCCCTACTGCCCCTAATTTAATAGCATCCTGATGACAATGGAATTCCTAGGGCAAAATGTAGTAAAAGTTTAAAATCAAAAACTCAAATGAAAAAACAGACTCCCCCTAGCCTCTTTTGTTTGTCCAGGCCTAGTGAATAATGTTGGAAAGACTGTTAAAAAATTGCTCTACAAGGGATAAATATTAACACAAGGAACTGTAGTTGATATGAAAGAAGTGTAACCAACAGATTATAGGCTGGCACATGTAATGAGCTCTCACATTCTTCCCTCACATCAAACCTGAAAGAATCTTTCGAAATCTGCAATGATCTGCATTGTGCCAATCAATTTATAGCATTTGACTTTTGGGTGGCCAGATGGACTATATAAGGAACAGGCAAAAAGGGACTCCTGGGCATAAATTAAAGGTTGACATGTGTGTATGTACCTTCAAAAGTAGATTTAAAAAAATCTCTTGCTCAATGTATCTAACTCATACATCAAGTATACACAGGAAATTAATACCTGGACATGAGGGGGAAAAAAAGGAAAATGTAAATCAAGAATTTCCCCCAAAAATTACCTATTTTTAGAATAAATAAGGGTTCTTAAAGAGTCAGCATTGAAAGTACATCAAATGGTTACTCGGCACTCTCTGCTGTCACCGTGTCTGCAGCCCCTCTGCCTCAGTTTCCCTTCAGAGCTGCTTCTCACTGGTTTCTTCCTGAGGCTCACATGTCTGAGTCAAGACAGGGGTCATCTGTATGGCAGAAAGCCAATCCCAGCCTTGTTGGGAGCCGAACACCATGAAGGGACTGGAATTAAGTAATTTACCCCTATGAATAAAACAGTGAGCACTATTTTTAGAAGCTTGACTGACTTCTGACAGACTCAGTGCTTTATTTCAGCTCATCTCACCACTCCTGAGCCCAGGGGCATCCTCTGCACTCCAGAATTCAGAAAGTAACATCATTAATGATTTTGATGGAATTTGCCACCTTTTAACCAAGCACATTCCACTGGGGCCTGCAGGCTCATTTCAGAGGCAGTCTCCCATAGACAAGCTGCCTTGGCCAAACTTCCAAAAGCTCACTCAGATTATTTAATTGAACCTCTTACTCTCAGAAGGAGGTATTGCTTATTCTCAAAGACTTAATAGGTCTCCTGGTCTAGGCGGTTCCCTCTGATCATTAGAAGAAGTAGAGTCATTCATATCAGCTCTTCAAGTTTTGCTGCTCTCTCATATTTCCCCTCCTTTTAATTTTACTGAAAGTGTTACATTAACACAGTTCTTCTGAAGAAACATGAATATTTTTGGTCTGATTTTCCTCTTGACTGACCATATTTACAAAATAGGTAATTTTCTTCATCAGCCTGTTTTAGTTTTTAAAAACTTTAATTTCCTTCTCAAAGGATGGGAAAACACTTCAGATCTGATGGCTGCCCCAGGATCCAAATTGGGGTCTGATGGATGCAACCAGACTGAAAGAGCACATATTTGCCAATAGTTTGCATGCATTATGAATTAGGAGCTTAAACACAGCGCAGATATCCCACTTTTTTTTGAGCCATTCCAAAACTCATCACTTGTGGGGAGAGAGCAGTGTGGGAGAGAGTTTCCACTGACAAAACCGATCTCTCTTGGGATCCTTTTTCTCACTGGATTGGTGAGACCACTTCAATGTTCTCTCTGATAGAAACACAAGAGGCTCCCAAAATCTTGCACTAGTTCACCTAATTCCAGTAGTAACAAAAGAGAGGCATCTTCAAAGAAACAAACAGGCTGGGAAATCCAACAGGGAACTTCTTTTTAATCATCCTACTTATTTATTGAATAGATTGCAAATTTAGACACCTGTAAAAATCAACAAAAGGGGTAAAAATTGCCCAGCAATGCTTCTGATAGTAATTTTTAAGAAAAATGAAATTTATATCTTCTCAGAGAACTCAGCAGGATGCTGCCATTTCTTTCTTCCTCTTATTGTTTATTGTATTCAGGATGGAATTAATGATTTTCTCAAAGGCTTATTCCTTCCAGAAATCAGTTCAGAAAAATCATCTCTCTTGACAAAAGAGCCAGAACTCTTCCAAAGCAGGCCTTGCTAACTAATACATTGCTCCTTGAACTCTGATGACCCTCACAAGCACTTCAGCTCAGAGGATAAATCTTGTCTCACACCAGCCTCTCACAGCATTGTGCAGGTGAAGGCAATGTCACAAATGTGCTTTACCCCCCACACAAATGAGGAATCTTCCATGTGAATATTAGAACTTGCTTAATGTGACTTCACACAGTTGAAGGTTTTGATGGAGGCAACAGGGGGAAATAAAGGAAAAAAATGTGGAAGTTGTTCAAACATATCTATAGATAGGAATTGTCATTTCCTACTCCAAAGAGGGGAGAAGATCATATTCTATTCTGGGAGCTACTCTGCCCCAGATAACATTTCTTCTGTCTGTTCCCACTTTGTCAGGACCAGGTATCTTTCCTCTTGGCATCTTTCTTTGCCTTTCAGCAACCTCCTGCTCCTGTAACCTTCTCTTATTCACATCCTTCTCACCAGGTTGCTTTATCACTGTTTCCTTGAGATTCTCTGTTTCTTTCTTCCCTGGCCTTCAATCTTTTCAGTTGTGCTCTAAGAGGGTCTTTCTTATCCCATATCTCTCAGCTCCAGGCTTGCCTTCCTGTCCCTACTATAAGTTCCTTCTGTCCTGGTTCTACTCTCCTGTGCTACACTGGCAGTGTTGGTGCTGCAGGGGTGGTTTTGGGGAGATACAGGGTGACATGATGAGGCAACCAGCAAATCTGGGCCACGTTTTGCAGGAAGTCCTCTTGTATTTGCGGGGTGCCCCGTGGCAGGAAGGAATGATGAATCTGACTCCATGTTCTCAGAAGGCTAATTTATTGTTTTATGACGCTGTATTATATTAAAGAATACTATACTAAACTATACTAAAGATTTCAGAAAGGATATTTACAGAAAGCTGAAAAGATGCTAATGAAAACTCGTGACTCCTTCCAGAGTCTTGACACAGCCTGTGATTGGTCACTAAGTCAAAACAACTCACGTGAAACCAATCAAACAACCACCTGCTGGATAAACAATCTCCAAACACATTCCAAAGCAGCAAAACACAGGAGAAGCAAATCAGACAATATTGTTTTCCTTTTTCTCTGAGGCTTCTCAGCTTCCCAGGAGAAGAATCCTGGGCAAGGAGATTTTTACAGAAAATATGATGGTGACAAATTCCTAGAACTGCATTGTCCATGCCCCTGATATGGAAAGAGCCCATTGGGACAGGCTCCCCAGGGAAGTGGTGGAGTCACCATTCCTGGAAGTGTTCAGAACAAAAAAGGACGTGGCACTTTGACTATGATTTGGTGGTCATGGTGGTATTTGGTTGAAGGTTGGACTTGATGATACTGCAGATTTTTTTCCAGCCTTAACGATTCTATGATGATGATTGTATGAAATACAGGCTCTGAGTGCCTTCACATCCTCTGACCCCTCTGCATCCCCAGGGGCTTCCACTGCTGATGTGGGGGCTTGCTGTGGACTCTGTGATCATACTGTAGGAGACTGTATTCATTCATTCATGTATTCACCCCTTTATCTCAAGCTGTTTTAATTCTTTATGTGAAAAAATGCAGCCATATTATTCGATTCAGTGTAAATCAGACACTTGGCTACTCAAGTAACAGGAAAAAAATTCTCCAAGTGACATTTTTGAGATGCACAGTCTCTCCCAGGCCATTCCCCCTCTCAAGACTGCCTGTGCAGATGTACTCTCACAGGACTGGGTTTAGCCCAACTGGTTTCTATTGTGAAGCAGAAAAACAATTCTGGCAAAGGCTTGTTATGGAAAGGAGGTCACACAGATGTGAGGGGTGAGCTGAAAAAGGGGCATTTCAGCAGGAAATCTTTTTCTGTCTGAGCTCTCTGAGCTACAAGTCCCTCTTTCATAGGGTGACAGGAAATGGCAGGACCCTCTTGTCCCTAAATCTTGGTTTTCTGGGCTCTGGTGTTATGAACAAGGGGAACATTTGCCTCAGTACTGGTTTCTCTGGGTCTGAAGGCACTTGAGATGGTAGTTTCATGTTCAGACTCAGGTGTTTGTTATTTCTTATCAGTAAAACAGTCTCACTACCGTGCGTTTGGCAGCTTTTCTCTAGAAGGCACAAAATGGCCAACAATCTCTTGTTACAAAGTCTTTTAAGACTAAACTATCCAATTAAGAACTGACACCTGGATTATTTTCCCTTTTAACCCAATAACTGATCCCACAGATCCCCCAATGCAGACTTTTCTGCCTAATTACAAAATGCCACCCAAACCCATGAAGAAGAAACCCAGGACAACACCCTGTGCCCTCCATCTTGCCTCCATCCACAACACACTAAAAATCCCAAAACCTCAATTTCCCACCAAGTGATGCACCTACACTGCTCTCTATAATCTAAATTTCTCTCTGTAATCTCTAAATTTCACACTTTTGTGGATTCCAGTCTATCTTGAAGTCTGGGAAACTTTCCCCATGGATGAGGGTCAAAGTCAGCGCTCCCCTGGGGGTCAGGGCACCCCAGAGCAGACACAGAAATATTCCCTGTGGTGCTCTGGGTTTCCACACTCCCTGCTCTCCAGAGCCGGGAGGGGAAATGTCCCCCTTGAAATGAAGCTGGCAGATTTTTGTCCCCCTTGAAGTGATGCTCACAGGTTTTTGTCCCCCTTGAAATGAAGCTGGCAGATTTTTGTCCCCCTTGAAGTGAAGCTCACAGGTTTTTGTCCCCCTTGAAGTGAAGCTGGCAGATTTTTGTCCCCCTTGAAGTGAAGCTCACAGGTTTTTGTCCCCCTTGAAATGATGCTGACAGGTTTTAGTGTGAGCGGAGCTGGGCAGGGTCTGCCCCTGCTCCCTACCCAAATGTGCCAGGCCCTCTTCATGCCAGCAAAAGGCTGACCTTGCAGGACAGGCTGTCATTTGTTTATCAAACCTGTCATTATCATCCATCACATCAATCTGAAGCTGATCTGGCTGGGAGATATGACAGAGTTTAGGACAGACAGGCAGGCTCTGAGGTGCCTGAGCAGGGCCCAGCTTCAGTTTCAGCGCTGGTTCTTTATTCCTGTTCTTTGCTGCCTTTGGTTCACCCCAGTCAGGGGATGGAGTAAGGGTATGGATTTCCAACAGGCTTCCTAGAAAGCCTTTCCAGCTGGGTCTGTTAAAATTTCTCCTTTCTAAAACCAGGTCAAGCATCCTGTGTGTTGCTGCCCTGCTCTCACAGGAGGTGCTGAAGGGGTTCCCTCCCCTCAGGACCTCCTTGTCTAACTCCTCTCCCTGCTCTGTTCACATCTGACAGTCCTTGCCCAAAGAAACTTTAATTTTGGAGGTTTGTATGGGATCTCACAGGAGGTGCTGAAGGGGTTCCTTCCCCTCAGGACCTCCCTGTCTAACTCCTCTCCCTGCTCTCTTCACGTCTGACAGTCCTTGCCCAAAGAAACTTTAATTTTGGAGGTTTGTGTGGGATTTCCAGCAGCTGCTTTGATGCAGCAGGGTGAGCTATCTCAGTGCTCCACAGCTGATGTCCTGTAGGCACACGATGTGAGAGATTCAAAGTGGGCAAACTGCACCTGAGATGTGAAAATCCCTTTTCGGTGCCATTAATGAACGCCCTGACCTCCTTTGGTACCTTCCACCCACACGTCTGAGGGCTCTTTGCTAATGGGCTCAGCATCCCTTGGTGCCTCTGCGAGGTGGGGAGGTGTCCTGCAGACACAGCCTGGCTTTTCCCAGGGGTGCTGAGCTCTGTGATTGCAGCTGGGATCAGGGGATGCTTCGTGGGCCGCTTGCCCCTGGACATTGGGCTGGATTGAAACCCAGGGCCCTGCTCAGAGCTGGGTTCTGGACTCCCATCCTCTGATTCATCGTCTTGTGCTCAACCACAGACAAGTTCTTCCTCCCCTCCATCCTTTTGAAGGTGCACAGAAGGGCCCAGCTCGCTGGGTAGTTTGTTATTAATATCTGGGATGCAAAACTCCCTGCGCGTTTAATTTCACTGCGCCAGGGCTTCCCTCCCCGCCGGGGATCTCTCTCATCGTTTTTCATTCTGCTCCCCGTTCCCACCTCCCCCTGATCTCATGTGCTCCCTGGATGCCATTGCTGTTCCTGCTCGGGTAGCTCAGGTTTCAGTCTGCCCTCCACATTTCCATCCCAGTCCTGTTTTGCCCTCCTCTCAAGGGGAGGTTCACATCCTGCTTCCTTCTCCCCTCTGGGGATCAATTCAGATTTCACTCTCTCTTCTCCCCGTTGCCCCAGGGCATCAGCCTAAATCTTGCATCTGCTTTTCATCTCTTGAGCCTCCCCTGGCTGGAAATCAGGGCCTGACACTGGATCTAAGCTCAGCTCTGCCCTGGCCTTTCCCTTTTGAAGTCTCCCTGCTCTGTCCTAGGGACAGGCTGATTGCATAAATTTGTTTGTGTGCGGGTTCCTCGTTGAGATGCAGCCCTTTGGGAAAGCATCAGAGAAAGCCCTGGCTCCAGGGAAAGTCCTCTGTGCCTAAATCTGGCCCTGCTTTGCTTAGGACAGATATGCAGAGGAACCCCTTCTTCAGGCTGGGTTTGTTCTGAGTTTGCTGGGAATGAACTCCCAAACAGGCCGGGGGAATTGTGAGGGAAAGGGGGATGCAATTAGGAGCGAGGATTTGGCCTTTTTAATTGTTTTTCTCACGAGGTGGACTGAAACCACTGAATTAATTTGTTGACAGCATCCCAGAGTTGGCTGCATTTTATCTGTTCCTTAACATCCAGCTGCAGTCCTTTCCCAAACTCCTGCTCTCCTGCTTTTAAAGGGCAAACTCCATTTACAACGTGGTTCCTACACCTGTTTCCTTGGCAGAACACCTGGTACAGCTGCTCCAGATCTGTCTGAGAGGGAGAGCCTGAGATCTTTGTGCAAACTCCCTGCTCACTCTTCAGGAAACGCTTTCTGTGCTCACCAGGGAGAAGCCCCAGTTTCGTGGATCTCTCTGCAGGGTCACAAAACTTGTTTTCCACACCAGAAACTCAGCCCAGGGCAGGGCTGTCACAGCCCAGGTGGCCCAGCACCTTTTTTGAGGGCTGGGTGGCACAAAATGCTGTGCTGGACGTGACTCCCAGGGAGTCACCACTAATGAGGAGAAGGACTCAGAGTCCTTGGAGCCCTTTCATCTGCTGAGCTCCAAGAATTCCCCCCAAACCTGCACCAGCCAGCCAGGGTGGGGCTCTGTACCTGTCCTGCACCAGCACAGCGAGGGGAACGTGATGTGTTCCCAGCAAGGTCTCTAATTTTGGACATCCAGGGGCACTTTCTCCCTCTCCAGAGGTGCTCCCTGTTGGATCAATGGGTTTATCCAGCATTTTCTCCCTCCATAGAAGTTCTCCCTGTGGGTTTATCCAGCATTTTCTCCCTCCATAGAGGTTCTCCCTGTGGGATCAATGGGTTTTTCCAGCATTTTCTCCCTCTCCAGAGATGCTCCCTGTGGGATCAGTGGGTTTATCCAGCAGGGACCCTCCTGGCTGCTTCCCCAGCCCGTGGAATTCACATGGGTTGGGAGCAGAGAGCTGGCTCTGAGCTCCCCCAACCCTTGGACTTCATCCTCACAGCCAAAATGAAACCCTGTGTGATGCTCTCCCATCTTCTTCCTCACTCTCCCATCTTCTCCCTCACTCTCCCATCTCCCTCACTTTCCCTTTCTCTTTTAATTGCACTTTTTGGTGTGGTTATTGCAATCTTCTCCTGCTCTTCTCCTGTCCCATCTCCCAGTACCAAAAGTGCCAGGGACCAGCAGGAGAAGCCTGTGGAGCTGGGATGGAGCCAGCCCCAGCCTGATTCTAAGCTAATTCCTCCTAAAATGTGCTGGGGAGTGTGTGCCCACCCAAGGGCAGTGTGGGCACTGTCCCCACGGGTGACTGATCCAGGGATACCCACACAGAGCCAGGAGTTTGCATTTGTCGCTGCCATGGGCAAGGGATGCATGGAAAAAAATAAAATAAAAAAAAAAAAGGATATTTTTCATGCAGGGCAGATTCTCAGCCCAGAAAATCCCAATAAGGCAAATTTGGAGTGGAGCAGGAGCGTGCTCGGGCTCCAGGGGACCTGTGTGAGCTTGCAGGAGGGCAGGGGAGAAGCCATGGAGTGGTGTGTGTGAAATCAGGGTGATAAGGAAAGGGGCAGGGATGCAGCCCAGGGTGGGAGCAGAGCAGATAAGCACGGAGGTGTAGGCAGAGGTGGAGTTCTGGAGAGGTTTGGGAGTTGGGCAAGTGAAATGTGGAGAGAGAGAGGTGCAGGGAGCAGTGCTGCAACCCATGGGGAGGCTGGGGGAGTCCTGGCAGGGAGACAGGGCAGAAATCCCAGCCTTGATGGTGGGAAATGATGCTTCATCATCAAATATTCAAATTAAGATGCCTCAAACATTTTTCAATTTTACAGCGATTGAGTGCTTGCTTTTTTTGGAAATCAGAATCCAACAAGTTATTTTTAAATAATTACGCGAACCAAATGAATTCCCAAAATTTTAGGCCAAGTTTTAAATGCATGTTGCACCACATGCAATGAAGTTATGGGTGGACCATGGAGTGATGGTGAATAGTTGTGCCCTCCTGGCATCCAGTCACAAGTGGGGTTCCCCAGAGCTCAGTACTGGGGACAGTTCCTTTCAATGTCCCTATCAGTGATCTGGATGACATGATCGAGTGCACCCTCAGTCAGCTGGGAGATGACACCGAGTTGGGTGGGAGTGTTCATCTGCTGCAGGGCAGGAAGGCTCTGCAGAGGGATCTGGACAGGCTGGATCCATGGGCAGATCCCATTTCCCATGCTTTGAGTGGAGGTTGTGGCCACTGTGACCAAGAAAACAGCATCTCCTGTTAAATGCTCCCAGTCTGGGATGCCCACAGGGAAGGTACCACGTGCCTGGGTATCCCTGCTGAGAGGGAAGGTGCTGTAAGTTGATTTTTCAGTGTTTTTCCAGCAGTTCTGTGCCCCTGGGAGCACCCAGAGGCTCTGTGGGGTCCTGGGCAGGACCCTCCCACCTGAGCAGGTGTCACCCTGAGCGTGGCCAGGCAGGGCAGGTGCTCTTCCCACCTCTGCTGTGGTTCTCCTCTCCCTGTGCCACAGGTGATCATCTGAGGTTCAGCACAGCAAGGGAGGGGACTTCTCTCTCTTCCCTGTTTGTTTGGAAGCAAAAATTCCAGGGAAGAGCTGTATCAGAGAGCCCACAAGAGCTGCCTGTGGTTCTGTTTGTTTTCTCCTGTTGAGTGTGCAGCTTGGTTGCTCCTAAAGTTTTGCCTTCCCACCCCTACTTTGACTCCAGCACAGCCATTTCCATCCCAAGCTGAAGCTGAGGATAAACCTTATCAGATCTCACCTCAATTAATAAACTCAAAGGCCTTGTGGAGGGCCATGCAGGTGTGCTGAGGTCTGGGATTGCATTTGAATTTGCCATGGCTGAGCTTTAGGACAGTTTGGGAGTTGATCCCATGCCGAGTTCCTCTCTGTCACGCTGACAGCTTCCAAAAATCCCCAGCCCTCAGTGGGATACAAACGTTGCAGGGTGAATATCGTGGCACTGACATAAAGGTTTTCTGCCTTCTTTCCAGGTGGCTGTTAAGCCCTGCTGTATGTGCAGGATAGTACATGTGGAAATAGTAATTGCAACCCCATTATTATTATTATTATTATTGCCATAATTTACTATTAGTGTGTTTTTTATTTTATGGGGCCCACGTGTGCGGGTAATTCACGGCGGAGCGCTTACGCCATCCCAAGGCGGGAAGGCTCAGGGAGCTGCAGGAGCCTTAGATCCAGCTTAATTCCTGTTTCCAGCTTAAATCCTCCTCCCTGGGCCCCAGGCAAAGGGTTTTGGGGCAGCTTGAGGCAGCCCTGCTGTGCTGAAGAGCACTTTGGGGTGACTCAAAGCGTTTTGGGGTGACTCAGAGCTGTTCCTTCTCACCATCCTTCTCTGGGTGCTCCAGACCCTCTGTGTGCACCTGATCCTCCTCTCCCCTCTGCTCTGCAGGGCTGGGAGTGAGTCAAACTCCCAAACTCGGCTCTGACTGGCAGATAAGGCAGATGTGGAGGCAGATAAATGTGTTTCAAAGAGGTCACTGGCTCTTTGGAGCTTCACAACAAATGGGGGTGTCTGCATCTCCCACTAATGTGGTTCCTGCCTGATAACTGGGGCTGGAGAGGGCTGGCAGGGCTTGGATAGGAGAGATCCAGACCTGGATTTGGGGAGGACTGGAGGCTCTGAATTGGTGGCTGAGTGAGGAGGATGATGGAGCACTGTGTGTGTCACACCAGCTCATCCCAGGGAGGGTTTTGGGCTCTGATAGACGGGGAAGACATTGAGATTATCCCTGAACTGGGATTCCCCATGGAGGGCTCCAGCCCAACCAGTGGGATCCAACCACCAGCCCATGAAATCTGAAGGGAATTCAAGCAGAGCTGCTGAGGAGAATCTTCCCAATTTCCCAGTTTTCCAGAGCTCTCCAAGATGTCTGCAGGATGTTTTCATGAGCAGAGCGTTTGCCAGAAGTTCACAGATCAGTTACAAAACAGATGTACCTTTCTCTTTTTTTTTTTTTTTTTCCTTTCCCCTTCTTCCTACTGGTAAGGAAGAGTTTGTGCAGTAATTGCAGGCAGGTTGGGAGATGTTTTCTTCATAATTCTCCTTCTTATGAAATGTTTATGAAACACCTTCCACAAATCAGTTACGCAAGCGGGCTCCGGAGCTTTGATCATTTTCCATCACCCTCAATGTGTTTCTTAGTTTGTTTTGCTTTTTGTTTTTGTGTTTAGGCCAGAGATAGGTAAGAAACCATCCATCCTTGCAGCTGTTCAAGCCAACTTCGGAAGGGACTCTCTCTTTTGCAGCCAGTCACCCTTCCTGTGTTTTTCACTCAGTTTGCTCGGGGGCTGACCCTGTTTCGAGGCTGTGAAAACATCCAAACATCCACTTGAGATTTGCAAGTGTGATTCCTGCCCTGGCCCAGAGGAGCTCCCGTGCCTCCAGCTGCCGTTACCTGCTCCCAGCCCTGCCCTGGGCCTCCCCTCGGGCCCCAAAGGGAGGAAGGTGCTGGAGATTCACAGCCAAGAGCCCCCACGCCTCACCCCAGCCGTGGGCATTTGCAGGTCCTGCTCTTTGCCCTGCTCGTTTTTCCATGGAATGGTTCAGGTTGGAAGATTCCTTGGCATGGGCAACGAGGCTTCCACCAAACCAGGTTGCTTTCCTTAAATACTGTTATTTTTTCTGAGTAAAATTCAGTGGGAGCAAAGTCTCTCCATGACTTCTCGTTCCCCTTTCCCCATCCATGATCATCCTATAAAACCAAGATCCTGAGCAATCCCAGTGGGATCTGCTCCTGCTTTTACCCAAATCACTGTTTCTCACTTGCAATATTTCAGCAGAGCTCCCATCAAATACCCCCACGAGGTGATTCTCTGAGGATTTCATCATTTCAGCCTTGGTTTTTGTTTTTGGTTCCTCAAGGTAAACTCTTCCCATATTTGCAGGCATTTTCTGCAAATCCGAGGTGGATGCAGTGGGAAAGGAGGAGGCAACTCCTCCCCTCGTTTTAATAATTCGAAATTTACATTATTTTAAGGGAGTCTCATGATATTGAGTGGCCTCGCCCACAATGTGTGTGGTTTTTTGGGGTTTTTTTGGGTTTGGTTTTTTTTTTTTTTTTTAATGTACACTTGGCAATATTGCCGGTTTAGCCAGGAAAAAAAAAACCAAAAGAGCGGGATTTGCATAAACCATCCCCAAAATTTTGGATAGATCCCGACCTCCTAATGAACAATTAACCAGCTGCAGAGAGGGGAGAGGAAGAGGAGGGCGAGGTAAATTTGAGCCTAAACCCAATGGAAATAGGTGCAAGGGGGAGAAGGATTTGTCGAGAACGAAGGCCAGGTTCCCGCCCACTGCGCAGGAGGGAGAATTCCAGGGCCGGGGGAAGGAGCAGTGGGAGATGTTGTTGTTGTTTTTGAGTCGGGAGCCGGTGCTCTGCCAAACCCACCTCCCGTTCTCACATCCAGCCATGCCGGGATGCGGCTACACACCCCTTTGTGCCTGGAGCGCCGCCAGCTCGTCCCGCTTGGCAGCTGCAAAAATTGATTTCAGTTTGGAAATGGCTCGTGCCTCCTCAACACCCCACTGCCAGCGGGATCACAGCTCAGGCGGGATCCACAGCCCGGCTCTCTGAGACGCCAAAAACTTCAATTTCCTGGGACTGCTCAGCCTTGGATGAAGCAGACAAACGTTAATTTTTAATTTTTTTTTTAACAACCTTTTTTAATTTTTTTTTTTTCTTATTTGCCTCCAATGGATTCTTTTTAATGCAAAGAACCACGTGCCTGGAGTGACTGGATGGCTCAGGAGTAACGGGGTGTCCTCCTGAGCCTTTTTGCCTGGCATTCAGTGACTTATCGCTGCCGATAGCGATCGAGAAGATCTTTCCACCTGATTTTTTTGTTGGTTTTTTTTTGCCCTGCCAGGCTAAGAGGGATGATCATGCCAACCTGAAAGGTAGGAAAGAGCTGGAATTCGTAGCATGTCTACCTCTTGCTGCAAGGAGCTGGGATTATTGCAAAACGAGTTTCGGCGGTGTCCAGAGCTCGAGTTGTAATGAAAGAGGGTGTTGTAATCACCTTCCCTCCGAGCAGCACCTTCCAAAATGCAGAGGGGAGCACTGCAGCTCCCTTTTCTGGAGCTGTCGAGCTTCTTGTGATCCCATTTTCCTCCTTTTCTCCTCTTGTGGAGACCCATCAAAGCTCGGACTCGATGGTTGTAGAGGTCTCTTCCAACCGGAATTATTCCGCGCGTTTCTTTGCTTTGCTCAAATGGGCAGAAAAGCTCCTTCAACCCCAAAATATTCACTCGGGATGGGGTTTGTGGAGCTGGATTTCTTGTCCCCCTCTGCTGGCAGGAGGTTGCAGGGCCTCAAGGCCCCATCAGTGGGGCAAAGACCCTGCTCACCTTTGGGGAATGTGGGGTTTGGAAGGGATCTGGTGAGAACACCTGGGGATGTTCACTCCTTGGAGTCAGGGTGAATCTTCAGGAGTTTCAAGTTGTGTCCTTGGTAGAGTCCTCCTGGTTTTTCCAGTTTTCGGGAATTAGAAGCTCTTCTTGCTGCGATGAGGAATAATCCTTGTTCAGTGTTGAGAAAAGGTTTGGGTCAGTCTTTTCTTGGAGGAGAGTTCTGTATCTTTTACCTGTCCCCTGTGCATGGACACTCCTCACTCACCTTTCAGGAATTTACCTAAAAACTTCCAAAATCCTCCCCTCCCTCCTGTCCCAGTCAGCACTACCAAAAGACTTCAGCTACTACAATTGGAACACGTTTTTTAAATTATTATTTCTTAATAAATTAATTTTTAAAAATGTATTAGCCAAGTTAGAAATGAACGTGGAGGTTGTGGAATAAACCAAAAACAAGGATTCAGTTCTGGTCCCTGGGTGCATTTTTTTCCTAAGAATGTGGATTTAAAAATCATTATTTTCTTGTGGACAAGAACTTTGCAAGAACATTAAAGTAGCTCAAAAAGACCACTGGACACCTGCGAAGTTTTCCAGTTATTTTTCCACAGATTGTAACTGAGGAAGGAGACTTTCCTTGCAATTTCTTCTTGCTTTTTGGTAGAAATGGAACAAATTAATTTGGTGCCTGGAGTGCTGCATTTTCGATTCTGGGAGATAACTCTGCTTTTTTGAGGTCTTTTCCTTCATGACCCATCCTTCCCCATCCCCTTGTACCATTCTGTGTTTCATGCAGGGAAAAATGAGAGGTTTTCCATGTCCCGCCCTCCTATTGGGGATCTGGAAAGGAGAATTGCTTCTTGTCTTCACTAAAACTCTACAAAAGGCTTTAAATTTTGAAAAGCTGCTTGAAATTGGTTGTTTTCCTGAAGTGTTTTAATTGAGCAAAGTGCTTGGCAGAGCAGGAAAACCATCCATGGGATAGACTGGGGAGCAGGAGTGTGGAATAACCCTGATTTTCAGCAATGGAAACAGCACAAAAATCCCTGAGAGAAGCCTCCTCCAGCCTCTTGGATCCCAGCTGCCCTCTGCTCATCCCTGCTCCCTAATTCCATGATTTCTTTGCTCTTTTTGCAGATTAAAACTGAGGACCTCAGCGACTCCTTGCAGTCTGCCATCCCCCCTCGGTCGGGGCACCTCGTGCAGGGATCATCCATGATGCCAGGGAGCCAAATTGCAGGGGTGAGTGACCTGGCTGCCCTGAAATCCCAGGAAAAGGGGCTGCTCCTGACCCCCTCCCCAAATTCCTGTGGCCAGAGAGGGTGAGGAACACTGAGCTGGAAAACTGAATTCTCACCTTCCTCCTGGGCTTTGCCTTGTGGGTTCAAAGTTGGGCTGGACACGTGTTGGGGTGAGATTTCCTCTGAGGGTTTGAAACCACCCCATGGTCAGGAAATCCCTTGGATTGGGAATAATTGGAGGCTGAGAGAGCACCGTGGGGAAGTGTCTGATAATGTTTGCCCTGCTCTTCCTCATTCATGAGTGTCTGGTTAATGCCATTGCTGGAGATAGGGTTCTAGACCAGATTAACTCCTAATCTCAGCCTCTTGTTGCCTCAAATTGATTTACACCAGGGGAGAAATTAATTCCTCCAGGGAATTTTTTTTTTCCTAAGGTAAAAAATGTGGAGTTCAGCACTTAGCTCTTGTTAAATTCTAGTGGGAGTTGGATGCCAGGCGGCCACAGAGGTGCTCACGAATCCCTTCCCTCCTTCTTTCATGGGTATTCAGATCCATGATACAATTTAGGGATTCTTCAATCCCCCACAGTCTTCAGAACAGTCCTGTGGGAAGCAGAGTTGGTGAGCTGGGACAGCCTGCTGCAATCTGCTGAGTGGAAATGCTTTATCTGAAGATAAAGCTCTGGAAATGCTTTGTCTGAAGAAACTGAAATCTGAGAGGTTTCACTGTTCTAACAACCAGAGTTTGATTGCCTCGAAAATGTCTTTATCAAGAGTTAACTTTTCCAGGGAAAAGCAGACACTTCTCCACATGGATGTCTCTGTCTGCACCAAATTCTTCTCCTATACTTTAAACTTTTGGTCCTGCAGCCCTCCAGCCCCCAAATTCCCCAAATTCAGTGAGAATTCTTCTCCTGCACCTGAAACCTTTGGATCTCCAGCTCAAAAATGTCACCAAGAGTTGACTTTTCCAGGGAAAAGCAGACAGTTCTCCACATGGAGGTCTCTGTATGCACAGAATCTTCTCTTACACCTGAAACTTTTTGACCTGCACCCCTCCAGCCTCTCAAAATACACAAATTCAGTGTGGATTTGTGAGGAGATGCTGCATGAGGAGCATAAATCCTTGAGTTTTATTGTTCCCTTTGCTTTTTTCCTGCAGGACATGAGCTCTCTCCACACCCTGCAGCAGCTGGTGTTGCTTCCTGGGCACATGCAGTCAGTCCCCCAGTTCCTCCTGTCCCAGTCTCAGGCAGGACAACAAGGTAAGACAAAGAAAAGTTGAGATTATTTCTTTTTTGGGCCACCTAAAAACAGAGGTTACGCAAAACTGAGAGAATAAAAAGCAGTTCTATTTATTGAAGGGCCTTCAGGTACATTTAGGACAGACAAAACCCACCCAAAATGGAGAATTGGTCACGGATTTCACACTTTTATAGGTTTGGTCCATTTGCATTTTGGGGGTGAATTTTTCAATTCCAGCTTCAGCTAATGAAGTCATTGACCCCAAATTTTCTGCCCCCAACTCCCTTTTGTTTCCATCTCTGGGGCCTGAGGCAGTGAGGTGTCCTTGATTGCCAGGCCTGGAGAGG
>JAWMRF010000092.1:5366376-5381233 GCA_035221435.1 Sphenopsis melanotis | reverse complement strand
TTATTATTATTATTATTATTATTATTATTATTATTATTATTATTATTATTATTATTATTATTATTATTATTATTCCATTGGATATGGGACTGGTGTTTCTACCCTGGAACATGGCTGGAAATGCCCAGGAGAGCCCCAGCTGTGGGTGGTGTGTCCCTGGGAGCCAGCACACTCCAGGGAGCTGTGAAGGGAGTGCAGGATGTGATTTCTCCCCTCTCAGTGCCTCTGTTCCTGCCCAGGTCTCTACCTCAGGCTCCTTGGGGCCCCTCTCCGTCAATCCAGTGCACAGCACCATGCCTGGGACTGGTGAGCCTTGGGAACCCTCCCTTCCCTCCTCTATTCCCTGACTCCTCCATTTCTGGGTCACATTTGCAGGATAATCTCCATCAGAGTCTTGGCTGTGGCCAAGGAAAGGGTTCCCACAGAGCTGGGATAGAACAGCCCAGCTGTGCTGCGGGGTGGGGTGAAAATATGGAAAACACTGGGCAAAAGAACATTTCCACATAACCCTGGGCTGGGGTGGTCAGGTTTGGGAGCCAGGCACAACTGGAGCCAAATAAAGGGTGGGTTAGAGACAGATCTCCTTGGAGAGCTGAGATTCCCAGAGCAGGAACAGGGGACATTCCTGGGGCTCCCCAGGGCAGGGAATCAGAGGAACCAGATAAAGGGTGGGGTAGAGTGAGATCTCTGTGGAGACCAAAATTCCCAGATATGGGAACAGGGGACATTCCTGGGGTCCCCCCATCTTCCCCAGGGCAGGAATCAGAGGAGCCAAATAAAAGGGTGGGTCAGTGTCAGATCTCCATGCAAACCAGAAATTCCCAGATATAGGAAGAGGGGACATTCCTGGGGTCCCCAGCCTTCCCCAGGGCAGGGAATCAGAGCCAGATAAAGGATGGGTTAGAGTGAGATCTCCTTGGAGACCTGAGATTCCCAGATATGGGAACAGGGGACATTCCTGGGGTTCCCCAGGGCAGGGATCAAGGAGCTGCAGGGTGGGCACAGGGATGGGGTGGGAATGTTGGGGCAGGAGGAGGAGGAGGAGGAGATGCCAGGCTCACTGTGCTCTGTCCCACGCAGTGACATCCTCGTGCTCCCCAGGGAACTCCAGCAGGCCCTCGTCCCCTGGCAGTGCCCTCCATGCCAGCAGCCCCGGCACAGCCCAGAGCAACTCCAAAGCTGCCATGAACTCCTCTGGCTTCAACTCTTCAGGGTAAGGCAGAAAAACCCCACAAAAAACCCCAAACCAACCCAGGGTATTGGGGGAAAACCCTGGGATCTCCAGGAAAAAACAGGAAAACCTTTAGGGATTCCAGCAGTGTGGAGTGCTCCATGTGTGACCTCTCAGGGACAGGGTGGGATTGTTGGGGGACAGAAGTTGGATTTGTTGATATCTGAACCAGATATTTGAATTTGAAGTAGATATCTCAATTAGAAGAGAAAGCGTTACCAAATGAGTTGGATTGTGGGCTAGACCCAGCCTGTAAAATATGGATTTGAATCCAGATTTTAAATGCTAGAAAGTGTCCCCATTCCTGTCTTCATACAAAATCTATTAATTTGTGGCTCTTAGAGGAAAAAAAAAACCAAAACTGCTTCTTGTGAAAGCTATCAAAGTCTGACCCAAGTGGTCAGGCTTCAGAATTTGATCCAACATGTTAGAAAAATAGGTTCTGTGCAAAATGCAATGCCAGGTTTAAATGTACCAAACATTTGAAAGTTTTTGTGTAAAAAAACCAAAAAGCATGGGTCCCTTCCAGCTGAGGATATTCTGGGATTCTCAGGAGTGGCAGGATGTGATTTCTGCAGGATGTGCTGACCAAGGTCAGGTTGTGTGGTGGTGTTTGAGGGTCCCAGGACGAGGGAAGAGATGAGAATCTTGACTCCGTGTTTCAGAAGGCTGATTTATTATTTTATGCTATATATTATATTAAAAGAAAATGATCTATTAGAACTTACTAAAAGAATAGAAGGAGGGATTTCATCAGAAGGCTAGCAAGGAATAGAAAGGAATGATAATAAAACCTTGTGACTACTCACAGCCACGACACAGGTGGCTGTCATTGGTCATCAAGTAAAAACAATTTCACATGCTGTGTAAACAATTCTCCAAATCACATTCCAAAGCAGCAAAACATGGAGAAGCCGAAGCTCCTCAGCTTCTCAGGAGAAAAGACCCTGGCAAAAGGATTTTTCGTAAAACACGTCTGCGACGAGGTTGAGAATCAGGACGATTTTTACTCCAAGTTGAAGCTTTTTGTTGTTCTGTGCTGCCAACAGCTCCTGGTACCGATGGAACCAGCCCACCTACCTCCACTGAGACCTCGTGCAGCGAGGGCAAGAGCAGCTCTGCCTCCAGGCCGTGCAGCACCCACGGTGACGCTCGGGGCCTTCCAGTGCCTTCCGCGGCCGGCTGCGCCAGGAACCCCCAGCAGCGGGGCTGTGCAGGGACTCAAACTGCAGCCCAGCTCTTCCCCAGCGCCCACAGTGGCACTGTCCCCTTCCCCCAGCCCCCACAGTGGCACTGTCCCCCTGGCCAAGCCCCCACGGTGGCACTGTCCCTGCTGCTGTCCTCGCATGGCTCCTCCGCTTGCAGCTCCGCATCCTCCCGGGCAGGGCTCCTGTGCAGGGCTCTCCTCTCTCTCTCTTTGTCTCTCTCTTTCCTCTGTCCCCATCCCGTCCCAGAGGTCCCCAAAAGGAAGGAGGGTCCCTCCTGCTGTTCCTGTCACGCACAGCCCCCAAACTGAGCCGAGGTTTGAGTTCATTTCACCGCAGCCCCGTGGCTGGGTGGGAGCCTTGGTTTGCCCCCAGGCTCCCCATCCACTTGCTTTGCTCCTGCTCCCTTTCTAAAGGTGCTTTTTGTTTTTGTTTTTTTTTTTTCTTCCTTTTTTTTTTTATTAAGTATTTTAGAGCCTTCTTATTTTTTCCTTTAAAAAAAAAACCAAACAAACAACCAAAAAAAAAATAAATTGTCTTTTGCAAAACTTGTGTCCAGGTCTTGTTATTGCTGGAAACCCTTGGGGAAATTGTGATTTGTGTTGATTTACACAAATGAATGGGATGAAAATGAGTCTTGACCTTTTCTTTTTTATTTCTTTTCCTCTTTTTTTTTTTGTTTTTAATAACAAGCTATTATTGAGATGCCCTCTGGTCTTTGAGCTGTAAGGAATTTATTTTCTGTTCTCTGTTTTTGTGTTCACATAGTATTGCTTGAGGTTGGTGTGTGCAAGTGCTTGGGAATTCCATGAGATTCCAAAGGAAAAGTCAATTTTCACAGCCCATCACCAGGAAAATTATGGTTACAATTCCACTGTTATGTCTCCTTTATTTTTAATTAATTTTGGCTGATATGGGTATTTAAGATTAGCAGATAAGGACAAATTTAAACACCGATCTGAACTTTTGGGCCACTCTGTCTTATTTTACTTTCTGCATGACCTGGGAGAAAGGACTTGATCCCTGATAGGCAATGGTGATGACAATCCAATTTCCTTTCCCAGTGCTCAATTTGTGCCAAACAGCAGAATTTAGGGCATGATGAACATCACAGATGATTCTCCTGCCACCCATCACCGAGGACATTTATTAACCCAAACCTCAGCATAGCTGTAGTTTCCAGCTTGTTTCCACTGTGAAAATCTCAAATTATTTCATAGATTATCAGCAATTCTTTCAACAGTGAGCTCTGATTGTTTTCATAACCTTGGCCTGCATGTTTTACTCCGGAATTCCTGAATTAACTCCTGGGAGCTCAGCTATAATTTGTATTTTGCCTTCAGAGTCAAGTGACTTGGTCCAGGCTTGCAGATGTTTGTGAGCCCCTTGATCAAAAAGGATTAAAAATAAAATTAAATCAGCTATTTCCAATAATCTATTTACAATTTACTGTACATCCACATGCTCTTAGAGCCTTGAGAAGATACATTAAAATCCAAATTTGGCTTCTGTTCCAAACCATTCCATTTGGTTCTCAGGAATTCCTCCAAGTCATTTTCTCCCACCTGCACGAATTTTGGAATAATGTTCCAAAAAAAAAAAAAACAAACAAAACTGGGAGGGAAACCACCAATGTGTTAAAAGCTGAATAACAGCACCTGCATGTGAATATTTCCGCTGAGATCAAGGCCAAGCTGTGCCAGGCGTTGTGCAAAAACATCCTGAGGGTTCATCTCCTCCCCAAAGTTTATAAACACAACGACAAATCCCTGGGATTTATTGATAAACTGGCCCCGAGTGGGAAAACAAACACCAGCAGTTTGTTTGCTCCACAAAAAGCTCCAGCTGGAAGGGGAAGAGCTTCGTTCCCCTGGCACCCAGGAACGCTTCCAGCCTCGCAGGAGAGCATCTGAGGGATTCCAGATCGACAGAGCAGGAAATTCCAGCTTTCCAGGAGCAGGAGTCACCTCCCACGGCCACAAGGAACAATGCAGGGAGCAATTGCTCCCTGTGGGAACTCGGTGACCTCCTGAGCTGTGCCTGGAGCATCTGCCCCTCTCCAAGGAGAGCTGCTGTGGCTGGGCTACCTCATAAATCGACATTTAGCACTTCCCAAGCTCAAGCAAGGCTGGGGTGAACTGGAAAATGAACAAATTTTTGTTGTTATTTAATTTTTTTTTATTTTCATTTATTTATTTCCTCCTCTGATTTCCACCTGTGAGGAGAGGGAGTGGAAGCTGGGGGAATGTTCCCCAGGGAATGTGCCTGGAGCATCCCTGTGCTCCTTGTGGCTGCCCCTCTCCAAGGAGAGCTGCTGTGGCTGGGCTACCTCATAAATCAACATTTAGCACTGCCCAAGCTCAAGCAAGGCTGGGGAGAATTGGAAAATGAACAACTTTTTGCTGGTATTTAATTTATTTTATTGTTCATTTATTTCTTTCCTCCTCTGATTTCCACCTGTGAAGAGAGGGAGTGGAAGCTGGGGAATATTCCTTGTCATTCCCAGGTTTCCTTGTGGTCTGAAGGGAGATTTTGAGCATTTCTCAGTGCCCAAATGATGCCACCAAGGTCCCTCATCATTCCTGATGCTCACAGCCTCGGGATTTCCAGATCTGGTAGAATTGGAATGGATCTTAACCATCCAATAAAACATTTTAGCTTAAATCCTGGTTCAGCTTTAAAGATCCTCAAACTGCAGTGGGACCCCCTTTCTCTGTGCTGGGTCTCCTGCTTCAAAATGCTAGAAAAGGAGACAAAAATCAGCAAGTTTTAGCTCAAATATAAGAGCAACCTGTAATCTGTGATCCAATTAAAAGGATATTTGAGTGTATAACTCACAGGAGCATCCCGTGGAGTGCAGCACACAGGAGATCTCACTGGGAAAGGCTTTTGTGCTCTCAGTGGTTTCACTCCCAGTGTAGAGCTCTGGCTGCAGGGGAAATTTGGGTTGTTTGGGGGACACAGTGTCAGATTTTGAAGCAAACTGAGTCAGGGATGATGACACAGTGCTGACACCGAGCTGGCTGGCAGGGCTTGGGAGAAGCACAGCCCTGTCCTGGTTACTCACTCCCAGCCATGAACTTGGCCCCAGCTCAGCTCCTGAAGTTAATTCAGGAATTAACTGGCTCACTCATCCTGTTCTGCACGTTGTGTGTCACATCTCCCTGAGCACCGAGTGTCCGGCACCACTCCCAGCCCGCCCCGAACCCTCCGACTCCCTCCTCATCCTCCCCTCCCTGCAATGCGCACAAAGGTGCTCCCTGGGAGAGAGACTGGAAGAAGATGCCAGGACACTCGGCAAAACAATAGGAAAAAAAGATAAAAGGAAGAAAAGATAAAGAGCACCAGCACCTCCCATCCAGCCTGCTCCAGTTTTATTCTCCATCACCTCTGAGTCCCTCCTCATCCTCCCCTCCCTGCAATCTGCACAAAGGTGCTCCCTGTACTCCCATCTGAGAGAAAGATTGAAAGAAGACTCCAGGACATTCGGCAAAATAATAGAAAAAAAAAAATAAAAGGAAGAAAAGAAGGTAAAGAGCACCAGCACCTCTCATCCAGCCTGATCCAACTTTATTCTCCATCACCAGGGAGGAAAAAGCCCAACCAAAATAAAGTCTGGGCGCTCTCGGGACGGCTCCAGCCGGGCGAGCCGAGGCTGGGCGGAGGCACCGAGCGCCTGTTCCGCTTCCCCCGCCCCGTTCCCCTTCCCTGCCCGCCCTGCCCGGCCCTGGCCCTGCCCCGGGGGCGGAAAGGGATGCTCGGAGAGGAGCTGCGAGCCCCGGGGCAGGGACAGCGGGGCTGAGCCCGCGGGGATGCGGCGGAGCATCCTCGGGGGATGCGGCGGGGCCGGGCCGGGCCGGGCCGGGCTGGGCTGGGCAGAGCTGGGCAGGGCTGGGAAGGGCTGGGCAGGGACGATAAAAAGCTCCGGGAGCTCTGGCACCGCCTCCCCGCCCGGGCAGCCCCAGCCGGGCGCAGGTCCCGGGAGCGCAGGGCTGGAGCGGGGTGAGGATTTGGGGATCTCGGGTACCCCCGTGCCGGGATGGGGATGGGGTCTGGTCCCCCCGGTGTTCGAGGGCAGAGGTGCTTTGGCAGCGGGAGGGTTGGGGTTGTGGTTTGTTTTCCCGTTGGGGAAATTTGGAGACGGCGCTCACGGCAGGGGGACCGGGTTTATACTGCTTTTTGCGGGGTTTTTCCCCACCCTGTCCGGGATTTCCATGGATGTGCTGGGGGGTCGGGATGAGCACGGCTTTCTGCCCTGCTCACGCTGTCCCTCCGTGTCCAGCAGGATGGTTCCCATCGTCCTGGAGGTGAGCTGCAGCTTTGTCGCCTGGCTGTGTCTCTACAGCTGCCTCTGCCGCTGGAACAGGCAGCGTTCCTGCAAGTGGAGCTGTCGCCTGGTGACCCTCGTGCACGGGCTCATTGTCACCTGCCTCTCTGGCTATGTCCTGTTCCTGGATGGCCCCTGGCCCCTGACCCACGCAGGTATGTTTGGAATCTCACCCTCACCTGTGCTCACCTGTCACAGGTGGAGGTAGGGGCTGATTTCCTCTCCTCTCACAGCTGGGTGTTAGGGGCCAAATTTTAATTCCACTGTTTCTTTTTCCACCACTTCTCACTGTTCATCCTTTTGCTATTTTATTTTTTTTTTTGGCTTGTCCATGTACAAATTGGAAGTTTCCAGGTTGGCAGCTTGAGTTTATTGCAGTATCAGGTGTAGCAAGGCATGGAGAACAAAGTGCTTTCACATCTTGAAGGGTGTAATGACTCCTGAAATTCAGCTGTAAGGTTTTGCTGGCTGGTTTCTGGCATTAAATCGCAGATGATGCTGCTGATGGAGGTCTGGATTTCCTAAAAGGCTGGAAGGAGAAGGGAAGCAGCAGTGGGGCAGGATGGGATGGGTGTGAAGGGGAAGCAGAACCAAATATTGCCACCTAATAGTGCCACCTGATTCCTGGTACTTGGATAAGGCTGGAAATTCAGGAGCAGAGAAGCACAATCAACCTGTACTGGTCTATAAAGCAGAAAGATAGAAAATCTTAAAATAGAAAAATCTTAAATAAAACCCCAAGCTTATGCACACCTTCCATTCCAGGTTCACCAAACACCCCTCTCCAGATCCACGTGCTGGGCAGGCTGGGGTGTGAAGGGGAAGCAGAACCAAATATTGCCATTTAATAGTGCCACCTAATTCCTGGCACTTGGATAAGGCTGGAAATTGAGGAGGAGACACGCACAATTGACCTGTACTGATCTATAAAGCAGAAAAATAGAAAATCTTAAAATAGAAAAATCTTAACTAAAACCCCAAACTTATGCACACCTTCCATTCCAGGTTCACCAAACACCCCTCTCCAGATCCACGTGCTGTCCCTGACCTTGGGCTACTTCATCTTTGACCTGGGCTGGTGCCTGTACTTCCAGACCGAGGGGGACCTGATGCTGCTCCACCACACCCTGAGCATCTGCGGCATGATCCTGGTGCTGGGGCTGGGCAAATCCGCCACGGAGGTGAACGCCGTGGTGTTTGTCAGTGAAATCACCAACCCCCTGCTCCAGACCCGCTGGTTCCTCAGGGAAATGGGCTCCTACCACACTCCCCTGGGCAAACTGGTGGATTTCCTCTTCGTGCTGCTGTTCCTGGTGCTGCGGATCGGGGCGGGAGCGTGGATCATGTATGGCATGGTGACGTCCCCAGAACCCAACTGGCTCCTCAAGGCTGGGGGCCTGGCCATGTACGTGGTGTCCTTGGGGTTCATGGTTGAAATTTGTCGCTTTGTGAGGAGGAAATTGTGGAAAAAAACCCCTTCAGTGGACGCACGATCCCTTCAGGAGTAGGAGTGCACCTGTGGAAACTTCTTGGCTGCTCGTTAATGGGTTGTAGAGGATGATCTCCCCTGGCTGCTGGAGCTTGTTCCTGTGAAAAGAACTCCTAAAATGACATGGAATTGACTTTCTGCTGCCCCTGGAGGAGATGGATCGGTGCTAGGAACATGGAAAAGCTGAGAGAAGAGGGATTTGAAGTGGAGACTGAGGAGCCTGGCACTGATTCCCTGAGTTCTCCAGCAATGCCAGAGATGATCAATCTGCAACCAATAATTGCACAGTTTGTATGTTCTGTCCTCATTTCCAATGCAGAATAGAGAAAAATATGAAAAAATCCCATTTTCCTGCCAGTGGGACTGGGTAAGGGGCATGACCTGGCAAAGACTTCCTGAGCTTCACCCTCCTTAATAATCCTGGATTTGGACAATGTGCTTGGCTAAATACTCGAGTGAAAGACTCTGAACAAGACTGAAGTGCTTGCAGGGTGTAGTGGGGTTGTCCTTTGAGTGTGAAGTGATGGTCCTCAAGGTGAGGCAGTGTTTTACCTCCTTGTTTTTAATGACACATTTCCTTTACTCCTTTTTTTAACACTTCCATGGGGTGCTGATCTCAGAGCAGAGTGATTTCTCTGGGACTGACTCAGGCCCTCACAAACAAGAGTCAGGAATTAGATTGTGCCAATAAACTCCATGAGCAGGTGCTGGCCTAGGCTGGGATTGCTTAAGAAGAATAATCAGGGTTTTTGTGGGAGAGGGAGGATAGTGAAGAGCCCCTCTGGATGCTCTTTCTGTTCTGGGGTTGGCTCATTTGCAAGCTGAATTCATGGCTAATGGGTCAAAAATGTGATTATTTCCAGGGGTGACAGGAATGTTTAGGCAGATCTGGGTGTGACAGCTGCTCCACACCAGCAGGTCTCAGAGCATGGGATAGTTCTCTCGTTTTCTTTACCTCTCAGAATCGTGTTCTGACCTTTTCCCTGGGGTTTTAATGTGAATTTCCCTCTGTTCAAGGACACAGTTCAGATTTAGTGTCCTCCAAAAGCCTCGCTGAGAGCTGAGAAGCAAATGCAGAGGTGAGGGGGGGGAGCAGTGGGGATGAAGCTCCTCCACTGCATTTATCTCCCTGAATTTGGCTCTGTTCAGGGCAGATATCAGCCTTTGGCTGGGGCTCCTCAAGGTGTCTGGAGAGATTAAAAAATAACCTGAAATAACCTCACTTTGGGCACATCCACTGAAGGCATTGCAGCTGTGAACCCAGGCAAGTTCCTGGGCCAATATTTTTGGGAAAGCAGGAGCCAGAGTGGCCTCCTGAGGTGTGGGCACCTGCCAGGCTCTCTGTGTTCCTTCCAAAAACTCCTCTGAGTCATGGAACTTCTAATAAAAACATGTTCTCCTTTGAAAAAGAACCGATGGCTGTGATGTTCTTTCGTTCTGGTCTTGAGGAGGCAGCTGAGGCCAAGGGGCTTGAGGGAAGGCTGAGGATGCCAAAGCCACTGGAGCATTCCCTGTGTGCAGCTCAGGAAGGACAGGGTTGGTGAGGAAATGAGCCCAGGCTGGAGCTGTGAGGCTCAGCTGAAGCTCAGCTTTGTGGGCAAGGCACCCACAACCTGCTTTGCCAAGGAATCAGTGCTGCAGAGGGATTAGGAGCCCCCAGAGCGAGGGGTTTGCTCCTGCTGGACACAAGAATGATTTAAATTCTGGCCATGGCCTCCTCCATCCCAGGGTGCTTTTGTTTTTTCTCTGCCTCTCTGGTTTCACTGGGGCAATGCCCAGTTCATAAGAATTGCAGGGTAACTTGTCTGTGGTTTTTTTGGAGAAGAAATCAAAAGCATGAGAACATCTTGGGGGTTATAAGATGTCCTAATCACCACTGAGTGGCTGTTTCTGGTTTTTTCTGCTCCTGCTGGGCCAGGGCTCTGCTGTGTGGAGTTGAGGAGAGCCTGGATTGGCTTTCAATGAGAAAAAACCTCTTCTTTCAGCTGAAAGACAGCACTGGGAGAGTATCCCAGGGCACCCAGACTGCTTGTGTGCAACCAGAGTTACCTGGGGAAGTTCGGTGTAAAATAAGTGCCCTCAGGTTCTCATCTGCCAAATCTCACCTGAGGATAAGTTTAGTGCTGAACCCTCTAATGTGATGCTAGAAGATCACCCAGCTCCACTAGCCCATTGTATTTCTTATTTCAAACAATGTGATTTTTTCATGGAGGTGCCTGCTTTTATTCTGTCAAATATCCCTGAGGGCTTTTACAGCCACAAAAGCTGAGTTTTAGTAACGGCCTGCTGAACTCCCAGGCTTCCAGCTCTTGTTTATTCCCAGTTTAATTGTGGCCAAGGAGCTTCCCAGTGTGGATAAGATAATAAATACATCCTGTGATGATTTTCAGTGCTGTGAGCTCTGGTTAGAACAGCTCCAGGAGAGCAGAGGGAGGCTGTGGCTGCACTAAATGAGGCAGCAGTGTGCAAACAACTGTCTGCAGAGGCTCCTGCCCTGAGCTGTTTTGCTGAACTCTGTTCATCTGCAGGCCAAACGAGCCAGTGCAGCCCATTGAAATGGCTGACTCTGCACAAAGCAAACAGGAAAATTGGTGTATGAAGCTGCACCTCACTTCTGGTACAATCCACAGGGAGATGGTTTCACTTGCTGCCTTGCACCTCCCCATGCAAAGTTTACAAAAAACCCACAACTTCTGTGTATCCCATGTCCCGCATGAAATGATCTGTGCCTTGTCAGGACTCTGAGTGCTCCTCTGTGAACATCTCTGTTTTTTTTCTTGGCTGCTCACAGAATCCCAGAATGGTTTGGGTTGGAAGGGAGCTTAAAGATCATCTCATCTCACCCCAAAAATCCCCTGCTTCCATCCCAGGGTGCTTCCATCCATGGCCTTGGACACTTCCAAGGCAGGCACAGCTTCTCTGGGGATTCCATCCCAGCTCCTCACCACCCTCACAGCCGAGAATTTTATTTTCCTAATATTCCACCTACCCATGCTCCTAATGTGAAAACATCAGCCCTATAATCTCCTGTCTGTCCACGCTTTTCTTTGTCCTAAGCTAAATATTAAAGCAGCTCCAGCTCAGGTGTTACTGAGGCTGCTCGAGGTCCAGCAAAGGTGGAGGAAGAGAGGCAAGATGAGACCTCAGATTTGTCAGAGAGGCAAATGCACTATAAATGCTCACCAGGATGTGCTGAAATAGCAGGAGGATGAGCGTTTTGGAGCAGTAGGAACCTGCACCTGGCCTGAACTGGAAAAGTAAGATCTGTATCTTGGTGAATACCCAGCTGAAAGCACTAATTATGAGTGCTGGAAAAGGCAGGTCAAGCCACTCCCACCCTGTGCATTTCAAAAGGTAAAACTTGATGGGATGAAGGAAATAACCAACCCTGCGTTTTTGGGTGTGAGAGGTTGTTTTCACTGTAACTCATGAAAGGTGGAGGAACTTTTGTAGCTGCTTTAGTGTCGTGTTTAAACCCGGAATTTGGAAATTTGGGATGTGGAAGGCAGCAGAGAGAATGGGCAGTGCTGAATGCCTGCAGTGAGAAGAAGCACCAGGGTGTGAATGGAGATGCCTGCCCTGCCAGGGAGCTCTGCAGAAGTTCTGTCCCCATCAGGAGTGAGGACAGCAAGTGCTGCGTGTGCTCTGTGCTGTATCTCTGTGGCACACACGGGTGATTGCAGCGGGTGTGGCACCGATTTCTGTGTCCCCGGGCTGCCCCGTGGGGACACGACCTGGTGTGGCAGCGGGGCTGAACCGGGGAAGGGTCTGCAGGGGCCACAGGAGGAGAAGCTGATGGCACCTGGCTGGTTTCACCTGGAGGGGACAATTTGGGGTCTGCAGCTTCTTCACAGGGGGAGCGCTGATCGCTGTGATCAGGGGACAGGCTGGAGCTGTGCCAGCAGGGATCTGGGTTTGGATATCGGGAAAAGAGGGTGCTGGGCACTGCCCAGGTTCCCCAGGGAATGGGAACGGCCCCAAGAGCCTCAGGAGCTTTGGGACACCGCTCTGAGGCACAGGGTGGGATTGTCGGGGTGCAGGAGCTGGGCTCGCGATCCTGGTGGATCCCTTCCAGCTCAGGGCATCCCAGGATGCAGCAGGGAAGGCAGGGATGTGGGGATTCCAAGGGATGTGCCCCTTCCCAGGGATGCCTCTTCCCCGGAATGTGCCCCTTCCCAGGGATGCTCTGCGGTGCCGCGGGTCGCCTTTCCTGCCATCCTGCCTCCCCTATTCCCTCCTTCCGTCCCTCCTCCTCTGTCCGGTCCCCATCCCTGCCGTCCCTCCTCCTCCTCCTCCCCATCCCCATCCCTGCGGTGCCTCCTCCCGGCCGCCAGGTGCCCCTCGGCCGCTCGCTCCGTGATCCGGGGCGGCTCCGGCAGCGCGGCCCGGCAGGTGGGTGCTGGGGAAGGGTCCTGTCCCTGTCCTTGTCGCTGTCCCTGTCCCGGTGCGATGGGGCCGGGGCCGCTGCGTCCCGCGGGGTGCGGAGGACGGGCCGGGTGTGCGCAGGCGGTGCCCCGGGGCTGCGGTTCTGCTCTTGGTACGGTCCGTGAGCTCCTCCATCTTCCCGCCTGGACTAAAAAAAATGTGGATAACGGGATAACGGTGCTGTGCTGGAGGTGCCCGTACGGGTTTTAATCGTTGTCGGGGTGTTCTGCACACCGGGTTTTTAGGCATGTGTGTTTATTGTAGAGGCTGCTTTCATTCAGGGCCTTATTGCTACCGGTGATGCAAATTATAATATAGATAGATACATAGATAATAGATATTAGACACTTAGATAATATAGATATTATATAATAGATCTAGTATAATTATATAGTATATAAATATAAAATTATATATACGTATCTATATTATAAATTATAATATACATAGATATATATTATATATCTATATTATAATTTATAATTATAGTATAGATATGTATTATAATATTATAATATAATATAGATAATAGATATTAGATCCATAGATACATAGATAATATAGATATTATATAACAGATATAGTATATCTATTATAACATAATAGATATTATAGATATTATTGCATATATTAATATGCATAGATCCATAATAATACATGAGATAATACAAAATAATATGTAGGGAAATACATAATTTTATGTATGATTGCATGTTATTTATTGTTAATTTATTGTGTATATGTGTATTATATAGAATTATTTGTTATTTATTATATAGGATTATTTATTTATTATATAGGATTATTTGTTATTTATTTGTTATTTGTTTGTTATTTATTGTTCTGTAATTATTGCTGCTTTTTAAATTATATTGGCCTTCCTAGTGTCAATCCTTTTTCTCCCTTCCTCATCTGCTCTGAGTCTGGACCTGGAGCAGCAGGGTTGTGAATGGAAATGCCTGCTCAGAGCAGTTAATCCCATCCCTGTTTCATCTCCCCGTGTTCCCAAGGCCCATTAAAACACGATGGTTTTGTTTACCCAGCCTCCAGTCATGCCTGGGAATGCTCCAACAGGCCAGACAGGAAGGTTGGGCTTTGCAGCTCTGACTCCTCATCCCGTGCAGTCCCTCTGGTGCTCCCCAGAGCTGGGCAGCAGTACCAGGGCAGCTTTGGCACAACTGGAAATTCCTGTATCCCAAAGCCTGACTCAGCTGCAATGCTCATTTCATGGGAAGGCATTATATGAACACATTTCTTGGGAAGGCATTGTATGAACAAGGTGTAGAATAGAGTAATGTGTATTTGGAGGGTTTCAGCAACATCCACAAGTGTTTATGTGCTGTAGTTTTGTTCTGGCAATTTGTCTTTTGCTTGTTTGAGAGATTATTGCACAGTGTGTGGGAGGGAAGATGTATAAAAGAAATACTGCTGAAAAAAAGACATCTTTATAGGCATAGATTCTTATTCTTTTGCATCCAAAAAGATTTGGAGGTTTTGGTGCCAGTAAGGATGAAATAAAGCCTGCAGTGAGGAGAATAAAGTGGTTTTCACACATAGAAAATGTGCCAGGAGCAAGCAGTGCCATCAGGACCAGCTCTGCACACTCAGGGCCGGGATGGTTACGGAGCAAAGCTGACACTGCCACAGGCTCTTCCTCCTGCTCACTTTGTCCTTCTGATCCCTCGTGTCCTGCTCTTCCCAGGCCAGGATGCTGTTTCTGCTGCCCCTGCGTGCAGCCTGCAGCCTGCTGGCCTGGTTCTGCCTCTACAAGTGGTTCTGCCACCGCTACCGGCACCGCAACCTCGAGTGGAGCTGCAGGCTGGTCACCCTGACCCACGGCATCCTGGCCACCTGTCTGTCTGCCTACATCGGCTTCATCGACGGCCCCTGGCCCCTGAGCCACCCAGGTGAGTGAGGAAATCAGTGATCCCACCTCCCCTGGGCTTCTCCTCAGTCCCCAGCCTGCTTGAGGGATGGTGCCTGCAGTGATATCTCAGCTGCTTTGTGGTGGACAGCCCCAGAGGAATGGAGAGCCTGGTACTGTATTTTGCTGTGGTAATGTTCCTCACTCGGGGTCACCAAATGTGGAATTTCCCCGACAAGGGAAGAGATGAGAATCTTGACTCCATGTTTCAGAAGGCTGATTTATTATTTTATGATATATATTATGTTAAAAGAAA
>JAWMRF010000092.1:5333368-5366043 GCA_035221435.1 Sphenopsis melanotis | reverse complement strand
ATGTTTACATTTTGTTTCTGAGGCCTCTCAGCTTCTCAGGAGGAAAAATCCTAAGGAAAGGATTTTCCATAAAAGATGTCTGCAACACACCTCCACGCTTTAAATCTCTATTTTTACCTTTCAGGGTCACCCAACACAACCCTTCAGGTGCACGGGCTGTGCATTAGCTTGGGCTACTTCATTTTTGACCTGTGCTGGTGCGTGTACTTCCAGACGGAGGGTGCCCTGATGCTGGCCCACCACCTGGTCAGCATCGTGGGCATCGCCGCCTCCTTGGCGCTGGGCGAGTCGGCCGGCGACGTCAATGCCGTCATCTTCGGCAGCGAGATCACCAACCCCCTGCTGCAGGCCCGCTGGTTCCTCAAGGAGCTGGGTCGCTACCACACCTTCGCGGGCGACCTGGTGGATTTCCTCTTCGTGGTGCTCTTCACGGGCGTGCGCATCGGCGTGGGGGCCTGGCTGATGTACTGTGAGCTGGCCTCGCCCAGGCCCCGCTGGTACATCAAGCTGGGAGGGGTCGTCATGTACGTGGTGTCCTGGGTGTTCATGGTCAGCATCTGCCGCTTCGCCAGGAGGAAGAGCATCAGCAAGTACCAGGCCTGGAGGAGCCGCAGGAGCCGCGAGCTGGGCTGGAAAACCAACGGGCACCTCAAAGGCCACTGATGGAGGATGAGCAGAATTCCTCGAGTTCATGGGCTGGCAAGGAGGGGATGGTGCCTGAAATGCTGCTGGAGGGAGAGGAGCCAACGCACGTTAGCAGATCTGGAGCCAAATTTATCCCTGGCCTAACTCCACTGAAAGCCATGGAGCTATGCCATGGATTCACTGCGCAGAGGCTGGCATGGTGTGCACAGCCTGAACGAGGAGGGAAAGAAGGGCTAATTTATACACTAACCATGGCTAGTCCAGCAGTGCAGGTGTAAATAGTGATGTGGAGGGAAAGAAGGGCTAATTTATACACTAACCATGGCTAGTCCAGCAGTGCAGGTGTAAATAGTGATGTGTAGCCAGCTCCTTCAGGATCTTGGAAGAGAGGAGGAGGTAACACTAGTCTGGTCTCCACCTGGTCTCCATGTCCTGGGCAGTCTAGGCAGCTAGAGTGACTCTCCATGCTGGTGGAAGAAGTGTTCTAGTGTTGCATCCAAGCTGGGATTCCTGGCTCTTCCACCACCTTGTTGGTGTGCACAGCCTGAACGAGGAGGGAAAGAAGGGCTAATTTATAGACTAACCATGGCTTAGTCCAGCAGTGCAGGTGTAAATAGTGATGTGTGTAGCCAGCTCCTTCAGGATCTTGAAGAGAGGAGGAGGTAATGCTAGATCTCTGTGCAGTCTAGGCAGCTAGAGTGGCTCTCCATGCTGGTGGAAGAAGTGTTTTAGTGTTGCATCCAAGCTGGGATTCCTGGCTCTTCCACCACCTCGTTGTGTGACCTTGGGCAAGTCTCACAACTGGAACTCTGTGCCTCATTCCCCCTCTGTGACTTGGGGGAGATGGAGCTGCTCCATCTGTTATGCACTTTCAGATTTTTACTTGAGAGGTGCTATATGAAAAAAAGTGATGGTTGTTATCTGCACTTGGTTCATCATTCCTGTGTTTCCCTTGGGAGAAACGACTTTGGTGGTCGAGCTAGAGCAAGACTCTAGAAAAATCAGTATTTTAGGTAGGTTGTTGTTTCCTACCCTTTCTAACTCCTTTTAATAACTTATTCATTAACATATTGATAACTTATTTTCTGTAGTGTCCAGAACCCTAGCTCTAATCAGCACTGCCTAATTGCAGGACTAGGTGCTCTGTGAATACACCCAAAGACACAGACCCAGAAGGGAAATTTTTTCCTGATTTTTTCCCTCTTCTTCCCTGACTGTTTAAGCTCCCCTACAAACAGTGTTTTTAGCTCCTTGGGTAACCAGAACACTCCACTTCGAGAAGCCCCATCAGGATTTGCCAGGGGTTTTCTTGCTGATGAGCCAAGCCCTGATTTTGTCTCCAGAACACCAAAATTCCCTCTTCTATGCCCAAAATCCAAATTGGGATTTCTGGTTGCCCAGAATCTGCCCTGTGGAAGCCACAGACTGAGAGCCACTTGGCTCTCCTTCATCTGAGCTGATGCCTTGACCCCTGGGCTTTGATTTCCCTCTGACTGGGTCTGAGTCGCTTTATAAAAGTGAACATCTAGAGGGTCAGAGAGATTTATTTTACAGCTCAGTCATTAAAGAAATGAGAGGCCCAGAATCTGATCTTTTTAAAGCAAAAATAAACCTGACTGGGAGAAAAATAAGCAATACTTATCCAGTCCCATTTGTAGGGAAAAACCATGCCCAGCTGGCAGCTTCTGGAGTTTATTTCATTGCATGTCCTTAAGCTGCTCCTTTGTTTTTGCTGCGATTTTGAGCATTTCCTTTGAGCCTCCAGTGCAGCTCAGGTGCCCCCTTTTGCTTGAGCCTTGCTTGCTGCAGCCAAAGACCTGAAGAAACCCCAAAAAACCCCTTCAGATGAGCAGAGCCAACAGATGAGCTGGTCCTGGAGAGGAAACTTGACCCATCCAGCACTCTCAAGCCTTGAAAGGAGACCAGAAGGGTTGGTTGGGGCTTGCTGGTTCTTTTTCCCAGCTCTGCTGCTCTGTTGAGCACATCCAGGAGCCTTTTTGCCTCGATTTAACCCACTTTGGGAAGTGGGTCCAGTCTTACCTACCTCATAGGGTGTTTCCATTTAGCACCAAGCCACCTTCGATGGATTCTGGGTGGTTTGTGTCAGGCTGTGCTGTATAAAAGTTGCTTTGAGTGCAGCACTTCCTGCTGTGAGCCATCAGCAGCGCTTTGTCACCCGAGCTGGGCACTTCCCAACATCCCAAAAGCAGGAGTGAGGTGTTTTGCAAAGGTGCTCAAGGGCAGGAGTCACAGGGAGTGAGCTGGACGAGCTCATAAAGGTCAGCTGCATCCTCACAGCCAGCCCCAAGCTGAGGGAAAGGTCTCTGCTGGCTTTTCCCTGGTCAGGATTGCAGGAATCTGGAGCCAAAAGAGTCTCAGCCACTGGCCTGAGCAGGGAATGAGGGCTTGCAGCAGCAGCTCCTGCAGGAATGCAGGTGAAAACAGGTCCTGGAGGTGAAAACAGGCTGGTCCTTGCTGCTGAGGTGCCCACCATAAAGAGTTTTCAGAGCAGCCCTGGGGGTTTGGGCTCTGAGCTTTGGGGTGCAGCTTTCTGGGGTTCCAGCCCTTACCTGCCCAGGTGGGTGAGGATGGCAGTGACTGCAGTGTCTGTGAATCAGCTGTTTGAAGAGATTTTGAAATACAATGGTTTGAGTTTGGGAAACCAGAAAAAGTTTTCCTCCCTTTTCTGAACAGGGGGGGAAACTTGGTTGGAAGAAGGAGAGCACTGCTCAGCTCTGAGGCTTTAGAAAGGAAACAAAAGGGCAATTAGAAATGGCTTTATGAGGCACAGCAAGGCCTCACAGCCCACTTAGTGGGCTCCAGCATAGATTTACAGACCCAAAAGTACAAATTCCAAGCTGTGGAGCACAGGGTGGGACCTGTCCTCAGGCTAGTCCATAGTGGCTAGAGCAAACTGTGAGAGGAAACTGCAGAACTAGTGTGAAATAATAACTTGTGTCTGAATTACTGTGTAATAGCAACTAATGTTCCACCAGTGAATGGTGTAGATGCTTTGTATGATGTTTTATAAAAATAAAGATTATTTAATTATATGAGGAATTGGCTTTCTCTGTTTGGGTGCTGCTCTTAAGTCACAGGTTGCACTTGATGGTTCTGGAGGGCTTTTCAGAAAATCTTTTCGACTTGAATCTTTTTCAACCTCAAAGATTCAGTGGTTCAGTAGGATGGAGCAAAAATATTCCCTTTGTTTTCCATGTCCTGGATGGCACAGGAGAAGCTTCTCCTGTGTTTCCACACCATGAGCTCTTCCCAATCCTAAATTAATATTATTGCCTAGGAAAGCCCTGTGCTGGTGTGTTGGTAAACAGCCTCTCTGCTTGCTGATGGCCACAGATCCAGCACACCAAAAGTCTTGGCTTCTATAAATAGTTAAGCCAATTTAGTTGTTTGCATGTAACCCTTAAGTCCATCTTTAAACCCCCCAGCGCTGGGGAGCAGCTGCTGAGCAGCACTGAGCCCTCTGGAGATGTTTTCTGTTCACAGAGCCCAGCCTGGGGGTGGAGGGGTCTCAGAGCCTCCAAGAATTTGTGCTGGGATTTTGTGGAACCTCTGAGGTGGTTGCAGAAGCAGAGAAGAAAGTACAGCAGAGCTGTGGAGCTTTGCTTCAGAGCCGCAAGTGTCTCACAGGTCTGGTGTCTTCAGAAGTGACAAAAATCTGCCATTGTCAGTGGTCAGATGCGCTTTGTCTGTGGAAAGTGAAATCTGCCCCTCTACACCCAATTAATTTCATTTTTTATCATCCTATTATCTCTTCACAGGCAACCCTGCTGCCTGCCTTGTGCTTCTCCTGCTGGCCCTGCAGTCGAGCTTTGTAAAATTAACCTCCCCTGTCAGACCTCTGCCCTCTCTTTGTAGCTGAACTCCCTATTTCTACTTGAAAAAATTGTATTTTTTTGATATTCACAGCTTTATTCCCTTGCAGCAGTAGTCCAGGCAGTGATGTAAAAGCAGCATTTTAAGTCTTTGAAATCTGCTATTACATTAATACCATGGGGTTTGCCATGTCCAAAGAAGTCAATGCCCTCAAGTTCCAGGGGCAGCTGGTAAGTCAACAATGTAAAAGATCCTTAGAAAATTACTAAAAGAAGGAATATAACAGATCAAAGTACATGGAAAAGCTTCTGTAAAGCAATAAAGGTTTACAGGTAGATAATTTTGTATGGGAAGAAGGAAGTTTCAGCTTCTGCAGCTTCTCAAATGTTACAAAAACACAGATTTTCAGCAGTGCTTGCGTTGTGCTGTTTGAACTGTGTCTTGTGTCAGAATGAGATCTGTCCAGTGCCACAATCCTCAAATTATATTCTCTATTTATTTAGATTTTACCTCTTTCTTTTTAACCCCAGACAGAGGATGGAGAAAGAGAAGGAAACTCAGGGCAGGATGTCCAGCAGATTCATCTGTCCTTGCTGCTTTCATTATGCTGATATGGAATGAAAGCTCAGTGCTATAAAAATGCTGACTGCCCCGTGGATTATCCAGGTTTAGGAACTGTAATAAGCTGTCACTCCAGAAGCTCTGCTAGATTAGGCTCTCTGTGTCTCAAAATCAGCAAAGCCTTGTGTCCCACAAATCAGCATTTCCTGAGTGCAGGATTGTAGGGAGAAAAATCTGGTGCCCATTTTAAGGTGGGAGATGAAAAAAGGCTTGGAAAATGCACAGAAATGTGGAGCACAGCACAAATTTATTTGTGTTTTCTGGATTAGGTCCTGTGTTCCTTAAGAGTCACAAATTTCTGGACATATTTGGGAAATGAGCTTGGGAATTGTTTCCCTTGTGCTTTTCCCCTCCAAGGTGTAAAGGTTTGGCAGTTGGCTTCCAAAAACAGCAGAAAAACAGGAGCTGGATGAGCAATTTGTAGTGAGAGTAAATAACAGCTCAGAATACCTGAGCATTCTCTCACTGGCTTGAAATTGATTACTTGTAAGGAGCAAAAGCTTCTTTATGCACTTGATTTTTGTGGTGGAGCTCAGTGAAACTGACCTGATCATCTGAAACATAAACTGAATTTTTTTTCTGAAAGAGAAATGCTCCCAGGCATTGTTTATCCACACTTAAAACCTTAAAGCAATTTGTACTGAGAGTAAATAACAGTTCAAAATACCTGAGCATTCTCTCAGTGGCTTGAAATTGATTACTTGTAAGGAGCAAAAGCATCTTTATGCACTTGATTTTTGTGGTGGAGCTCAGTGAAACTGACCTGATCATCCCATCTGAAGCACAAACTGAAATTTTTCAGAAAGAGAAATGCTCCCAGGCACTGTTTATCCACACTTAAAACCTTAAAGCATCACTTTTTGCTGATTTTTATCTCTGTTTATGCTGAGCTGACAGCGGTGCAAACCCCCTGGGAGCATTCCAGAGCTGCACGATCCCAGAGCTCTTGGGAATGCTCCTTTTTCCTAAATTTTACCTTTTACCTGCCCGGGGCTCAGGTTAGAGGAGCCATTCGAGGCTTTCCCAGCAGATGGCAACAGCTCCTCGGTGCGAGCCTGGAAAAGGGGATTTGGCCAAAGGAGCCTCGCTCAACACTTTATAAATTTGATTTTACAGGAGCCCCTCTAAAGCACCTCCAAGGATCTGACCGTTATTTTAAGGCAAAATAAGAATTAATCTATAGGAATTAATTTCCTCCACTTCAGGGTCCTGCTTAGCTCTGTTGTGGACTAAAAAACAGATTGAGGAGGTTAATTAGAGAATCACAAAATGGTTTTGTGTCAGAAGAGACCTCAAAGATCATCTTGCTCTGACCCTCCTGCAATGGGATGGTTCTGTGTGTAAAGTCATGACTTCAGAGCTCAAAAAAAAAATAAAATTAATGGGCACACTGTAATTGCTTATTGATTTCCCCACTCCATATTTCAGGTTGTGAAACAGAATTATCATAGATAGACATCTATCTTAATCTAAGTATGTAACCAGCTCCCACCAAAAAAAAAAAAAAAATCAGCATTTGCAGAAAAAGAGAAGCAGTTATGGTTTCAGAATCTGTCTTAGGATTTCCTCCAGCTAATTGTTCTCATTATGTTGTCATGCACAATAAAATATAATTAAAGTAATAAAAAAGCATCGAGGCCTAATATGCAAATGCTGGGCCTGCCAGGAATCAGATCTCCCAGGAGCTTTCCTCTCTCCAGGCACAGTACTCGATGTTCCCAAAGTTAAAAGCAGGGAGGGATTTATTGCAGAGAAGATGCAATAAAGAGATATATAATAAATAAATATAGATATATGGAGGCATTCAGTCACTTCATCAGCACTGATGACTGTATTGCACACAGCTGCAGAAGGACAGGCAGACGTGGCCGCTCATCTTGCACTCCCACACTTCATTTATTTATTTTATTTTTTTTCTCCAAGCCTCTATTTTCCCCTAAAAGGAAACCAAAAAAGGAAGTATAAATGTCCTGTGCATACATGTGAAGCATCATGTAAAAAAATGATTTCATCCCACGCTTCCCCTCTTTGCTCTGAACTCCCAACAAAACAAGAAATTCTTCGGGTCTCAGACAGTCTGCTGGCTTCCTGACGAGCAGGACACAGCTCGGTGGTGCAGAGCAGCCTGGATGTAGCCTCGGGCAAGGTATGGTCCTGTGTGCCCACCCTGGGAGCTGCTCCCACTCCCCTGAGCCCGTTCTCCACCTCTCCCCAAGCCCAGCGTCCCGGCTTTGAAGTATATCCCGGCAAGATTAATTAAAGGGAAGAAGCGTGGTGTCCTGGATGATTGGGATTAGCTAATAAGGTTATTTTAGTCTGCTGGCATTTGCTGTTGGGGGAGAGTGATGTTCCACGAGTTCCTTTGTGCAGAGGGGGCAGGAATTGCTGGCAGGGGAGACATCCTGCTTTTCATTGCACATCTGCGCTGCTCACGGGCTGTAATTTCTGGAGGAGTAGCATGGAAGTTTCCTGAAGTTCTCAGGTATAGATGTGATTTCCAGGTGCTTGAGAACAAGTGCCAGGACAAGGGGGAATGGCTTCACACTGACAGAGAGTAGGTTTAAGTGGGATATTAGGAAAAAAAAAATTCTTTATGCCCAGAGAAGCTGTGGTGGGTCCCTAGAAGTCTTCAAGGCCAGGTCAAAGCAAGCTGGGATAGTGGAAAGTTGGAACAAAATCATGTTTAAGGTCCCTTCTACCCAAACCGTTCTGGGATTCTGTGCAGATTCCAAGCAGGAATTTCTCTCTTGGACCGTGTTGTACACGGTGTGGATGGCAGGGATTTACAGCAAAGCTGAGTTTGTGTTCAGGCTGGGCTGGGGAGAGGGAAATCCACTGAAATTTACCAGCTGAAATTTAAATGCCCAAACACCCCGCGTGGCTCATCTTTTGCTACTTTTGAAGGGAAGCAGGAACAGGCCCTCGGCCACAGTGTTTCTGGAATATACGTGCAGGGAGGGATCAGTTTCTTGGATTTATGCTGACCTTAACCTGTGAGAAAAATTCCCGATGAAATTTCCGTGCGTGGGAAATGCGGGACTGGACAACAGAGCCACGAAAGGCCTGGGAGCAAACAGCACAGCCCTGCACAGCTCCTGGCACTTCTACTCTTTTCATTCGCTGTTTATTTATTTTCTTTCTGCTCCAAGTTTCGCCTGTGTCATATTTTCCATGGAGATGGAGGCGCGGGCGCTCTGGGCGCTGGTGACACGGCAAAGTGTCGGAAGGCTGGGGAACGGAGAAGGGAAAAAGGGAAATCTCCTCGGGTTAGGGACGCAGGGGAAGGAAAGTTGCTCGGCAGGGACACGGGGTGAGGGAGGAGCGGCTGCGAACGAGCGGAGACGGGAAGGAAACACCCCGCGGGTCTGGAAAACGCTTCCCGAAGGGGAAAGGCCTCGGCTGGGACCGGGGGAAGGGCTGCGAGGGAGGAGGAGGAGCGGAGGAAGAGACGGGGGAGGAGGAGAAGGAGGGGAAAGAGGAGAAGGGAAAGAGAGGGAGGAGGAAGAGGAGGAAGAGGAGGGCGGCCGGCGGAGGGATCCGGCGGCGGGGCGGAGCGGCCGGAGGTACGAGAGCCCCCCGGAGGCGCCGGGGAGGAGCGAGCTCGGCCCGGCCCGGCTCGGCTCGGCGCAGGCTCCCCGGGACGCGCCGCTCCCGCCTCTCCCAGCAGCGCAGCGGGGCCAGCACCGGGCCGGGAGAGCAGCGCAGCGCGGTGGGACTCGGCCCGGAGCGGAGCAGGGAGCGGAGAGCAGAGCGGAGCCAGCCCGCAGCGCCCCGCTGGGTCCCGGGCCGGAGCGAGAGGCGGAGCGGCGGGGGATGGAGCCCCGGGCCTAGAGGCGGCCGCCCTGCCCGACCCCTGCGGGCGCTGCACGGGCGGGGGTCGGGGCGGGCGGGCAGCGGGGATGGGCCCGGCCGCGGGCGGGGAGCGCCGCCCGCCCCCCGAGCGCAGCCCCTGAGCCGCGGCTGGACGGGCACGGGCACCATCGGCCGCTTCTGCAAAAGGTTTCTTTTTTTATTACCCCCCCGAGTCCACCGAGATTGTTTTGTTGTTTCTTGTTGTTGGAGTTTTTTCTTGCTGGAGTTTTTTTTTTTATTTTTTCTTTTTCCTTTATCCCCCACGCCCCACTTCCGTGGTTTGGATATTCTGGGTGACTGCAAAGAAGAGTTTTGGAGTTGTTTTGGATTGGGTTTGGTTTTTTGGTGGTTTTTTTTTTTTTGGTTCCCTTCTCCTGCCCTTGAACTGAGTTTGTCCTCTGTGCATGCCTCTTCTGGAGCAAGGCTGGATCCTGAACCTCGGTGCATGTAAGGGGCAAAGCCTCGTTCATATTCCTGCAATAAGAGTAAAATGTAAATTGGATAATACGACTTCTTGCCAAAGGCTCCAATGAGTGGCACACAGTCCACAATCACGGACAGGTCAGTATAAAATGAGATTTCTTGATTTTTTTTTTAATCTTATTTTTGAAGGATGAATATTCTCAGAGCTCGCGTACTTTGTGTTCTGGTTTCAGTGACAGGATCAGAAAAGCAGGATTTAATCAGAGGTTCTGGGAACCAAGGGTGTCCTGACTGTCAAAGCAACTGGGTTAACTTTGAAACTGGCGTATTTCAAGTCCAACAGCTTTCAGGCCTGCCAGGCTGACTTTGTAGGAGCCAGGGTGGTAATTCAGCTCCCAGGATGGGCTGGTGCTGCGGGGAACACCGAAAGCGAGGGTTCCTGCAAGGGGATGGGGCAGCAGAAGCCACCAGAATTCAGTCCCCAGCTCAAACCTGAGCTCAGAGAGCCTGTTGAGGATGCACTTGGGTCTCCTTGGGTCAAGTACTGCCGGGAGGTCACTCCAGGTGAGGGCACAAGGGATAGTTGACAAGCAGGAATGTCTGCTGGTGTCTCCCTTAGCAGGAACCTGCCTTTGGATACCTGCTCTGGCCTCTGGGCTGCTCTGCAGGTGCCTTTCATTACCTCTGGAGTCCTCTTGTTTGTGCTTGGATGGTTCAGAGGAAGGGAAAAAAAATGTGACAAAAGAAAAAAAAAAGTCGAGTAGGAAACATTTTAACATGCGAGTGAGTGGAATGAGTGTCTTCAGATTTTTTTTACGAAAAGAAAAGATACCTTTTTTGACACTGTATGCTGTGAAAACCATCGTGTGTATTTTATTGTATCTTTATCGTGGCTGTTTGGTGGTTAAGGTGTGAATGTGTGTGGCCAAGGCCTTTCATGACCAAGCAGTTGTGGCACAGCAGCGAAGCTGGGGCTGGGATGGGGCAATGATGCTTTGGGTGCTTGAGCTCACCAATTTCAGGCTCCAGGTGTGGGCAGGAGAGAGGCTGAGTGTGGTTCCCACTTAAACCCAGGCTTTTTGTGACTCCACAGGTCCTCACAGCACAGTCCAAAGGGCTCTGGGACAGCTCAGACTTGGGTACAATCTGTGTTTACAACTTTTCACACAGTATTAAATCTCTGCAATTAATTTTGTAGTTTGTCCTAGCAGAATTTTCTCTTTTGCAGTGTGTGAATGATTCTTGAGTTGCAGGGTGTTTTTTTCTCTGTAGCAGGCAAGGCAATGACAGTAAAAAGGCATTTCAGTGGATTTGTGAGGATTTTGTTATGTACTTCAGGCCATATGTCTTGTGGCAGTTGCACGATATCAAAAAGAACGACAGGATTTTCATCCCAGGGAGCAGCTGAGTGATGCATGGAAAGGAAAAACACGAGAACAGGGAATTTAATTTACTTGTTAGTAAAACAAAATACTTTCCATTATTGAATTGGAGCAGCCAAATAAAAAAAATGTCTCATTTCCTTTCGCTCTCAGTCATGTCAGGAGGATGTTTCTGTTTGGTGTTCCATGAAGGTTTTGGATCAAAAGGCTTTTAGTGTCAGGTGAGGAGCTGTCTCCACAGCCCTGGGATTTCTGGGGGAATGTGGAGGAACTGGATCTTTTCTTGTCACTGTTTTTCACCTCTGGCCTGAAGCAGCCCCAGCTCTGGGGTGCAGAGTCATGGTCGTGGTTCTGCCAGGAGAGGAGAAGCTTTGGGGTGACCTCATTGTGGCCTGCCAGGACCTGAAGGAGCCTACAAGGAAGATGGAGAGAGACTATTTTAAAAGACCTAGAGTGACAGGACAAGAGGGAATGGTTTCAAACTCAGAGCAGGATTAAGCTGGTCATTAGGGCAAAATTGTTCCTGTGAGGATGGTGACAGGGTGCTTAGAGAAGCTGTGGCTGCCCCTGGATCCCTGAAAGTGTCCAAGGCCAGGCTGGAGCACCCTGGGACAGTGGAGAGGTCCCTGCCCATGGCAGGGGATGGGAATGAGGTGGGATTTAAGGTCCCTCCCAGCCCAAACCATTCTGGGATTCTCTGATGATTCTCTGATTCATTCCCTGGCTGAACCTTTCAGCAGAAGCCCAGGCGTGGTGCTGCTGTTTGTTCCCATCTCTGCCACCCCTCTTCACCCCCAGCATTGTGCAGGGTTTGGAGAGGATGGGTTTTCATCACTCTTGTCCCTGCAGAATATTCCCCTTCCCTTCAGGCCTGGGGAGAGTCTGTATTGCCTCTTCCAATCTGCCTCTAAAGCTCAGAATGCAAAGCAGGTGCAATAGAAATAATATTGATGCTTCCACTGTCATTAGACCTCTGTGGAATAAATCATCTGACATGTTCAATTCTCTTTGTGTTTGTCAATCACCTTCCTTGGTGGGATTGAGATGGGAATTGCCTTAAACCAGGAAAACCCAGCTTGATTCTGTGCCAGATGGCATTAGGAATATAGTAGGGCAGCTTGGGCCTGGATTTTTCTCCATATTAGCTTTACATATTTGCATTTTGCATATATAGAGCTGCTTAAATCCACGTTACAGACAGCAGATATTTCCTTTGCTATCCCTGCAGTTTGAGGTGGCAGTGATTTGACAGCTGTCACATTTCCCTCGTGCAGGCTGCACTTCTCATCCTTGACATATTTGATGATGTCATGATTACCATTAAAGATATAAATATATATATTAATATATATACATGTATATTTATATATAAATATATATATATTTTACATAAAAACTTATATATATATAATTTATATATAAATATATAAATTAGGAGTGTATGAATGGCCATTTCTAATGCTGTTCTGCAGCCAGGATGATAAATGATGATTTTATTAAGTCTGCTCCTTTTTTTTTTTTAAATTTTATTTTTGTTCTCATTTCCAGGAAAGTTGAATGGGTTTTAGTGTCTGGCACTGCTGAAACACAGTCAGGCCAGTTCATATCTGAGTGTGTCTGGGCTCATTCTCTCTGTGGACTAAACCTTAACCCAGCTAGTTTTGGTGGTGGTTATGCTCAGATTCTGTTATCAGAACTCCCAAAGCAGCATCGATTTCTGGTGTCTTTTTCTCCAAGTCTGGAGGGAAGTGAGTGCCTGGGGGAGTGGGGGGATATCAGGCATTAAACAAAAAAGGCAGAGCAGATGTTAAAGGCTCCTGAGAGTGTGGTGGCTGTTGTGAGTTGGTGGAGGAGCTCCTGACACGCACTGCTCCCCAGCAGCGTTTGGGGAGCACCCAAAGGGTGCAGAAAAACAGAAAATTATCTCCTAAAGAGCACTTGAGGCTTAAAAACACAGCAGCAAAGCGTTCTCCAGGAGAGCCGTGGTGCCTTGCACGGCTGCTGGTGATTTTAGAGAGTTAAACACTGATTTAACTTTGATTTAACTTCCCCTTCTTTCCCTCAGGATATTCTTTTACTTTGTCAGCTGCTTTTTTTTTTTTCATAAGGAAAATGCCCATCGGAGCATATCAAACTCTTCATCTGCAGCCTTATTGCTCTGCTCCTTTATGTTTGTAAACATTTACACCCTCTTCATTTAATCCTCCCTTAGCTGTGCTGTGTTTGTTCAGAGGCCTCCTAAGGTGGCATTTATCTTGCTGAGCTTAGGAACTCTTTGAGGTAGACACCCCTGAGCTGCTCATCTGGCTCGACTTGATCGTTAGTGGGAGGAAATCTGCACATCCAGGGGACCTTTTATTATCCTAAAGGTATCCAAAATCAGTCAGGTGACTGAGCTTCATCCAGCTCTGCATTTAGGTGAGACTTCCCATACTTTTAACCCAAAAAAAAAAATCTATTTTTGGCCGCTCGCTGGTGCTGGGTTGGATTTTTGTTGCTGGGTGCTTTTTTTGGTGGGGGGGATTGCAGATTGGAGTCCATCTGTGACCAGCTGAGGGGTGGCAGGGTTTATTGGAGGAGTTTTCCTGTTTCTACTGCAGTGTGCCCACATTCCCTGCCTCTGGAGCTCTCCTGGCCAGCTCTGGGCGTTGCTGTGTGCTGTGCATGGCCGAGTGAGATAAGGCCTTTATTCTTCCCAAGGCCACGCTGGGGCCAGGCTGGAATTCTGAAATTCAGCCATTTCCAGCCTCTGCTTGGCCACCAAAGGCCGGCCCGAGCTCGGCTGTATCCTGTTATGACACTGAAGAAACATTTGTGCGCCATTAATTTTTTTTCACTCTCGGAGTTAACTGTATTTTTCTTCCTGTCGCCGTTCCAAACACACTTCAGGGTTGAGCAATTGCACGGCTGCAGGACTTGCTTTATGTTTCTTTCTGTTTATTAAAGGCCAATAAAAGAAAGGAGGCTCTTGCTTTTTGCAGGACCTCGCTGAGGAGCTGGTGACTCTTCTCTGCAGTTGCTTGCAAATGAGTTTTATTTATAACCCTGCTGTAGTTTCTGTTGCTATGATTGGAAAACAGCAGAGGTAGAATTTACACATAATTACCCTTGAGAAGTTTTAATTGGTGATTTGCTCCTGACTTGGTATTAAAATAGACTCTAATTGTTTCTTATCTGCCTTAGATGCACTTTCCCTGTCTCTGGCTCTTTGGAAGTCCCTGTAGTAACTGGGAATTCTTGGACTGTATGGTGGAAGGAAAAAAGAGTTTTATTTCTTCCAGCAGGGTAAGGACAGCACAGAAAGTCACAGCTTAGTTAGATGTCATTGTCATGAATTTTTAAAATTAGCAGAGTTAGTAAAATCCAGTATTTAGGGAAAATGGGCTGCAGCGTGGCATCTAAGGATTAAAAAGAATTATAGTCTTTGAGTGGGGCTTTTCATCATTGTGCCTTGGCTATGTTTGGAAATTAGCAGTTGACAGAGTCTGTGCATAAATTCCTGTTTTATTCTGCTGTCCTTGAGGCTGGCAGAAGAGAGGACTGTCTGGGGTGTTTACTGCTGCCTGGGACACAAATGCTACCACTTGATGTTGCATAGTTTATTAGGGCTTTTACTGGAGACAGGAGCTGAGGTGAGCTTGATTTTCTAGTTTTGAGTAGAGCTGTGGGCGTTGTGATTATTTGGGTGGAGGCAGGAATGATATTTCATCTGTGAGCCCAATTGTATCATTCTCCCTGTGCACAGAACTCCTGTTAATGGCCTTTTAACATTTCAAATGCATGGATTAGGAAAGGGACCAAGATGTTGGCTCCTTCTATTTTAGATTTTCAAAATTCTGGTTCACATCTACAGGAATTTAGCAGCAAAAAAAAAAAAGGATTTTAACATTTCAAATGGGTGGATTAGGAAAGGGACCAGGATGTTGGCTCCTTCAATTTTAGATTTTCAAAATTCCATATCTACAGGAATTTAGCAGCAAAAAAAAAAAGCATTTTAACATTTCAAATGGATGGATTAGGAAAGGGACCAAGATGTTGGCTCCTTCAGTTTTAGATTTTTCAAAATTCTGGTTCACATCTCCAGGGATTCAGCAGCAAAAAAAAAAGACTCAGTGCTGTCCTAGCTTGAGAAGGAAAGTGCAGCTTTCCCTTGGAGTTTGCTGAGATCACTGGTGGGGTTTGTGGGTGTTCACTGGTGTCCTTTGGCTTCCATGACCTGTGTGGGAGGAGAGTTCCTTGCTCCTGGAGGGTGACAGCAGTGAGCACAGTCGTCCTGCTGCAAATCAAAGAGTCCTCTGTTCCCTCTCACAACTGCTCTGGACCTTGCTGCACAAGTGATGGTTTTGTAGAAGTAGTGGTTAGTGTAGAAGTGGTGTTTTGTTGTAGAAGTAGTGATTTAGGCACTGGAGATTTCTGCAGTGCATCCTAAGGCTGTGGAGAGCATTGGTGAATTTGCCTGGGGAAGGTGGGACACACACCTGTGGCAGTTATTTTCATATTTCATGGCTAGCCACCAGCATTCCTGTTATTTTCTATATTTCATGGCTAGCCACCAGGATTATTTGGTTCTTTCCTGCAGTGGGGTCTCCCAGTGAATTTGTGCCTAAAGAATTTGAGTAGCTTCAGTGACAGCTCCTGTTTTCCCAAGAGTATAACCAACCGGAATTTTAACATTAACTGTTTCTTTCCCATTTTTCCTGCAGTATTTTGAGCAGTATCCTTTACCTCTCATGGTTAAAATTCTCAGCCTCACCTGGCCAGCCCTGTGTGCAGTTCTGCAGAGTGTCTCAGTGTTTGCTTTGGTCTGGAGACTGAATTCTCCACTCCTCCTCGAGGTGGTCCTTGGGGTCACCAGGGAGATATGTTGGCTGTGCTGCTTGGAAGATAAGCTCAGCTTCTTGCCTTGAGCCTTTATCCTCCAGGTTTCTCCCTAAAAAACCTCTTCCTTCCCTCTGAAAATTAGCAGTTGGAGATTTATTAATGAATCCCATTTGTATTGTCCTCATGTTTCTAGTGGATATATTGCTTAAAAATGCTTCTTGTAGCATTCCAGATATTCCTCTGCCTAAGCACTCCCTCTGATATTTTATCTGCTTTGAGATAAGCAGATTTTCCTGTGTAAGAGATGTCAATAGCACTAAGAGAAAATAGATTTAAATGCATATTTTCAGGTAGGTGATGCTGTGTTCTGTGGCCCTGCTCTGGATAATTATTAGGTTTAAAGAATAAAAGTCTTAGTTCATGTCTCAGCTTGATTAAAGGAAGGGTCAGGAGCCTGGATGTTGGTAATATCTCAACATCAGAAGAGAGAGCTTAAAATAAGGACAGGAGAAGCAGCAGCAAGGGAATCAGTAATGTGAAAAGGGATGTAAAATGTGCAGTGTTTGATTAAGAATGCAAAAGGGATAAAATACAAGACAGGATACATACAAAATAGTAACAGCACACTTAGAAAAAGACAGGAAGAAGCAACGTTTACTCGTTTTTCTTTGAAAAGAAAACATGTAAAAATAAATACATTAAAATGACAGGAAAAAACAGCGTCCTTATGTTTCAAATGTAAGCATAAGTATAAATAGTAAAAGCCAAACAAACAGCGTTCAGCCTGTGACATTCACAAATGGTCTGGATGTTTTGTTATCACCCTGCATCCTTTCCTTGAGGATTTTCAGTGTTGTGTCTGTTTGACTTCTGAGGCCCATGGGCAGGAACCCTTTCTTGCAGCCTGATGGTAAATAAGAAACATTGCTGTTTACATTTGTTGGCAAACACTTCAATGTGATCCTCTGGGGTTATTTTAAGCTCTGTTTTGACAATGTTGAAAGGTCTGGGCTGGGATGTTCGGTGGCAAAAGCGTTTCATGGAATTGCTCTGGCACTGGCAAAAATCACAGCACAGGTTTCTGTACTTGGAATAATTCTGGTGTGGTTTGGGTCATTGTCCTGTCCGTCCCTGGGATGCTGTCAGCTGCCCTGGCAGGATGGGCTTGGTCACAAGTGGCACTGGGGCTCAGCTCTTCCAAAAAATGAACCCTTTATGGGCAGGGAGCAGGCTTGGGTGAAAGTTGAGCTGTGTGAATCAAGCAGCAAGGCCTCTCTTGGTGCTACAAAGTTGAAATGTTCAAAACCTAAGAGAGAATCTCCATGTTCTGGCAGCTCTTGGTTGCTCTCAGTTGGCACAAGAGCTGTGGCTGCAAGGGCAGAACTCAAACTGGTTTTGCTCCTGAGCTCTTGTAATGTGCTTTGGAAATTTTCAGGGATATTGATGGGAATCTGAATTTTGTTCAGGTGCTGTTCCTTATTGAACATGTGAGTAGCAGCACAGTTGATTCTGGTCTGTGTGAGAAGCTGCTCCTGAATTTATTTGCAGGCAGTGTTTCCTGGTTTGTGCTATCGCCTGCAGCCCTGGGCGCCTTCCCAGGTGGAATCACTAACCTAAGAATATTCAACACTCTTTTCTAGATTGAGCTGCAGTGCTGGAGAGGGGCTGGAAAACTTAGGTGGGACCTGGATTGACCTGAGCAAGCATTTCCCAGTGTGGAGGAAAAGCCCCATGTGTTTAATAAAGCACCAGACCGATGTGAGACAGGCAAAGGACTGGGAGTCCACCACTCCCATAAACATACAAGCTTCAACCTGCAGGCTCACCTGAAGCATCTGATGGCTGCTTGAAAGTCTTTTTCAGCCTGTTATGATAGTGGCTGTTGGTGCAGCTCCTTGGCAGCACTTCAGACAAGGCGTCTCCTCTGAGTGTGGCACCACTGCCTTTCTGCTGTGCCCAGATGCAAAAAGAGGGTTCTGCTGCCAGAAAAGGGATGGAAAACGTGGAAAGGGAGAGAATTCAAGGAGGGAAGCCATAACGAGCCAGCAGAGAGAGGAAATAGGAAAAAGCTGCAGTGCAAGACAGGAGAAATCAATAGGAAGTGAGTGAGAGGGAGAGAAATGGTGGCGGCTGCCAGATAGGAGAGAGGTTTCCTGCCTGCCCCGGGGCCAGGAGCTGCTGCTGGAGAGCAGAAAGGTCTGGCAAGGCAGGGCTGCAGCTCAGGGTGCTGGGCAGGACTGGAGGAACCCCTTCAGAGCCTGGGAGTGCCCCTCTGGCTCTGGAGGAGGCTGCCCTGGGTGGCAGCAGCTCCCGTGTGGCAGTGTCTGAGCTGTGTCCTGAGAATTCCTGTTCTTGTGGGAACAGTTCCTGTTCTTCTTTCAAAGCTGCTGCTCACAAGCACGAGCACAGCGTTGTTTTCTGCTCTGTGTCAATAGGATTTTTTTTTGTTTAATTATAATTATTATGGTGTCCTAAATGAGGCAGTGACCTCAGCCAAAAGCAAGCTGCTGTTCTGGGGATTTAAAAGAGGGATTTTCCCTGCTGCTGCAGACTCTATCCTGACTGAGGCAGCTGCATCAGGTCTGGCAAATATCCAGGGGGAGCTGCAGTTGAGGAGAGTGAATTTATATCATTTATATCATGTGGGCTTCCTAAATGTGAGGATGGGGGGACTCCTGGTGTGCCAAGGATAAAAGAGATCTCCTGGTGCTGGGGTGCAGCTCTGCAGCTGGCAGTTTGTTCTGCAGCCTCTCAGGAGGCACCAAATGATAGGCTGTGGTTTGCCCTGTGGTCTGGGGAGTGGAAGTGGTTCCTGTGGGCACAGATGTGATCTGAGCAAAGCAACAGCCTCGGTGGCTCTGCTGGGGAAGGTGCTCAGGGATCCTGCACAGAGCCCTCTGCACTTCTTGTGGGGTTTGCTTTGCTAGGAGGATGTGTTAAAGGCTGGAGGGTGCCCAAAGGAGCACCTGTGCAGGTGCTGCTCTGCCCTGAACCATCAGCAGTAAAGGAAAATATCTTGCAATAATTCAGAAATAATGTAAAGGAAAACACCTTGCAATAATTCAGAAATAAAGGCAAACACCTTGTAATAATTCAAAAATAATGATCTAAAAGAGCAGAGCTCTCTAGATCATTACTCCCTAGAAATATCTGGATTATCTATCTAGATATCTGATCTCTAGATTTAGATACTTCAGTGCTGGGTGTTTTGATATGATACTGGGAATTGGTAAATGTTATTTTCCCTTTTGAGTACAACTGGAAGCCCCAAGTTTTACACTCAGGTCACTCACATTATGGCAACTGCTGTGAGAATTAAATAGTGAGGGGGAATAAAAGGCAAGCACATGTTTCTTGCAGTATATCTTTCTGAGATGTGGTATCTAGATATCTGATCTCTTCAGATACTTCATTGTAAGAGTTTGATAATATTGGAAATTGGTAAATATTATTTGCCCCTTTTGAGGACAACTGCCAGCCCCAAGTTGGTCACTCACGTTATGGAAACTGCTGTGAGAATGAAGTAGTGAGGGGGAAAAAAGGCAAGCACATGTTTTTTGCAGTATATCTTTCTGAGATATGACATCTGGATATCTGATCTCTTCAGATATTTAATTATAAGAGTTTGATAATCCTGGGAATTGGTATTATTTGCCCCGTTGAGTACAACTGAAAGTTTTACACTCAGGTCATTCACATTATGGAAACTGCTGTGAGAATGAAATAGTGAGGGGAAAAAAGGGGGGAAAAAAAAGGCAAGCACGTGTTTCTTGCAGTCTGGAAAGCTGCAGGAATGTTGGTGCTGGCTGTAAATGCTGCAGTGGTGTTTACTTTGGATGTTAACCAGTGCAGCTTCGGCTGAATGTATGGCACAGCAAAGCCTGACCTCCTCTCCCTTTCCCTTCCAGCAGCTCGTTATCAGCTCTCACACTCCCAGGGACATCCAGCAGTTGCTTTTTGGTGTCTGCACCTGCTCGCCCCTCACCTTGGCCTCCCTCCTGTCCCTGCGGCTCCTGGCCCTGCTCATGCAGGCACAGCCCCAGGTTTAGGGCAGGAAAAGCCTTTTTTGCTGGCAGGGTGGATGGCATTGCCTGCCTGGGGGTCAGCAGGAGGGGACAGGCCCTGAGTGTAAAACTCTGCTCTTCCTCTCCCAGAAGCAGAGAATTCAACTTAGCTGGGAGGGGGAGAGGAAACAGCTTTGCAGCACTTTTGGGCTGCCTGGAAAACTCTAAATCCTCTCCCTGGAATTCAGCCAGATGAAAAGAACCTGTCCCTTCCAACTCCCTTTTGAAATTTTTTAAAATTTATTTATTTTTTTATATTTTATATTTTATTTTATATTTTATTTTTATTTTTTAATTTGTATTTTTAAAATTTTATTTTATTTTTATTTTACTAATTTTTATGTATTTATTTAATATTATTATTTTATTATTTTAACTTTCTATTTTTTATTTTTAAATTTTTCATTTTTCATTTTTCATTTTATTTTTATTTTTTATTTGTCTATTTCTATTATTTTTATTATTGTATATTTTTATATTTAATTTTTAAAATCTATATCTGTTTTTATAATCATCCCAGTTCCTGGGAGGTGGCTCAGCTGAGCCTCCTCACAGGAACATCACAGCAACTCAAAAAAATCTGCTGAAAATTTTTTGCTCCATCTGTCGCTTTCCATATCCAGAGAAAATGGCTCCTGCAGATCTCCAGATTGATTCTTGGGATGCTGATGGGATTTGATCAGCAAAGGTCTCAAGGAACTTAAAGTTTACACTTGAAATAAGTTGATTTCTCTGTTTTTTTATTGGGGAATGTGGCTGTGTTCTGGTCCTGGCAATCCAGGCACAATCCCTGGGAATATATATTATATATATAATTTTGTGGAATATATTCCACCCAAATAAATGCTGCTGTATAGTGTGTATAGGGATTTAGGGTTTTCCTTTCTTTTATCCTTTTTGTTTAATTAAATGCCTTTTGGATCAAAAAGCTTGCCCCAAAAGAGCATTTCAAAGAAGGAGAAAAATAACAAAGAACATGCAAATAATGAGGTGGGGTTTGTTGTTCTTTTTTTTTTTTTGTTAAATAAAAAAGGTAGTTTGTAATTGGTTTTGGGGATGAGCACAAAGGGGCTCTGGACACTTCAAACAAGGGCTATGATTTGTTTATTTAAATTGTAAATTTCAATGTGAAAATCTCTTCATCTGCTCCTCTGAGTTGTATTTGGATCCCTTTGCTGTGCCAGTAAATTAGAATAAATGTAAAATACAACGAGGAGCTGTGTGGCAATGAGGAGCCCTCTCAGATATCTGGGATTTTAGGGAATTCTCTCTCAGTTGAGCTGAGGTTGGTGGCAGCATCCCTGGATCTGTTCCCCAATTCCGTGAAAACGTGCAGGAGGAAATGCCCAGCAGAAATGAATTTTGTCTGCAGGATCAGGAGCTGCCTGGGCTCTCCCCCTCTCTCTCCCTCTGTTCCATCACGTGGAGATGTTTGCTTTAGATTAAAACCCTGCTCTGGCATCCTGGTGGTTTCCCTGCTGCAGCAAATACCTTGGGAGGAGTTATCTTACTGAGCTGAGAGAAAACTGCATTTCCCTTTGCTTTAATGCACTCAGCACTGGCATTCTGCTGCTGACCAGGGCTTCATTTTTACATTTACAGGTTTCTTGCATATGTGCTAGCTTGGACCATCTCAGTTCCTTAATGGTTTTGGTGAACACACGAATGCCTTTTTCACACACAGAATGCTGTATCCAAAAAGAACAGCATAACTTGCTTCAAAAAATTAAATCCAGGTTGCTTTGGCTGGAGGTGCTCGACAAAATGCAAAAACTTGTTGCAGTGACTTCTTAGAATCTTGTCCAGCTGTGAATGGCACAGCACATGGATGTTAAAGATCTCACATATTTAATAATTTAATTCTGCTGGTGACCAGGGCTTCATTTTTACATTTACAGCTTTGTGGGATTTTCAGAGACCCCAGATGAAGGAAGGAATGATGAATCTGACTCCAGGTTCTCAGAAGGCTAATTTATTATTTTATGGTATTATATTATATAAAGAATACTGTATTAAACTATACTAAAGAATATAGAAAGGATATAAACAGAAGGCTAAAAAGATGATAATGAAAACTTGTGACTCCTTCCAGAGTCCCAAAACAGCTTGGCCCCAGTTGGCCATTAATAAAAACAATTCACAGCAGAAAGTAATGAAACAACCACCTGTTAGTAAACAATGCCCAAACTACATTCTAAAGCAGCAAAACACAGAAGAAGCAAATCAGGTAATCATTACTTTCATTTTTCTCTGAAGCTTCCCAGGAGAAAATCCAGGACAAAAAGATTTTTGGACCATCTCAGTTCCTTAAGCTCAGCTGCTGGTTCTGGTGCTAGCGCAACATTTTGTTCATCCTGTGAGATGTGGACAGCTGATGGGTGATGAATGTGTCTGGTTGAGACAGGAAATTGGAAATTAAGGGCTGTTTGGGCATTTAGAGTTTGCCAGGACAGCAAACAGGGAGAGAGTTGTAGTTTCTTTCAGGCATGGGTGACTCTGATCTTGCTGCTAACAGCCAGCATAATTCAGCTTTCTGTAGGTGAGCTGTGTGCATGCTCTGCTAAAACAGAAATTATAACACTAAATGTTATCTATTGGATGGATAATTCAGCTTTCTGTAGTTGAGCTGTTTGCAAGCTCTGCTAAAGCAAAATATAACACTTCATGTTATCTATTGGATGGATAATTCAGCTTTCTGTAGGTGAGCTGTGTGCCTGCTCTGCTAAAACAGAAATTATAACACTTTATATTGTGTATTTGGTGATCAAATGTTACCTGCAAAGCAGGCACTGGGTTAAAATTTCCCTGATTTCTGTTTGATGGATAATTCAACTTTCTGTAGGTGACCTGTGTGCACGTTCTGCTAAAACAGAAATTTTATAACACTTTATGTTGTGTATTTGATGATCAAATGTTACCTGCAAAGCAGGCACTGGGTTAAAATTTCCCTGATTTCTACCCTGCTAAGGAGCAGGAAGCACCTCGTGTCCAGCACAGTACAAATATATTATGAGTAAATAATAAAAGATTCAGGTGAATCAGCTGCCAGGCCCCTCAGAGGAGGGGCAGTGAGATGTGTGAATGTTCCTGCTGTGGAATCTCAAACCAGGGGCAGATGCAGGAGTTAAACAATAAAATTGGAGTTAAACAATAAAACTTCCTGGCAAGGTTTGAAACCTTCCTTTCCTCCCTGTGTGTGCCCTTGGTGTTGGGCTTTAGGGGAAGGGAAGATGGAGAGCCCTGGAAAAGGCTGTGGGTTATCCTGATATTGTATGGAGGACAGAGTCAGAAATAAAGTGAATTTCGTGGGACACAAACTGGTGTTTTGCTTATTAACAGTACCTGGAAACACCGGCAACTCTAAATTGGTGTGTTTTTTGTTGCATTGAAGCAGTGGTAAAATAAAAGTGTGTTTTAATGCATTAAAAAATGGATTTATTCCTTTTCAGAGGCTAGGGCTGTGAGTACAGGTATCGCTGCCTTGCATTTCAGCTTGGGTTTTTCTTCCCTGCTTTTTGATTTTTGGTCTATAAGGCTGCAGGTGTGGGATGGAATGATGATAAAGCCAGTCCTGACTTGTTCTGGGGTCAACATTTTGATGTTTGATCCTGTCCTTGAGTCTGTTTCTGTTTTGTCCCGTAAAACTGGGCTGGGATGAAATTTATGGTGAATTAAAAAGGGCCTGCAAAATTCTTTGGAAAGAATAAATGAAGCTCTGCCCCTCCCTCCCTGCTTCTTGACAAATAGTGAACAGTTCATGGAGTTTTATAGGCCTGGAAGTATTTATTGCTGACAATTCCCAGCCCTGGAGTGAAGCAGAACAAGGTATTGAGTGCTAAATCCATGGAACTGGTGCTGGGTTTTTTCTCTCTCTCTGAATTATGACACAGATTTAACAACTGTGGTCAGTTTGCTGTGAATGAAATGGATTTTGCCTTAGCAGATGGAGTTTCCCAGCTCTCACTGCTTTCTTTTCAAATTCTCAGCTATAGAATAATTACTTTTTTCTAATTTATGCTGTTTTGGCATGGACTCAAGTTTGCATTTAGTGGCTGACGTAAATATTACATTTTAGAGCTGCTTTGGGGGGGCTTTTTTGTTTTTTTGGTCAGACTTACTGGAATTGGTTGAACTTAATTCAATGACAGGATAAGCAAAAATTTGTTTAGATAGGCTGTTCTGAAATGTTTAATGCCTTCAAAAATTGTTCATGGTAAAAGATCAAGGAAGGAAACTCGGTGACCTTTTCAATGCAGCTCCATAGAAGTCATTTTCCTATGCCAGAAGTCAGCCTCAGACAATGAAACTGAAAGAGGGTTCTCTTTCATAAAGGATCTTTCATGTTTTGCTTGTGCAGATTTATTTTTTTTTTATCACAGATTTAGCAGACTTCACAGCTGTCTTTTAATCAGTTTCCATATTTGTACCAGAACTTTCTTATTTTAATTACTGTCTGCAGAAACCATTCAGCTGCTTGTTGGGTGACACAGTCGAAAATGATAATTTTCTGTAATTCTTTTCTTGGCTTAGATCACTCCAGTAATATCTATTAGCAGCAAGTGCTCGGAGTTAAGATTTTGTGCTGAAAGTTTGAATGATTCAGTGTTCTCTCTTTTTTTTTTTTTTTTTTTAGGGCTGATTTTAAGCACTTTGCTGAGGGTTACTGCAGCCTGCATTAAAACAGACAGCTCTGCCTCAGCCTTGTAATGATTGACTCCTAGCTGGGTTGCCAGTCTAAGCCTAACTTGTGCTGAGCTGGGCTTTGTGCTCAGGAGATGATTTTGTCCAGAGCACAGGATTTGGTGCTGAATCATCCTAAATAATAAATTGAGCTGTATCTCCAGCAAGAAAGTTGATTTTCCCACCCACTCACTTGATCAGTTTCTCCCCTGTGTAAATCACTTTTGCTGTTTCCTTTGTGGGCAATACTTCTGCATGGGATTTAATCTTTTATTTCTTCTGTGCCAGCTTTAATGTGAATTTTCCCTGGCATGGTACAGATGCTGCGCTCAGGTTTCACTCAGTGACTGTTACAGCCCATGATTGTACTTGAAAAATAGAGGATTTTTCTTAAGGCATTCTCATTTCCATCCTAAAAACATTTGCTTACATCTTATATAATATATAATATAAATATAATAATATATAAGTATAATAATATATAACATAGAAAATATATAATATAGAAAATATACAATATAGAATAATTATATTCGTATTATATATATTCATAGCTATAATATTATGCCTGATTTATATTTACAATTTCATATTTCATATAAAAGTATATATTATATAATATAAAAGTATATAGCAAAATAGTTGAAAAATATTGAAAGTTTGCAGGAATTCTGGCCTGTGCATTGCCTTCCCAAATAAGTTGAATGTGCCAAATATCTGTGATATTTTCTGTACATCCCAAGGTGTCACTTCTTTTTTAAAAAAGGAGTTCTGGTGCTGATGTAAGGCTGATCAGAGCAGCATTCCCACTTCAATTGTCCATCTCCTTTTTTACTGCAAAAACAATTTCCTGTTTCTGCACCTCAGTTTTTTGTTTTCCCAGCTAAGTTCCAGTAATCGAAGGAGCTGAGGTAATGAAGGGCTGGCCTGTGTGAAGCAGTGGGTTTGGAAAATGATTATTTTATCTGCTCTAAGCTGTCTCCTCTGACTTGCAGAAATTCCTGAGAGGAAGCTGCTGTGTCTTTAACTTCCACTGCCTCTTATGTAACCCAGCATAGTTGGGATACTCACATCAAATATTAACTCATTTCTTCATCAGCTTCTCTCCTGCTCTCCATAAAACATATCCAGAGTACCCAGAGAGAAAATTTCATAGTCCTTTGCTGCTTGTAGAGCAATAAAAGATTTTGAGACAACACACAGACTCTTTTTTTTTGATGGAGAAAAGAAAATTTTAAATTCCCCACGTTTGATTAAAGTGCAGTTCTGTGCCTCTAACACCTTTATGGCTTTTTGTGGGATGTAGTGACAGAGCAGGGCAGGATTTTTGTGCTTGAAAAGACTCAGGTGTTTCTCAGATGTGTCTGAAAGGTGCGGGTCATTGGGTGGACTCTGAGTCCTTGCTGAAATATGTCAGATTTCTTACATTTCTTCTTGTCTGTACTTTAATATTTACATATTCTTTCAAAAAAAAAAAAAAACCCAAAAAAAAAACCCATAGCAGTCTTCTGCTATTTCCTGTTTATTTAGGATGTGTGGGATGGACTTTGTTCCTTGATATAAAATAGGAGAAATGAACATTCTGAGCCCAAAGAAAAGGGAGAAAACGAGGGTCAGTGCTAATGTAAAACTCTGTGGATTATTTGGATATTCTGATGGGGGAACTGAGCAGCAGCCATTCTCTTACTGGTAATTTTTGGGTCTGATAAAAATGTTGGAAGGTTTTTTATTTATTGATGTGATGTGTTACAATATTAGGGATTCAGTGCTAATATAAAGCTCTGTGGAGTATTTGAATATTCTGATGGGGGAACTGGGCAGCCACTCTCTTTCTAATAATTTTTGGGGTTTATAAAATATATTGGCAAGCTTTTATTTATTGATGTGATGTGTTATAATATCAGGCATTCACTGCTTAAAAATGCCCGTGTCCATCTATCCCATATCCTCATGGTGTCTGTATGGGATTCTTTGTCAATAACCAGATGATTTCATCCATACCCTTTGTCAATAACCAGATGATTTCATCCATACTTCCCAAAAATTCTGAGTGAGGTTTGGCCTCTCTAAACTACAAACATCACATGATGGAATCCCAGCCTGGGGTGGGTTTGGAGGGACCTTAAAGCTGATTTTATCCCATGGGCAGGGACACCTTGCAGTGTCCCAGGCTGGTCTTGGACACTTCCAGGGGCAGTTCCCACATCCCAAACAGGATCCTGGGAATTTGGGGAGCCGAAGGCTGAGGATTTCCTGGCAGGGCTCCCCCAGCCCTGCAGGATGGGGATGTGGCAAATATCCAGGGATGCTGGATCCTCCTGGCTCCTTTCCACAGGGGTGGGGACTCCGTTCCTCGGGGAGCGCTCGCCTCCCGCCCTGTGCGGCTCTGGCAAGTTCTGCTTTTCCCAGGCCTGCTCCTTGCTGGGGGAAAGGTCTGGAAATTCTGTGTAAATATTTACCAAAGGCCAGCCTGGCCAGCACGGAGCTGGGATTGAACCAGGAGAGGAGCTTTGCAAAGAGGAGAGAATTCCTTAATCAATACAAAATATCGGGGACCAGAATTGCTGTTCCTTGCACAGAGATTGAAGAATTCTGGGATATTCAGGCTTGGAACTTGTGTGATGTTTTAGAAGCACTTAATTTTTATTATTTTATTTTATTTATTTTATTTTATATATTATTTTATTTTATTTGTTTTTATTATTTTATTATTTCTTGTTCTGAATAGGCAAAGACAACTCCCTAAATAGGGTTGTTACCATAGCCCAGCCTGAGCAGCACAGAGTTGGGATTGAATGAGTGGAGGAGCTTTGCAAAGAGGAGAGAATTCCTTAATAAATACAGAATATTGGGGACCAAAATTGCTGTTCTTTGTAATGAAGGATGGAGCACAGAGATTGGAAAATTTTGGGATATTCAGGCTTGGAACTTGAGTGATGTTTTAGAAGCGCTTAATTTTCATTAATTTTATTATTCTTTACTCTAAATATGGAAAGACAACTCTCTAAATAAGGTTGTTACCATAGCCCAGCCTGAGCAGCACAGAATTGGGATTGAACCAGGAGAGGAGCTTTGCAAAGAGGAGAGAATTCCTTAATTAATACAGAATATTTGGGACCAAAATTCCTGTTCCTTGTAGTGAAGGATGGAGCACAGAGATTGCAGAATCTGGGATACTGAGGCTTGGAATTTGTGTGATGTTTTAGAAGCACTTAATTTTCATTAATTTTGTTATTTTTTGATATGAATAGGCAAAGACAACTCTCTAAATAGGGTTGTTACTAAAGCCCAGCCTGAGCAGCACAGAATTGGGATTGAACCAGGAGAGGAGCTTTGCAAAGAGGAGAGAATTCCTTAATCAATATAAATATTCCTTAATCAATATAAATATAAAATCAGTAATCAATATTGGGGACCAGGATTGCTGTTCCTTGTAAAGAGGATGGACCACAGAGATGGGAAAATTTTGGGATATTCAGACTTGGAACTTGTGTGACGTTTTAGAAGCACTTAATTTTCATTAATTTTATTATTCTCTACTCTAAATAGGCAAAGACAGCTCTCTAAATCACTACTTATTCCTACTCCATCTTCCCCATGTTCTTAGGAGAGATTTCTTTTATAATTATGTATTTTTTTCCATACTTTTTCCTTATCTTCCTTCCCTGCTGTTGTCCAGGACTGTAGAAATCCCCGTGGATTTAAAACTGTGATATTCCATTTCCAGTCCTTGCCATTTCTTGGCTATCTCTTAAATTTCTCCTAAAAACCTGATTGCATCAGACTTTCTTGCTTTTTATGGTCATTTTTTTTCCCCTCCTCCAAATTGTTTTCTTATTATGTCCTGTGACTGAGCGTGCTGGGGGAAGGAAATCTGGGAAATCAGAGTAGGAAGCAAGATAGAAGCTTCCATTCCTGATTTTTTCTTGTTTTTCCACTGTTTCCTGGCAGCTGTGTTGCTTTGCACTTGAAAGGGATGTATTGTGTTGCTTTCTCCCAAAAACTGTTGATAAAACAGAAATAAAAATTAATCCTCTAATTTTTTAAAGTGAATTATTTCCATAAGCAAAACAAAAAGTGCAGACAACACAAGTCTCACATGACTGTGCCCTAAAGTCCTTTTTTAAAATAATAAATGTTTTTCCTGACGGACTGAAATTTCATTTGGATTCTTCAAAGTCTGTTTGACTTTTTTGTAACAAAGAGGAGCTACAATATCCATTTCTGACCCTTTTAAGCTCGTTTTATGGTACAAATGCATTTATTTTCCCAAGTGCTCACGCCAGCAACAGAATTGTTATGTTTGAGGGAATTGAAAATGTCCCTTCTGAGTTAAAAGCCTTGAAACATATTCCTTTTGTATTCCTGGTTCCTCCTCACTGACTTTAATGACTTCAAGTTAAATATTTTGCATGAAAATTCAAAATGGATGAATTTGAGGGTTTTTTTGCAAGGATATTTATATATATATAAATATATGTATTTATAGATATATTTATATGTATAACACAAACACATACATAATGACATAAATATGTAAAAGACATAAATAAATAGATAAAATATATAAAATAATATATAATACTTTATAATGTTTTATGTATTTTTATGATTGTAAAGCAACCTCCAACCTTAAATTGGTGGTAGGGGTAAACTGAGGCAGGCAACTGGGAAATATGAATTTGCTCTGTACATTGAAGGAGATAGGAAATATCAATGTTTTAACCAAAATATCCTTTAGTGAATTAAGGTTTATTGGTCTGTCAGATTGTCCCATCTGTGTTTCACTTGATGATGAGGAGCATTAGGGAGAAAAATGTGGAAATGCTTGATTTTAGACTGCAACCCAAGTTTAAAAATACCTCTGTTTTGACACCCTCAGCAGAGGCTGTTTGGTGCATGTGATTCTCACTCAGGCATGAATAATAAACTGGGATTTTCAGCCCCTGTTCCCTGGTTTCATTAACTCTGTGATTCCACAGTGGTTAAAAAGCCCAATATTGATCATTTTTTCCCTTCCCAAGGACTGTGACAGGAATGTTCCTGTGAGGATCTGAGCTGATCCTGGCCTGGCTTTCTCCTTCCCCCTGGTTACCATTTTCTTCTGGACAGCTGACATTTTCTGATTTGTGAAATTCCTAGAAAATTGAGGAGCTGGGCAAACGTTTCAAAATAGGAACCAATGAGACGGAGCCCTCTGCTATTTCAAAAATGATAATGCATGCCACTGGGAAAGGGAGAAGCATGGAAAATACAAGTTCTGGCTGGGAAATGATTGCATGGAGCAGGGAGATGGAAGGGTAGGAGTTGATTTCTTTGGCTCCTGTCTTTTTGGTAATTGCAGCCTTGCTGCAGTTGTGGCTTGGAGATGATGTTTGGTACCAGCATCCCTTGGACAGGCTAAAAAATTTGGTCATGAGAACTGAGGAAATCTAAAAAGAAAATAATCTAAAAAGAAAATAATCTAAAAAGAAAATAATTCTTATTAATATATTAAAGTGGTTTGCTGCAGTTTCATTTTTTAATTTGGGGAAGGGGAAAAAAAAGCGGAATTTGATGAGGAGGAGGGTAATTCAAATCAACTCACCAGAAATGAGTTTGGTGGAGTTCTCTGGGGTTTATGGCAAGGACTAAAATAGAGATCTTGGTTTTGCCCTGCTCAGTCTGTACGTGGCACTTTGGCTGGTTAATGGAGAGCTGGAGCCCGGGGCGTGCTCAGCCCTGGGAAGATTTACATTAATCAAACACAAACAGACAGTGTAGCGTGAAGAAATTTCTGTCCCGCCAGCACCGCTCCCAAACTTCATTAGCTTATTGGGGCAGAAAAAGCAAACAGCCCCTTCACCCTGCAACCCTTCCCTGGGGCTTCACCACTCCAAAAACCTCAGAGCCCCCCTGCTTTGAGCTCTGAGTTTGCCTCTGTGCCTGGCAGAGAGGGGCAGTCTGGTATTTGCTCATAGGGAGGAACGATGAATCTGACCCCATGTTCTTAGAAGGCTAATTTATTATTTTTGGAACTTGTGTGATGTTTTAGAAACACTTCATTTTCGTTAATTTTATTATTTTATGATCTATAATATATTAAAGAATACTATACTAGACTGTACTAAAGAATACTGGAAGGATACAGACAGAAGGCTGAAAAATATGAAAGAAAAACTTGTGAATTTCTAGAACCTCAACACAGCTTGGTTGTGATTGGCTAATAAGTCAAAACAATTTACTCTATAACTAATGTAGAGTAATATACTCTAATGTACTCTATAACCATTTCTGTCACAGCCTCCTTTCTCTTAATGCTGTGTATATTTTGCTAATAAGTAAAAACAATTTACTCTATAACTAATATAGAGTAATACTCTATGTACTCTATAACGATCTCTTTATTAGAGAGGTGATTATTACTCTGTATTACTCTATATTAGAGCAATACTCTAATATACTCTATAACCATCTCTGTCACAGCCTCTTTCTCTTAATGATATGTGTATTTTGCTAATAAGTCAAAACAATTTACTCTACAACTAATATAGAGTAATAGTCTATATACTCTATAACCTATAGATCTATCTATAATCAATAATCTCTAATCTATAATCTCTGTATTAGAGAGATGGTTATTACTCTATATTAGAGTAATACTCTAAAATACTCTATAACCATCTCTGTCACAGCCTCTTTCTCTTAATGATATGTGTATTTTGCTAATAAGTAAAAACAATTTACTCTATAACTAATACAGAGTAATACTCTATATACTCTATAGCCATCTCTGTCTCAATCTCCTTTCTCTTAATGGTATGTGTATTTTGCTAATAAGTAAAAACAATTTACTGTCTAACTAACCATCTTTGTCTCAGTCTCCTTTCTCTTAATGGTACGTGCATTTTGCTTTTAGGATAAGCAAATGATACAAAGGAACAACAAAGTTTGACAGATGATTAATTGTTACAGTAGTGAATTATTTATTTTAGCTGCTTTTTCCATCTACTTGAACAGTAAAATAAAAACTAGTGCCTTAAAACTATGAAATTAATGAAAAAAATCACCTTCCCAGCTTCCTAGGAGAGAAATTTTGGTGAAGGGATTTTTCCAGAAAATCTATTTCCAAATTTTTCTCGGTGACAGGGCAGTGCTGCCTTCTCCCTGATCCTGCCTCCCCACTCCTGGAAGCTTCCAGAGGTTGTGGTTTCCAGTGCTGGGCTCTGCTTTTGCTGGTGCCCAGCGTGGCACAGCCTGACCCTGGGAAAGGCTGCAGTGGATCGAGGGGAAAATCTCAGTGCCCTCTGCCAAGCCTTTGTTCCTGTGCCTCCTCGTGATGCAGCTCCTTGGGTCAGTGCTGGGATTTCCCCGCGGGAATGGACACAAATCAATATTTATATATATTTGTATATTTAAAAATATATAATGTGAATAAAAATACATATTATATATACTGTATATTATAGATATTTTATATATAATGTATAAATCTATATATTTCTATATAAAAGTTTTTATTTCTAGTTTTATATATCATTCATATTCATAATATATAGATTTATATAATGATATATATTACATTCATATTATAAATACTATATAACATATATTACATAATATAAATATAATAATATGTAATATAAACATATCAATATATAGTATAAATATAATTATATATAGTATAGTGTGTAATATATAATAATATGTAATATATAATATACAGTATATAATATATAATATATATTATTCATATTATATATATTCAGATCTATAATACTATATATTATTTGTATTTACCATTTCATAGTTATCATTTCGTATTTTATATGAAATTATATATATAGTCCATATATAATATGTATTTATATGTATTTTATATAATATGTATTTATAGATATGTTTAATATAAAATATATATAATGCATATATATATGTGCATACATTTATATGCATGCATATAGATGCACACAAAACAGACATATCCACAAATATAGAAATATAGACAAATATTTTTCAGCGCCCAGGACAGCTGGAAATGCTGAATTTTGTTATCCCAGCTCTGTCTCTGCTGCTGTGGGCTGCCCTGGCTGCTGCTGCCTGGGAGGAGGTGGGACAAGAGTGGGTTTGGTTAAATATAAAAACAGAAATATTATATAAAAATATATAAAATAGATCTTTATGTATATAAAATACATATATATAAATAAATTTCTATATATAATGAATATATAAAATATAAATTAAATAGGTAATATATATTTATATATTATATAATTTATAAAATTTTTATATACTTATATTTTATATTTATTCATTACATTATATATTATATATTATATATTATATATTATATATTATATATTATATATTA
>JAWMRF010000092.1:5321650-5333268 GCA_035221435.1 Sphenopsis melanotis | reverse complement strand
TTATATATGACATAATAGATATGACATAATAGATATGACATACATATTATATATGACATAATATATATGACATATATATTATGTATTACATATTATATACATTTATATATTTATATATTATATATTTATGCATACATTTATATGCACACATATAGATGCTCACAAAAAAACCCCAAACATATCCACAAATACAGAAATACAGATAAATATTTTCCAGCCCTGCTGCTGTGCCCGTGCCCACGAGCAGCCCCGGCTGCTGCCTGGGAGGAGGTGGGACAGGAGAGGTGGAGTTTGCTCCCTCCTCCCGTGGTCAGTGAACAATCCGCGGGTTCCTCCCGAGGATCCCCGAGCCTGAGAGCCCCGGGAGGCTCCAAGGAGGGGAGGATTTGGGATCAGAGCCCTGCCTGCCATGGCCCTTTGGGATGTCCCTGCTCAGCTGCCTCTGGCGTGTGGAACAGGTAACGCTGAGCCTTTGTTCCTATTCCCCGAGCCAGGATACCTGCCTTGGGTGCAGAGCAGAGAAAAAGGAATTTTCCTTTAATATCTACTGGGAGGGGAGGTTTGTCTTCTTTTTATTCTCTTCTTTCATCTTTTAATAGCTGCTACGTGAACCTGAGTTACTCCTTTGTGTTTTTGCTGTGAAAATGGCCAGTTTAATGTGTTTGCTGTGGAAATCTGTGTCTTGGTGGCTGAGCTGAAGAACAAAGGTTTTGACAGCCTGGAAAGATGCTTTGGATGTAGATGCTGGCAGCTCTCCCTTCTTTCCATTTCCCAGTAATTCCATACCACAGCCTCCTCACCAGCCACAGGGAATGTGATTTTTGATAAGTTGATATTTTATGCATGTTGATGTTAAATTAGCTGCTGGTGCTCAAGCAACCATCTCTGAATGTTTTGGGTGTGGTTTATTTTTCTGAATACATTTTTCACTGTTTTATTTGGTTCTTATTATTTTATTGTAAAGTGTTCTAAAATTTAAACAAATTGTATCAGTCCCAATGATGGTGTGGACAGATTTGAGGCAGTGTTGATACAGTGACAGCCATCAGCATTGAGGGAAAATGCAGTGGTTTGTACTAATATATGAGATTGTGATGTAGAAAGGCTTTGAGATGCTGAGGGGATTTGTTGTTTTTTTTTAAATATAAATATAAATACAGCCAGTGAGGGCTGGCAGTTGTCATCATGCTGCATGATGAGGGGGAGGCACCAAGAGCTGGAGGTGTCACTGAACCCAGTGGGGGAGCAGCTCCAATCTGGCATTGCTGTTTTCTGCTGCCTTGGTTATCTCCATACCCCTTCCACATATTTTGGAGAATTTTGCTGCAGTCATCTTTTAGCAGCTGGGAGCTTTCCTGACTAAATATTTGTTTGGATTTTTTTTTTTCTCTTTTGCTTGTATTTTTATTTATTTTACAAGTCCCAAGAGGCAAATACTAATACAAACACATCCAGAGGCCTATTAATAGCCCTGGGTTTGACTCACAGGCTGTTCTCAGGATCTTGAGCCATTTTACAAAGAGCTTCACTCCTGGATTTTTATCTTCCATTTTACAGTGGAAAAAACAGGGCTTGATGTTGCTGAGAAATCCTAATCCTGTGTTCTGCTCCAGTCGTTCCCAGTTAGTATTTCTGGATTTTTCTGTAGTTTAGATGGAGGGGAGGTGAAATGGGAAGGAGCAAAGCATGCCACAAATGCCTGTGTACATTTTTTCCCTCCTCATGCAATGTGTGCTATGTGCATCTTTCCTGTTGTGTTTTATGGGCCAGAGCTGCATTTATGGCAGAAATAATAGGTTTGCATATCCCAGAAGCCTCTTTATTTTTCTTAAGGACGTTTAAACAACTGAGATAGCTCCAACTCCACTATACAGCACTGCTAATCTCTTCATAGCTCAGCTGACATCACATTTTCTTTTTTTGGGAAATTGCAATGTATGGTGGAGAAACTTTGCGTGGATGCTTCTAAAATCTGAGGGAATGATGGGACAGAAACCCTGCTGGGAGGTGTGCAAGCCAGCAAGGTGAAATGCTCATTTACTTGCATACTTGGAATTTAGGCTCAAATAGTTTGGTTGCCCTTGGTGTTTGTATCTACAGGAGTAAAACTTGAGCAGAATTAGCTGTGAAGGACTAAGAGCTAAAAATACACTGTACAAGTTAAGCAACACCATGGTAATGATTTCTTGATTCTCTCCATGCTGCAGCTTTCCTTTGTAAAATTGTGGATCCAGTTTTTCCCTTGGTGTAAATTAAGCCACTGGGAGCACTTTGCCTTTGGGTGGTTTTAGACATATTAACTGTAAATTAGTTTATGGCAGCTGGGAAATATTTAGAAGCTCTGCAGAGGTCAGAGGGGTGGTTGTTGTCTGCACATCCCATGCAGAATGGGTGTAATTTGGCCAAAGGTTCATCAGTGAGTGGGAGAAGGGAAGGCAGGGCTGGAAATGCTTTTGGGTTGTGTCTGCTTAGCTTTGAACTCATAAACTGCTGCTTCTGATGAGCAGGCAACTCTTGGTGTACATTTCCAGAGCAGTAAAGGCACGTGAACCTTTAAAACAACCTAACGAGGGCTGAAGGGAAATTTAAATTAAGGCAAGGTGCCTGCTGACCTCGTTTGTCAAAGGGGTAACTTAATGAAACTTTTGGGGTGTGCAGTAGGGCCGAGAAACTGATAATGCCTCTGGAATGTGTAAATCCATGGGGGAAGGTGCTGCTGGTGTTGTTAGGGGAAATCACAGAATCCCAGGGTGGTTTGGGTTGGAAGGGACCTTAAAGGTCACCCAGTCCCATGGGCAGGGACGCCTTCCACTGTCCCAGGGTGCTCCAGCCTGGCTTTGGACACTTCCAGGGATCCACCACAGCTTCTCTGGGCTCCCTGTGCCAGGGCCTGCCCACCCTCCCAGGGAACAATTCCTTCCCAATATCCAACCTAACCCTGCTGTGTGTCAGTTTGGAGCCATTGCCCCTCACTCTGTCACCCCAGCCCTTGGAAAGAGTCTCTCCATCTTTCCTTTAGCTCCTGGAAGGCCACAGTGAGGTCACCTCAAAGCCAGGCTGGACAATCCCAATTCTGAAGAATCCCAATTCTTCTCCAGGCTGGACAATCCCAATTCTCCCAGCCTTTCCCAGTTTTGAACAATCCCAATTCTTCTCTAGCCTGGACAATCCCAATTCTCCCAGCCATTCCTAATTTTGAAGAACCCCAGTTCTTCTCTAGGCTGAACAATCCCAGTTCTTCTCTAGCCTGGCCAATCCCAATTCTCCCAGCCTTTCCCAACTTTCAAGAATCACAATTTTTGTGAAGACTGAATAATCTCAATTTTGAAGAATCCCAATTCTTCTGCAGGCTGGACAATCCCAATTCTCCCAGCCTTTCCTCTGCTCACCTTGGTGGCCACATTAAACCAGGCAAAGCTGACAATGCTGAGGAGCACAACAGCTTGGCCTTGTCACTTCTTTAAAACATCTTTTGAAAGACACACAGGAGGAACAATAAATTTATTATTATTTACCTATCTTATATTTTTAAAATAAATGTATTATTATTTATTTATCTTGCTGCAGGTTCTTTAGTACACTCTCAGTACTTCCAAGCCATGGAGGTGTGGTGTTCCTGTGCCAGGCAACTGCACTCACTCCCCAGAAATGTGAACTCTGGGCCAAATACTCCTCTGTGCCTCTGAACCTTGTACATATATTTGCAAAACTTCAAGCTGCCTAATTGGAGGCAGCATTATGCTATTTTGAAAGCTACATTTCCAGTTGTATTACGTGCACTCTGTGTTGGGGATGGGTTGTTTTTTTTTTTTTTTTTTCCCCTCTCCTCCCTTTCTAATTGCTGTCTTTTGCTGTTTTTAAGGACTGTTTCCACACCAGGCTCGTTGCTGGTTCATAACAACCACAAGCTGGGTATGGCATTAATAAGGAACTAGGCTTGGTGCCTAATGAAATGCAAAAGCAGCACGAGTGATCCCAGCCCTGGGTGTGTGTGTGTGTGTCAGGTGAAAGCAAACCCCGTGGCACTGCCCAGCTTTGGGTCTCTCTGTTCTGCTTAGGGAAATAAAATTGCTTTATTCCTTTATTTTTTGGGGCAGTTCACTGGGAAGCTGTTGCAGACGCCGTGGAGGAGGAGCTGCCACCGAGCCAGCTCTGCGTTCTGCAATTATTGGCAAGCAAAGCAAACATTTCATTTCCCTGTAATTAGCTGCAGTTTAGGGAGGGCAGGTTAATTTGGACTCCACGCCCTGTCTGTGCAAGAAACCCCAGTGCTGGATTTGATTCTTTCAGGCTCTGGGCAAAGGGGTTTAAAAGGATTTTTCAGAAGTGAAAGCTGGAGGAATGAATCACAACAAACGTGTTCTACCCCTCTTCCTTCCCTTCTTCCAAATAGCAAAAGCTCAGGATGCAAAGATGGTGTGAAAATGTATTTATGAGATGGTGTGAAAATATAATTATTATATTAAATTGGGTATTTTGGGGCTCCTCTAGTATGGCCAAACCACATATTTCAGCTTTTTCTTGCTACAGGGAAGCTTGAGCTCTCTGGGCCTGGGAATATTTGTCTATGGCCTACTTCAAAATAAATAAATGAGTGAGAAAATTGGGTCATAACTTCTGAAATCACAAGCTTGACCTTTCTCCTGTACCTGGTCACTTGTGTGTGCATCACCCACATTAAATGGGTCATGCAGTCAAAGCTTGGAAAGGAACAAATCCTGAACGTTTCTTTTCTGCTGTGTAAATTTTGTATAAATTTTTGTGATAACATTTTCTGGAAGTGTGTTTCTTTTTAGAAACACACTTGGCTCTTTTCAGCATTTGTGGTGTTTAATTTTTTCCATTTCGAAGCTGTCAGTTTTTTCTCTCCCAGAGGTGAAAACAGAGATTCAGTAATTTGTAAGCAGTCACGTTGGGAAACCAGTAGGAAATCACCTGGGATTTGGCAACCTCCATTCCCCACCAATTTCTGAGCGGGTTTTGTGCTTGCTCTGAGCTACATTCAGTGGCCAAACCTTCCCCCTATTACTCAAATCTTGCTTTTAGGCTGAATCTAAAGGCAGCATTAAGGAAACACGAGCAGCCTGGTTTATTTATGTTCCCTCCAGTGCCCCCTCCCCAGTTTTCATTAATTTGACTACTTGCAGCTCCTTGTAGGAATATTCAACAATAAATGGCCTTGTGTGACAACTTCAGGGCCTGCAGAGGGAAAGCTGCTGCTGCTTCTGAGCCTTGGAAATCAGTCAGGAGTGGAAGAACAGCTCTGGCTGCTGGAAATGTCCCTGAGCCCTCCCCTTTGGAGAGTTTCTTGGGGACTCAAAGTTCTTGCAGGGTGCTGGCCCGAGCAGCAGAGCAGCACAAAGGGCACATTGAGATGGCTGCTGGGGAAGCCCTCCTTCCCTGCCTGCCCTGTAAATGCAGCTCTTTCTCCATGAAAAGCCCTGACATCAGCTCTTGGAAAAATCCAAGTGCTTGTGTCATGGAAAATAGCTGAGGCACTTGCTTGGGCTGGGAGTGAATGGCTGAGCTGTGGATGGAACTTCTCTGGAGATGCTTTTCTTCTTCCTTTTCTGACTGAAACCCTTCCCACCTCAGGGCTTTACAGGGAAGGACACTGAGGAAAGAGCTACAGCTGGCTGTAGTAAACCCAGAGTAGCCTGCTTGTCATTTTTACAGGCCATAGCATGATGATGCTTTCCTGTATCATCAGGAAATTCCATGTGTGGAGGCAAATCTCCACATTCTTGCTGTTTGTTTTATGGAGAAGATTTATCTTTGCGTTCTGTTTTTCTTTCATAATTTTAAGCTGGTTTCTTTTTCCTCTTTTCTTGCTCCCTTCTCATGCTACCACCTTCTCTTCACCCCTCTTGATGAATCCCTCAACCACAAGAATGAAAGAGAAATCTGTATATAGATATTAAATTTTTTAAAGCTCCAAGAGGAAGCTGTGAAGGCAAGGCACCAGTGAAATTCTCCTTCCCTGTAGAAATACCTCCCTCTTGGAGCCCTGACCCTCCCCATCTTACAGATGGAACTTGCCAGCCTTCCAGACTTTGCTTTTTTATCAAATTCATCTTAACCTAGTTTAAGTGTTTTGCTCAGCACGTTGGTTGCCATGGCACCAGTCCCTTGCATTGATCCATCTCCTGATCCATCAGGAAATATGCTGATGGGCTCTATTGGCTACTCTGCATTTTCTCTCCTAAAAGGAAAATGGAATGGCATATTCTGGTTATGGCTGGAGACATTAGTGGCCTGAAAAATGATGGAATATTGAGTGGGAGGCATTTGCTGATGTTTTATTGAGGCAAATGCAGCACTGGGGGTGTTCAGGAGGGTCTGGCACAGAAGGTGTTGGCTCTGTGGGCTCTCCAATCACTTCCCTACATTTCCCATGTTCTTTTTCTGAAGGCTGCACTCCTGTCCATGAGCTGTCAGCAGTGCAAGGTCAATAATGCCAGGGAGGATTCCTCCATGAGTCACAGTGTCAGCTGTGCTGCCTCGGACTCCCACAAAAATAACACAGAGCTCGCAGTGCCTCCCTCTCCCTGCAAGTCCCAAAAACCCATCCCTGGGCTCTGACAGCTCCCAGGAATCTCATTTGGATCCTTGTTTTCCTGTCCAGTCTGTTTCCATCAGTATACAATGGGTTTGGGTTTGTTTTTTATTTAATTTAGGGAAAAAACTCCTGTGCTTTGATCCGTGGAAAAGATGACCCAGCAGAAATCTGCTGTTCATGCTGAGGAGAATGGAGGGGATGTGCTGGGTCAGGGCTGTCCCAGGCCTTTTCCTTGGGACACAAAACTGCCTCCAGCTCCTGCTGGTGCTGCACTCTCCCCTGAAACCTTGGTCAGGGCTTTTAAAATCCTGCTCTGGTGGATCTGTGCCTCTACAACCCTGGAAAACAGATTCCCTTCCTTGTTTTTCTTTCCCTTCCTTGTTTTTCTTTCCCTTCCTTGTTTTTCTTTCCCTTCCTTCCTTTTCTTTCATTCTGTCTCCTCCAAGATGAAATTCTGGGAGGTATTTGCAGAATAGCATTTATGTCAATGCTTGCTGTGCTTTCAGAGCATTTAAAACCTCCTAGATTTAGACAAAAAATGCATAATTTCTCTGAGTGCTGTCAGTGAGGTCCAGTCAGGGTGTTGAAAATGAAGTTTAATGGATATTAAAGGAGCTGGATGCATTAGGAATAGTCCTGGAATTGTTCAGTGATTTTTTTACCTGTCACCCAGGAACAGACTTGGGTTTTTCCAGGATTTGTCTGGGGATGTGTGAACAAGAGGAGAGAACAATCCTGCTCAGCATTCCCAAAATCTTGAGCGCCCATCCCTGGGAGTGTCCCAGGCCAGGCTGGACAGGGCTTGGAGCAGCCTGGGATGGGGGAAGGTGTCCCTGCCATGGCAGGGTGAGCTCTGAAGTCCTTCCAACCCAAACCATTCTGACATTCTGAGTGAGCTAAAATCATTTTTTCACCAAGTTCCACGGAGCTGATGGTGGCCAAAGGCTTCTCATTGACTCATGAGTTGGTGGAAACATCCTGAATTAGGATGAGATTTTTAAAAAGCCAGAATTTGGGTTTTTTATTGGGGGACTTTGAGAAAACCTTTGGTTTTCCTTTTCTGCTTCTAAATATGTCTCTAAAACAGACCAATGATCAGCCCTGGACTGTTTCTCCTCCTGAATTTGGCATGATCAGTTGTGTTGGCTGCTTTTCTTTGAAATTTATAATTCATTCAGAGGGTTTTTCTGCAACAAGCAACATCTTATTTAAATGAAACTAATAAAGCACTGAAGCAGCTTCTATTGCAACTGTTCATCTCCTAATTAAAGATTAGTTCTGTCAAGCAAGCACTTTTTGGCTGTTCTCTTCTGCATGGGTTTCACAACATTTCTTACTCATCTGGGCACAAGTTGGAGTAATTTCTCCTTGCAAACACACACAGGCTTCATTTCAGGCATGTGAGCAGTCCTGGAACTAAAGTTAGGCACATGAATAAATATTTCCAAGGTTGAGGCCCTTGTCTGAATCTAAATATTTTTCTCTTTGATCAGTTTTGGAGATAGCAGATACTTGAATTCTGGTAATATTTTAGTAGGGGAGGGGAAAAAAAAAAAACAAAAAAAAAACCCCAACATGGTTATCTGGATGCTGTGCTATTTATGGTCAGCTATATTTTCATCCTCCCAGGCTAGAATGGAATGCTTTGTACTGCTGGAAGCTGGGAATCCTCCCTGCTCTCCTATTTTTTGACACATTAAGTCTTCAAATCACCTTTTTCTGCTTGGCTTCAAGGTGGTTATTAGGCACTGGTGGTGCCTATGTGTGAGCTAACCTGAAATCCAATGTTTAATCCACGCTGTTGCTACTTGTAGGTGTATTTTCCTCGCTTAAATAGATTTTCCTAACGCAGCATGACTAAGAAGACACACTTTTAGTCATTTGATGCATTTAAATGACTCAAATTATTCGGGCCCAGCATTTTAAAAACAAAATCTGCCTTGGCTTTTAATTGGTGCTGGTGTTTGGGAGAGTGGAACAACTCGTTTGAAAATGTGCTGATGTTCATCAGTTATCAGACAAAATGTCTACAGGGTTTTTATCGTGGAGCCTAAACTTGCCAGCTCCATTTGGAATTAAGGCTCCAGCTGTTCACCACACCCTGCTCTGCCTTCTTGCTGCTGTTTACAGTAGGAGGTGAAATATATTTTAATTTGAATTATGTTGTGCTGGGTGCTGTAACACCGTGAGGGGATTTTCAGGGCTGCTTTCAAATTTAATATAATTTCCAAGTGAAGATCAGTTGCAGTGAAACACAGATAAACTCCCAGGAGCTCCTCTGTGATCTCTGATTGGGTTTTATCCAGTTTTACTCTGCTTCCTGCTGTGGTGGCACAGTGTTTGGGAAATGAGGAATGGCTTCCAGGTGGTGTTGAGGCAGGGAAATGGGAGAAGGGAGGAATGTGGTACTGAGTGCTCCCAGCCAGGATCAGCGTTGGAGTCTCAGCTCAGCTGAGTTTTCCACCTGAAACTTCTGTGATTTCATAACTCAGTGCCCAGGAATGATTTCAGATCCAGGCAAGGAGGTTTTTGGGGGCTGGAGAGCTTCACCTTCAGCCTGGCTGGACAAAGCCCATCCCTTTCCTACTCCATGGATTTTTGGGAATACCTGTGAAGCAAAGGAAGGGCAGGAGAGGGTGGGGGGAGTGGTGGTTGTGCAGCACCCAGAGACTGTGCTGGGATCATCTGCTGCCTCCATCCTTGCTCCCAGCTTGTCCCTGCCTCCATCCCTGCTCCCAGCCTGTCCCTGTGTCCATCCCTGCTCCCACAGTGTCCCTGCCTCCTTCTTTGCTCACCAACCTCTCCCTGCCTCCATCCCTGTTCCCAACCTGCTTCTGCCTCCATCCTGTCCCTGCCTCCTCCTTTGCTCACCACCCTTTCCCTGGTCCCCAACATGTCCCTGTGTCCATCCCTGCTCCCCATCCTGTCCCTGTGTCCATCCCTGCTCCCCATCCTGTCCCTGCCTCCTTCTTTGCTTTCCAACCTGTCCCTGTGTCCTTCCCTCCTCCCCAGCCTCTCCCTGCCTCCATCCCTGCTCCCAGCCTCTCCCTGCCTCCTTCTTTGCTCACCAACCTATCCCTGGTCCCCAGCCTGTCCCTGTGTCCATCCCTGCTCCCCAATGTGTCCCTTCCTCCTTCTTTGCTCCCAACCTCTCCCTGCTTCCATCCCTGCTTGCCTGGGACGAGAAGGAGCCTCAGGAAGCTGAGCCAAGGGGCTCCAGCCCTGGAACGGGGTCCCAGCCCTGCAATGGGGACACAGCCCTGCAATGGGGTCCCTTCCCAGGCAGGAGGATTCCCCAGAGCCAGCTGGACCCTGACCCCCTGTGCCATCCAGCTGTGAGCACAGCTGTGGGTTGGGAACAGGGGATTTTGGCTCCCACCCCACAGGAACTGGACATTCACCGGTAACGTCAGAGCGCTGAAGAAGGTTCCGGTGTTTTCAGCGCTGCTTTGTTTACAAAAAACTTTAAAGTTCCTTCCTAAATAATTAATCACCAGACTAGTATAATAAGCAGAAAGGTTTTGCACAACTTCTGGACCTGGAAAAGAGGACATTAGTGTTTCACAGATAATAAAGAGCTCTGAAGCAGGCCAGAGGTCCAGCAGTGAACTCACTTTGGGTTATCCACAAACTCTGCCTGTTCTGCAGCAGTTCTGGGTGCTGATAAGAGCCTCTGCAGGATCAAGTTTGTCACTAAAATGCTTCATTAAAATGCTTACCAGTGGTGTTTTATTCAGCTCAGAAGTTCAAATGCATCAGATAAAAAAAATGGGTGTAATTCATCCTAAACATCTTATCCCAGCTTTCCCTGGACTCCTTTTTTTTTTTTTCTCTTTTCTGCTTTTCGGTGAAACACTTGATTGCTCTACATCTGCTGGCTGCTCAGGGTTCAGGCAGGGTTAGATTGGCCTGAGATGACTTTTGTTTGCTTTCCTTTGGGATTCAAGCTGTCTGTCCTGCACAGAGTCCTCCTTCCCTGCCTGAAATTGGTAACTGGGGGATGGGATGCTACAGAGATGTGGCTTTGCAGGTAGAGCACAACGAGGAGAGGATGTTTCTTATTTGAATCAGAGTGGATTTCCCAGGCTTTTAAGATTAAAATAGAGCTTTTGGGGGCAGGAGGAAGGAGGATTACCACTTCTTGCCTTTAATTAATTAACTTTTTGCTGTTTATGCAATCACAGGCCCTATCTACCCCCTTAATTTGGAAGCTGCTGTTGTAGTTCAGCTGAATTCAATGCTGTTATCTGAAAGATGGCAAGTGTCTTGCTGTGGATAATTATTTTCAGGAACAGGCAGACAGCATTTTAATTTCCCTTGCCTAATGTGTCATCAGATGCTCGTTCTGGAGTTCCATATTAGTGCATGTTTGCACAGGGGCTTGGCATGTGGGAGCTGGCCAGTTTTGGGTGTATCCACACTTGATGGCACAGCTCTTGCTCCCAGAGAGGGCTTAGGCTGGCTCTGTGCAGCCACTCAGGGTTTTCAGGTAATGGGGAGGGAGCTCCTGGAGCTTTAGGACTGGGCTTTTCCTGCCTGGGCCACTCCAGGTGGAATTATGGAGGGGAGGAGGTGACAGGAGGAGCATTTGGGGCAGGTTTGTGCTGCCAGTCAAGGAATCTTGGTTGGGATGGTCTGGAAAACTCTGGGAGAATGGTTTGGGTGTGGGATGGGGCCATTGCTCAGCTCAGGATCACAGAAATGCCAATTCCAGGGATGGGGCTCCTGACCCTCCCAGTGTCCAACAACCCTTTCCATGGAGAAATTCCTGCTGTGCCCAGCCTGAGGCTGTTCTCTCTCATCTTTCACTCATTTGGGAGAAGATTCCAAAACCCCCTTGGCTCCAACCTCCTTTCACCTGAGCCTGGCTTTGGAGCTGTTCATAGGATTCACAGAATTTACAGAAATTCACAGAAATGCACAGAAATTCACAGAAATTCACAGAATCACTGGGTCACAGAATTCACAGAACCCCTGGGTTTGAAGAGACCTTCAAGATCATGGAGTCCAACCCAGCCCCAACACCTCAACTGAACCCTGGCACCCAGTGCCACATCCA
>JAWMRF010000092.1:5306802-5321273 GCA_035221435.1 Sphenopsis melanotis | reverse complement strand
CAGAACATTCCAAAACTTTATCACCCTTTATGTAAAAAACTTTTTCCTAATATCCAGCCTGTATTTCCCTTGGTGCAGCTTGAGGCTGTGTGCTCTGGTTCCGTCCCTGAGACAGAGCTGCTGCTCCTTCTTGAATCCCAGTGAATTTGTGAATCCCAGTCCCTCTCCTGTTGTCCTTTTCTAATCCAGATTTGGGAACTGTTTGTCATGAACAAATTGGTGTGTTTAAACTAAAAACATAAAATAAAATTTAAAAGCAAAAGGTCATTTCTTGCCCTGGTCACCTCTGTGGTGTTCGAGTTGAATTTCTTCCCTCTAATCCCTCACCCCAGCACTTCCTGAAAAATGTATGTAAATAGGAGAAAATGCATTAAGAATAATTATTTTATATATAGAGGGAAATTATCAGCTATAAACCACCTGCAGAGCCTTCATTTAGAACAAAAAGTGATTTAAGTTACCTCTTCTTGCCTTGCACAGCTCTAAATGTGTGTTTTGCCTTCCTATGAAGGATCTGAAACATAAATGGAGTAGGAATGGAGCTGAACTTGAGTCTGAGAAGGAAATAGTTTTGTTTTATGAGAGTAGAAGTTTTGGTGGATGGCACCACCTTGTTCTGTCAGGAATTCAAGGCAAAAAAAAAATCCTGGATTTATAAATCCCATGTTTTCCTCAGTTAAAAATGCAAATATACTTTGTTCTCCCTTCAGCTTTGGATTTGTTTGTTTTGTTATCTGTGTGTATAATACTGCTTGGAATAGGTAATTTAATTTCAGCTTTGTTGCACTTGCCTCAAAGATGGCAAATTCATGCAGTTCCATGAAAATAGAGATGGTTTTTTGTGAAGGTACCACAGAAGTGTAAAATAACTGTTTGGATTTAAGCACTAATGCTGATATCAAACCTAATATTGAAAAATAAAAGTTTATGAAACTTCTCTTTTTTTTCTTTTCAGGTTTCCTCTCAAAAAACCTTCGAGGTGAGTTCCTGAAATTTGCTTTTTTGTCTGTATTGTAAATTATGCTGCAGCATTTTTGCAGGGGGAATTCTTTTAAAAGGTTTTAATATATATATATATATATATTCAAACACAGCTTGTAGTACCCGTTACAGATGTGAGGAAATCAATATCCAGATGGGGATGAGGTGCCAAAAATAGATTTATTGGTGGTGTCCTTAATTTAATGGGGGCACATTTGCATTCTGTGACATGGCTGGGGCTCATCTTACCTGAGCTTTGAGATGCTCAGGGAAGGGAGGGGACACAGGGTACAGGTCCTTCCCTTCTGGGGAGACCCTAAATCTTTAATTTTGGCATACTGAAATATTTAAAGTTTGCTGGGAGGGTTAAGATTTCAGGAGGGTTTTTTCCATTAAATTTATTTGGCTTTTAAGATAAAACATGGGCTGATGCTGAGTGCTAAAGAGAATGCACTTGCTGTTACCAATTCTGGAGGTTACCAAGACTGTTCCTGGAGCCTTGGATCCCCTCCCAGAGATTGCAAGGGAGATCATTTTCCCCTCTGAACTCAGCCTGGGAATAAATATTTTAAAGGCAACTCGATGCCTGCGCTTCAATGTGAATTTCTGGTGAGCAGGCAGAGCTGGGTGAGCTTTGTGTGGGCACTCGGGCAGCTCCTGTGGGCTCTGGTGTGAGGATATTTTGCTTTTCTGTGCCCCAGACACGGCAGCATTCTGAGCAGAGAGTCTCCAGCAGACAAGAAGCAGAAGGTTGAACGCTGCAGCAGCACCCACGACTTCGATCCCACAGGTAAAATCCCAAAATTCGAGGGAAAAAAAACCCAAACAAAGCGCTGGGAAGTCGATTTAAAATGATTTTAATGTGGTTTTCAGAGCTGTGTTGTTCTGCAAAGGCAGTGTGGGCATTGAAATGAATGTGGGCTTGATTTTAAACACCCTCATCATCAACCTGGATTAGTGTATCAGTAAATAATTACAACAACTTCCACTTTCAGCAGAGTCAGAAGGCAAAGGCTGTAATTAGCTGTGAGGAGTTCTGTAGTGAAATCTGAAATTGGAGATGTGGTTGGCCCAGCCAGGGCTGGGTTTCCCTGCTGGGGTTTTAATTTTGGGGGGTTTCTTTTGTTCTTTAGTCGATTTTGATCCTCTCTTTACCTCTTGCAAAGTGAATTTGTGCTTCCCAAGGTGAAGCATTTGAAGATAAACTCCTCATTTTAAAGGATTTGCTGTCCTGCTTGGATTTAGCCTGCTTTGATTTTAGTTTAATGAGGGAGATGAGGATTTTTGTTCTCTCTGGAGCACTCCCCCAGTGCCTGCTCATGAAATTCCTGCCTCAGCCTCCTGGCCCCATGCAAGGTGCATTTTTCCTGTCTGTGCATTCAGGCTTTTCCCTGGGGCTTAGGGAGGTGAATGGAAGGGGGGCACACATTGTAGGATGTGGGGATTTTTGTGCACAAGGCTGATGTTTATAAACCACCCTGGTGATGGTTCTCCCACTGGCTGCATGAGTCCTTCTGGTGTGCACAAAATAAATGAAAATGGGCTTTAAATGCCCATTTAATGGAAAAAAAAACCTGGTTTAGTGCTCATCTTCTTTTCCTTTGTCCTTTGGGACAGGTAATGTAAAATTATTTCAGGCTGGGGGAGCTCCCAGGCTGTGAACTCATTTTGTGGAAGGAATTTAATTTCTCCAGAAACAAACTTGAGGAATGCTGTAATCTTAATTTGCAGGGAGTCACTCCAGAGTTGAGAGCTGTTACCTGACCCCGTGCTTTGATAGGGGAACTCTGCAGTGCAGCCTGCAGAAAACCCTTTTCTTTTATTGAAGGGGTGAATTGAGGATGCTGAACTGCTGTGCCTGTGCTGGTTATTGACTCTGGGGAGGAGCACTGCCTTGTGCTTGGACTGGTTTTCATCTGTTTTACTGCAGAGAGCTCCTCTGGTCGTGTCCTAGCTCCTGTAACAGATTCTGTGTGCTGTTACCTGTGTCTCCCTGTATTATTCACCCTTATTCCAAATGTTCCACCTGTGTTTTGTTCACATCTTATTTGTGTTTTGCACGATTTAACCCGATAAATCCGAGTCTGTGTTTTTTTTTTATTTTTTCATGAAGTTTGTTTGTTTTTTTTTTTTTTCCTCATGTTTGGTCTCCATATTTTCTATATCTCTCTCTCCTTTTCTCCTGCTCTCGTGCAGATAGCTCCTCCAAGAAGACAAAGTCTAGTTCTGAGGAGAGTAGATCCGAGACGTATGGTAAGCCAAAGCTGCAGCCTCCCCCTGGGCAGCTCCTGCTTCTCCTGTCTGTGAATCCCAGGCTTTTCCCTCCCCCTGATCTGCATGGTTGGCTCTGCAGCAGGGACTGCCCTTCCATCCTGCTTCAGTCCTCAGCTTGTAGCGTGCTAGTGGCTGGAAAATTATTATTTATTTAATTAGGAACCTGTGGAGGTGTCACTGCTGGGCTGTGACCATCTGAGCTGTTCCTTCTGCCAGTGGCTGAAGGTCAGGCCCTGAACCAGGCCAGGGTGGCTGTGCTGCCCTTAGGGGAGAAGCAGGGACAGGGTTTTTGAGGTGTCTTTAAGGGGTTTGACCCACTCAGGCATTCACTCCTAACCCAGGCAGGGATTTCCTCAGCCTGGAGAGGCTCTGCAGCCCAGGCCCTGCAGGAGCAGCCAGAGCTGCTCTTCCATCCTGCTTCAGCTCTCAGCTTGTAGCTGAAAAATGTTAAATTTGACACCTATGGAGGTGTCACTGCTAGGATGAACCCCAGTGACTGTATTTGAACAACTTAGGTCTTGGTGTGCACCGGCCACACTGTCTGTAACACGGTTAGAGATGAAAAAATTTATCAGAATTTTCTCAGAGAGAAATTTCAACTGTTTCAGAGAGAATTTTCTACTGTTTTTATCAGAACTCTCTGTGGAATTTATTAAGGTTACTAAAACAAAAACTGTACTAAAAGAAGAACAGAGAAACTAAGAAACCACATACCAAGGTCTCAAGAACTTGGTAACAGAAAACTCCAGAACACCTACACAGGGATCAGTCACAGCCACTGAGAAATGGAGGCAGAGAACAAAACAAAGGCACCAATCAGGAAGTGTGATCTTAGGAGTTTGTAGAATCTATAAAAGTATATATATTGTCAACAATAAACAGCTTCTGCTTCATCATATTAGTTATTCAGCGGTTTTGGTTTTGCCATCTGAGCTGCTCCTTGTGCCAGGTGAGCAGGGCCACCAGGCCAGGGTGGCTGTGCTGCCCTCAGGCCCTGGGGAGAAGCAGGGACAGGGTTTGGAGCTGTCTTTAAGGTGTTTGACTCCAGCATTCAGCTGGGATTTCCTCAACCTGGGAAGGAACAGCCCAGGAGCAGCCAGAGCTGCCCTTCCATCCTACTTCAGTTCTCAGCTTGTGGCTGGAAAATGTTAAATTCAGCACCTGTGGAGGTGTCACTGGGTGCTCCTGGCAGTGAGGACACAGCTCCCAAAAGGGTTTGTGCCATATTCTCACTCATCTTCATCTTCCTGCATTGTTTGTAGGGGTTCTCTGTCGGTTCCTTTTGACGGGAAATGGAGCAATGTGTCTGTGAATAATTTAAATAAGGGGAAAGATGTGAATTTATTCTCAGTCCCACAGAGAGGAAGTGACCCTGCACTCCTGGGCAGGAAACTGATATTCCCAGCCCCAAGTTTGGGATGGGAATATCCCCACCCATGCTGGTGCTGTCCCTACACCACGAGGGGCCTGTGTGCTCCCTCAGCTTTGCCAGCTCTGTCACTCCTGGGCTGTGAAATTCCCCTGCTCTGGGGACTTATTCCACCTCCAGTCCTGGAGATGTTTGCATTCAGACCTTAGGATCTAGAAGGCAGTAAGGATTCACAGGTTGTTTTTTTGGATCCTATCAGCATCTTCAGCCCCTTGGACTTGGGTTGAATCTGGCTGCATTTCTTATTTCCAACACTTATTTCCATGACTCCAGCCATGGGTTGCCTTTCTTTTCCCTTACCTTTTTTTTTTTAATTTTATTTAATTCATGTTTAAAGCAGTCTGTGACACTTTCTGATTTTAATCTGCTCAGCAAATTGCTGCTGCTAAACCTACTGTGGGATTTTGGATGCAGTGACTTCTCCAGAATCATCAACTTCATCATTCCACTGCAATAAAACTGCCAGGTGTTCATGGCCATGCTCCAGCTCCTTAACCCACCTCTGGAACACAAAGTGATGCTGTCAGAGCAAGAAACACTAAAAAATAACCAAACAACACCAACCCTGAGGAGTTTAAACCAACACAGGCATGTTAGGAAAAGCTGGTGCAGTTGGGGAGGTGTGTCCTGTTCTTTCTATAAGATCTCTTCGTTTCCCCTGGAATTTTGAATCACACACTTATTTTTTTTTTTTTTTTAAAGAGGCAAAGTAATATGATAGTCACGTTCCTGAGGGTGTGAGAGTGTTCTTCAGGAGCTGTAAACACCCCTGGAGGGTGCCTTGATGGAAACCTGTCTCTGGGAGAGCTGGCTTGCTGCAGCTTGTCATTGCTGCTGCCACCCTCCCAGGGAGCAGCAGGGATTTGGGGCTGATTCTGGGGGTTTGGAGCCAGCTCAGCCAGGGTAACCAGAGCCCTGTGCTCATTTTTGCCTGGTGCTGCTTCCCCACAAAGTGCTGGAGGTGCTGTGGGTTAATGACAGGAAAGATTTGCTGGGACATCTCTGTGTTTGTCCCTCTGCCCCAGCCTGGCAGTGCCAGAAGCAAACAGAACTTCCTAAAGGGAGCTCTGACTGTCCAGAAACAAACAGAACTTCCTCATGTGAGTTTTGACTTCCCAAGAACAAACAGAACTTCCTAATATGAGCTCTGACTGCCCAGAACCAAACAGAACTTCCTAATGGGAGCTCTTGACTTCCTAGAACCAAACAGAACTTCCTAACATGAGCTCTGACTTCCCAAAACAAACAGAACTTCCTCATGTGAGTTTTGGCTTCCCAGAAACAAACAGAATTTCCTAATGTGAGTTTTGACTGCCCAGAATGAAACAGAACTTCCTGATGGGAGCTCTGACTGCCCAGAAACAAACAGAACTTCCTAATGGGAGCTTTGACTTCCTAGAACCAAACAGAACTTCCTAACATGAGCTCTGACTTCCCCCAGGCTTCCTGCAGATGCTGTCCCATGCCCAGGATCCCTGGGAGCAGCTCCCACTCATCCTTCCTTCCCTGCCCTGCCTTGTGTCTGCTTTTCCCAGGTTTCTCTGGAATGTGTGCAGAGCTCTGCTGTTTGCTTTGGAAGGCACCAAACTATTCCCAGCCCTCCAAGCAGAAATACTGTACTGATATTTTCCTCTCTGCTGACTGGATGGGGGCTGGCCACCGCAAAGGGAATTAATTATAGGGAGGGCTGGAGTGACAGCAGGAAGGGAGGAATGGCTTTGGTGGCTGTTTGTTCTCACCTCTTGAAATTTTTAATTCAGAAGCCAGAATTTCTTGAAGGGTGTGAATGGCTTGAAGGGGCAGAGTGGTCATGGAGGGAATTGTTCAAATGTAAAGAAATTAATTTATGGTGACATAAAACTCTCAGCTCTCTCATTCATAAACTCAACCATTTCACCTTTGTATATTCAACAAAATTCAGGTTATCAGGAGAGAGAATGAGTGTAGTTTGTTATGCTGTAATTTGCTAATTAGTGCCATGACCTCCCATGATATTAAATATCTTTTTCTCAAAGTAGCATTTTCATCTCTTAAATGAACTTTAAACTGAAATTACCTTTCAGGGTGGTAGGTGAGGTATCAACTTCTCTTTCCTTTTCCTCACAACTTCATTGCTCTCCAAAAATAACTTCCTTTATGTTTAGTAATCATCATTTTCTGGCCTGAATATTAGCCTGGACTTGACACAACTCTTTCACATATTTTCTCCAGCTTTGTGATAAGTTTTTGGTTCTTGTTTTAAAACCCCAGATCTGAGATGTTTTTACATTGAAATTTACTCTCCCTGGGGTTTTTTTGCAGTCTTTACCAGCTTTGTTTCTTTATGTTGTGGCCACCATTTTTCCAGAGAAGTTTATATCTATAAAAGTTCCATTTATCCTTGTGGAGCAGCATTTCTGACAATATTTTATAGACAAAAAGCTTCCCAAATGAAGTGAAACATTTGGCCACGCTCAAAACCCCAAGGGGTTTGGGTTTTTGTTTATGGAATGATTCATTTCAAATCCCTCTATTAAACTGCATTTTCCTATGGTGGCCTCATGCCCCCAGGGGAGGTTTTAGTTCCCAAATCTCAGCTCCTAGGCTTGGAGTGGACTTGGGAGATGGAATTGACATCCCATAGAATCCCAGGCTGGTTTGGGGTGGAAGAATTCTTAAAAATGATTTTGTTCCAACTATTCCATGGGCAGGGGCAGTGTAGGACTCCCAGGCTGGTTTGGGGTGAGAGAATCCTTAAAAATTAGTTTTGTTCCAGCCATTCCATAGTTGGGAGCAGTATAGGACTCCCAGGCCGGTTTTGGGTAAAAAAATCCTTAAAAATTAGTTTTGTTCCAGCCATTCCATAGTTGGGAACAGTGTAGCACTCCCAGGCTACACTGTTTGGGGTGGAAGAATCCTTAAAAATGATTTTTGTTTCAGCCATTCCATGATTGGAGCAGTGTAGGAATCCCAGGCTGGTTTTGGGTTGGAAGAGTCCTTAAAAATTATTTTAGTTCCAGCCATTCCATGGTTGGGAACAGTGTAGGACTCCTAGGCTGGTTTGGGGTGGAAGAATCCATAAAAATGATTTTGTTCCATGGGCAGGGACAGCTTCCACTGGCCCAGGTTTCCCCCAGCCTGGTCCATCCTGGTCTCTCCATCCTCTCAGTCAGGTTTTTAGAGTGAATCCCTGCTCTGTTTGTTGCTAAGGAAATTCCTGTGTTGTTAAATAACTTCCAAATAGGATGTAGGGAAGAGAAAAAAGAAAAATGAACTTCCCAGAGAAGCTGTTGGGCAGCCCAGAAGTGTCTGGCCAGGCTGTTTGGGACAATTATTTTGGCCCTGGGGTGTCAGTGACCTTGAGAAGTGCAGACTTCGTCCTTCCACCATCCCAAAGAGCTCTTGGAGCAGGGCTGGGGAAGGGAGAGGGACGAGTGCCACCTATTGAAGCTCCTCTCAGCTCTCCTTGCAGCTTTTCTCTCTGCTTTCACTTTTATTTTTAACCTCTTTAACTCCAGCACGGGTTTGGCTGCTTTGTTGTCCTCCTGGTTTGAGTGAGTTTGGGGGAATTTTCATCTCCATGAGGACAGAAAACATTAAAATTGATGATTTTTCCTCCAGAATTTTAGGAATCCACTCCAGACACAAACAGAGACTGATTTTAAAGCATAGTTAAGTGATGTCTCTTCACTTCATAACATAAAGATACTGTTAAGGAAATCAAAAATGGGAATAAGATAATTAATAATTTTATTTTTGAGTACTATCAATGATGAAATCTGATGACTTTGTAATACTCACTGAGTTTCACCTGGAAAAAGTGAGATATCCTGGTGGGATATTTCAAAATGAGCAGAGTAAAAGCACTTGAAGGTTGCTTCAGGCAGAGAGTGCTATCAGAGCTGATCTGGTTCTGCAGGTCACAGTGTTATCTCCAGAAAACTTCCAGATAACTTCATTAAAATCACTATAAAGTGTGTCTCTGTCAAGTGTGCTATCTCCTCTACCTCATTTCAGCCTTTTATATTGGATTAAGAGAAGGGTTAAGTGTCCCTTATCTGAAAAAAACAAGTACAGGAAAAAGCAATTATGGATTAATTTCAGGTCGAGTTATCCTAATTCCAGTTGTTTCTCCATTCTAAATTTATAAGATGGTCTTGGGTGAAACTGAAGCTTGAGGACTGAAATAGTTTATCTTGAATAAACTTGAATTAAATTCAGTTATCCTCTGCCAGGTCAGTTTATGTTGTGTGGGCGCTGCTTTGGCATCAGGAGTAGGTTCATCAGTAAATCCAAGGATTATTGCATCTGGAGAAATAGAAATCCAGAGGCAGAGCAGGCTCAGGGCTCTCCTGTTCCTTTAACCAAGGGCAGTCCCAAAGCTGGGCTTGGTGCCTTGCTCAGAGCTGTGGGGCTGGCAGGAGCTGCACAGGAGCTGCTCCTCTCAAACAGCACCAATTCCCACACCCCAGCCCCGGGCAGCATTCTTGGGAAGTGAGACTTCAAGCAGCTTTGGTCATATAGAAGAAGGGGAGGTGCAGGAGGGAGAGGCTCCTTCCTCCCTGCTCCCTGTGCACAGGGGGTGAAAGGTGGGGGGATTTTCCTGATTTTCCTTCCCATCCTCTCCCCTGCTTTGTTGGCAGAAGGGGAATTCCTGGGATGTGATGGTGCTGCAGAAGCCCTGGAATGTTTTTTCCACTGCTCCCACACCCATTTTCATCCACGCCACGCTGGAGGAGGGCAGGACTGGCTGGGCAGGCAGTGTTGGCTCTTGGGGCTGCTCATTTCCATGGGCAGAGCAGTGAAAGGAGCCCTGGTGGTTTGGGAGCAGTGTGAGCCAGGGGAATGACTCCCTGCTCTGCTCCCATTCATACCTTAAAGCTCATTCCAGAAAAGCCAGTCTGGCTGGGACAGCATCTTCCCAATTTCCCCTGTTCCCTGCACACCAAACAAAACTGCTGCAGTTCTGGAATCTGATTTGGGACAGCTCTGATTTCTTTCTCAAGGTGCCAGTGTAGGAATTTTGCCTGCTGTGCCTTTAGAAGTGGAAAAGCAAAGCAAGCTGTTAGAAATAAAGGTGATGGAAATCACCCTGGAAAACATTTCCAGAGTTCCTGAAGTCACTTTTCAGGGTGAGGGCTTCGTTTTGGGAGGATTTTTGCAGCTACTCCTAGGAAAGTGCTTGGCAAGGAATGTGCCAGGGCTGCTTTGTCTTTCCCTTGTTCCATTTCCAGGGGAACAAAAGACATCCCCAGCATTCCACCTGGTCCAAATGCTGCACCTACTAAATGAATTTATCTCTGCATTTGTGTTCACATTACGCTGAGTATACCAGGAAACAAACCAAGTTGTCTTTGATGTCTCCCAGAAGATTAAAGGAGGGGCACATTCAAACTCATCTCCTGGGATTTTGGCCCTGGACTGGTCTTTATTTCAGAAATCCTGGTCAGGACAGTTAAATGTGGCTTGTACTTCTTCACCTCTGCTGTTTTGGCTCTGTGCAACATTTCACCTGGAGCAGAAGGTGCCCCAGGAGGAGATTTTGGCTGAGAATTGGGAGAACTTCTCCCGATCAATAAATCTGTTTTAGCCCAACCCCTCTCATATTACTGTGAGGGATTTCTGCTTCTGTTTTAGAGCAGCCTGTAGAGCCTGTGAGGTGATCCTGAACTATTAATGCAGACAAAAGAAATCCTGCTCATTGGTGTGGGTACTGCTGCTCTTCTTTAAAAGCTGCTTTTCCCTCAGGTTGTGTCTGATGTGCCAGAGCTGTCTGCATCTCTGTTTTGTGTAGCTGGAGCAATAAGCTTGACCTGTCTTGACATCCCTCTCCATTTCTGGACTGCCGCCCTGTTCCTGTCTCTCCTCTGTGCCGTGTTGTCCCCGTTCCTTTGAGCACTGTGTGATTATCTGGGAGGATAAGGTTTTGGACTGATGCCTGGCTTGTGTCTCTGTGTGTTGCCCTCCCTGTGGTGCCCCTGTGTCCCCAGGCCTGGTGCAGAGGTGTGTGGTGATCCAGCGGGATGAGAACGGCTTCGGGCTGACGGTCAGCGGGGACAACCCCGTCTTCGTGCAGTCTGTCAAGGAAGGTGAGAGCAGCCCCCAACCCTGCCATGGCCATCCTGGAAATGGCTCTGAGCTGCAGCAGAAAACCCTGCCATGGCCATCCTGGAAATGGCTCTGAGCTGCAGCAGAAAACTCCCAGATTCCTGCTGCAGCTTGGGAAGGGATGTGCAAGGTCAGGGTTGAGTTGTGAGTTTATTCCTCTGAATCTTCAGCCGCTGAGAGAATGAGAGGACACAGCCCTAAGCTGTGCCAGGGGAAGTTTAGGTTGGACATCAGGGAAAAATTCTTCACTGAAAGAAGGATTGGGCGCTGGAATCACCTGCCCAGGGAGGTGGTGGAGTCACCATTCCTGGAGGTGTTTAAAACAAGACTGGACATGGCACTTGTGCTGTGGTTTAGGTGATGAGGAGGTGTCAGGTCACGGGTTGGACTTGGTGATCTCAAAGGTCTTTTCCAGCCTGGATGATTCTGGGATCTGGTGGGTTTGGAGCATCCCAGGGAGGAAATGACTCCATGGGATCATGTCCTGGTGTGCCCAGTGCCAGGTGAAAGCAAAACTGCTCTAGGCCCAGGGATTTCACTGAGAGAGGAAGCTTGGCTGAGTGCAGGAGTATTTTGCATGTTTTACAGAAGTCATAAAACCATTTTTGCTGTAAATGATTGTACTGAAATGGGAACTGAGTGATTTCTTTCCTCTCCAGATGGAGCAGCCATGCGGGCTGGAGTGCAGACAGGTGATAGAATTATCAAGGTAAGGACATGGAAATGGGGAGAGAAGTGGGTCCTTTGTCTTAAATGAGCTCTTTTTCTGAAAAAAAAAAAGCATTGATGTGTTTGCATTAGGAATGGTCTAAGCTCCAGTGTTCTGACTCTCCTCCAGATCCTCATTTCAGAATTTTATGGATAAATTCAGTATCCTGCCAGGCTCAAGTATCACAAATACAATAAAACCAGAAATGGCAGGGAAGAGAAGGAAAGCAGAGTTGTTAATAATGATCTGTAAATAAACAGCCTGCCTGAATTGTTGTTTTCTCCCCTAACTGCTCCCACATCCATGTTCTTTTTTAGTCCCAAGCAAGTAAGAAATCAAGTCAGTGACTTAAAAGACTCTGTAAACTATTGCTGCAAAATGCTACAGCAGCTCCTGACACAGATGGAGCTGGGATTGCAACCAGGCATTGAAATTAATGAATTAAATTAGCTACCCTGTTGTTTTCCTGCCCAGGCAGAGATGGATTGCCCTTTTTTTGTTTGTCTGCCTGCTTGAGTTCTTTTGGTGTGTGCACAGTTTTCTTTTTGCAGAGCTCTGCTCACTGAGATAAACTGTTAGAAGGATAAATAATTTATCTGGTAATGTCTTGAAAGAGGCAGTAATGGAGATGGGGGAGAAGAAAATGCTGCTGTTCTTCTGGAATGTGTGGAATTGCTTGGAAACCAGGAGCCAAACACTGAATTTTCTCTGCTCCCTGCCAGGTGAACGGGACTCTGGTAACACACTCGAACCATTTGGAGGTGGTCAAGCTGATCAAGTGTAAGTAGAGGCAGGTGGCTCCTTTGTCACCTTGAAAATGTGACAGGCATCATTTCAAGGGTGAGGCCAATGCTGAGAGCTCAAGGAGTGTGTGAAACAGGGAAGTGAAATTGAAATGATTTTGACATCCTGAATTTAAGCTGATACATTCCCCTGTAGCTTCTCCTTAAGTTAATGTTTGAATTGCCACCAAGCCTTGCCTGGGTGCTTTATTTTCACCTTAAATCCCACAGCTGGGCAGGCACTTAGTGTGATTTCTGTGTGATGCCTGCACAGCGCTGCAAGAAATTTCTTCCTGGTGGATTTTCTTGTATGAGGAAGGAGATATTTTCACCTTAAATCCCACAGCTGTGCAGCACTTAGTGTGCATTTCTGTGTGATGCTGCACAGCACTGCAGGAAATATGTTCCTGGTGGATTTTCTTCTATGAGGAAGGAGGTATTTTCACCTTAAATCCCACAGCTGGGCAGCACTTACTGTGCACTGCTGTGTGATACCTGCATAGCACTACAAGAAATTCCTTCCTGGTGGATTTTCTTCTATGAGGAAGGAAGTGCTGGTGCTTTATTTTGTGTGTGTGCGCTGCAAATCTAACCTACTGGGCTGGAAATTGGACTGCTTGCTTTTATAAGGGTTGATTCTCCTGAAAGTTTTTGGAATATCTGGAATTTAAGCAGATTTCTGAAGCAGGCAGTGCTCTCAGGCTCAGTTTGGAGGAGGAATGGTGTGAGTTGTGTCTCCAGGGTGAGGGAAATCAGAGAAGCGTGGCAATGTCCCCGTGTGTGTGTGACCTGTGCCTGTCCTTGTGTCCCCACAGCGGGTTCCTATGTAGCTCTCACTGTCCAGGGGCGCCCTCCAGGGTCGCCCCAGATCCCCCTGGCGGATTCTGACGTGGACCTGGCAGCTTTTGGGCATATGTCTCCCATCATGGCATCCCCCCACTCGCCTGGCACGTCAGGGAATGCAGAAAGGATCACCAGCCCAGTGCTCATGGGGGTAAGGTTTGGAGCTCTCTTCCCAAAAGGAGAAATGGGTGGTTTTGGCCTGAATTTATTTTTTTTTTCCCTTCAAATTAACATTGGGATATTTCCCAGTGAAGTGTTGGAAGTCCCCTGTCATGAGTGGGGACTCAGATCATTGGAGCAGAGGATGATGATTTTGACACTGAGCAGGAGCAGGTGGGAATGACTTTAAGCCTTTTTTTCCCTGCAACAATCAGAATTCTCGTCCCCTGTTCCTAAACTGCTGAGTACTCCTTGTATGGTGAAATAAGAATTTGGGAATGGGATTCCTGTTTCCTGTCTGTGGGTATTTATTCACATATGAAAATGCAAGTAAAAGTTTGCAGTTCTATCTGAGATTTTGCAGTTCTATCTGAGATCTGAAAATTTGCAAGTAAAAATATGCAGTTCTATCTGAGATAATAGAAAGACAGTTTTTATACTGTTATAGCTGTTCAAAATTAAGAAAGAATACATAGAGTAGGGTTGGAAATTTGAATTGCTTTTCACAGAGATTTTCAGAGCCTGTATTTAGGAAGTAGGTGAAAAATGTGCATGTCCATTTTCTTTATCTGCCCAACAAACCCAACCTTAATCTCTCTGTGCTTCCTAGGAGGAGAATAACATTGTCCACAACCAGAAGGTGGAGATTCTGAGGAAGATGCTCCAGAAGGAGCAGGAGAGGCTGCAGGTACTGGAGTTGTGCAGGCTGGAGAGAGCTGGGGGAAGTGATGCAAAGAGGGGTTGTTAATTTAATTTATTAGCAGAGCTGTGTAAAACAGATTTTGTGTAGCAGCTCCTTGGGTGTGCAGATGTGCAGGTGTTCATTTAAAAGACACAAACAATTTCTTTTGCAGGTCCTGCAGGAGGAGTACAGCCGGAGCCCCTCCACCCGCCTGCTCAAGGAGATCCAGGAGGCAAAGAAACACATTCCTCAGCTGCAGGAGCAGCTCTCCAAGGCCACGGGCTGCACTCAGGTAACTTGGGCTCAGCCTGCTCTGGGGAGTGCTCCCAGCCACAATCCAGGGGGTTCGTGGTGCTCTGGTGATGCCTCAGGTTTTAGGTTTTATAATTTTCACATTCTGCGCTGATTTACTGTGTGGGTCTGAGCTTCATATTAGGGGATGGTGAGTTCTCTGCACAGAGCAGGGAGACAAAACAATTCCTGCTCCAGCTGGGCACCAAGGACAAATGATCCAAATCTCAGCCC
>JAWMRF010000092.1:5269254-5281355 GCA_035221435.1 Sphenopsis melanotis | reverse complement strand
AGATCCCTTTAACTTCACTTTTTGTTTGTCTGGGGTAGAATATCAGCTCCCAGCTCTCACCAGGTCGTTTTAGCCCTGTGCAAGCATGGAGCTAGTTCATTCTTCATGTGCTGCAGGAGAAGCTGAAGGGCTGGGGGACACAGGACAAGCCTGTGACAGCCTGGAATTGCCAAGCCCTTAAGTGTGGCTGGTCTGGACCACTTCATCTCTCCACTGCCTAAAGGGACCTGTAAAAAAAAGGTTTTGCCTGTTTTTCCCTGGAGGCAAAGTCCTTTTTAAAGCCCTTTTCCTGATCAAGCTTCAGGAAAGAAACACAGACCTGGTTCACTCTTCATGTTCTCGAGGAGAAGCTGAAGGGCTGGGGGACACAGGACAAGCCTGGGACAGCTGGAAGTGCCAAGCCCTCAGTTGTGGCTGGCCTGGACCACTTCATCTCTCCACTGCTTGAAGGGAAAAGCTTTTCCCTGTAGTCAAAGCCCTTTTTAAAGCCCTTTTCCTGATCAAGCTTCAGGAAAGAAACCCACAACTTTCATTTTACACTGTAATAGTCTCCTGTAACCTTACCACACTCTGAACCTCTGAAAAGTTTATTATTTTATTATTTTTATTGTTTTTGCTGCTCATGGACTATTTGACAGCTTCAAATTATTGACAGCTACAAATTATTTACAAATCCTGAGCACAGCAAACTTAGCACAGAAGCTGAGGTTTATCTCATGTGCATTTTCTAGTAGAAGCAGCTGCTGTCAGGTGGATTCAACACTAACAGCCCCACAGAAGTCTCTTATCCATAAATATGCTCTTATTTAAAAATTGGATTATATCCACGTGGATAAGCCAATTTATGACTGCCCCAATGCTGCTTTCCAAATACATAGTGCAAATAATTTTTCTCCCTGAGACATTTTAAATTATTAAAGCTGAGCCAACAACTTGAAGCATCTAATTTATTTGTCATCTCTTCCACTGTTTACTTTTTTAACTGTATGGGGACATCAAAATGAGATGGATCTGTTTTTAGTCAATTCTGAGTCCCCTGTGCTGGCTTTGCCTGTGCTTTTATGGGGAAATTCATTAAATGGACTCCTGTTTCTGGGTGCAGGTTGTGAAAGCATTTTCTTTCTGTGATTACTTTATCTTTTGGCATATCAGCAAGCTCTGCTTTAAACCTCACCCATCTAAAAGCATCCAAAGTGCCAGGGTGGGGAGTGGAGTTTGGGAATCCAGCAGCTGGGTTTGCCAGGTGCCATGGGTGCAGGAGCAGGATTTTCAGATATTATCATACAAACAGAGATTTTGGGCAAGCAGGAAGGGAGGTGCTGAGCTCACAGAATATCCCGAGCCGGAGAGGAGCCAAGGATCACTGAGTCCAGGTGCTGTCCATTTCATTATGTTATTTTTTTTAATATACAGTGTAAAAACCATCCCTGATCTCTGAACCTGTTCAGAACCAGCTGAGTCTGACAGCACCACTGATCTTTGGAGTGTTCACAAATGGTTTTTCTCAGGAGATGGATGGGCTGTGGGGCTTCTTTTCTCAGGAGATGGGCTGTGAGACATCCCCACTAAAATCTGCTCAAACTCCCCTGGGCCCTAAAGCTTCTTGGGGACGGTTGAATCAAACCCCATTGTCTCTGCAGGAAATTATTTGATTTTTATTAGGAGATGGGCTGTGGGACATCTTTACTTCTATCTCTTAAAATCTACTCAAACCCCACTGCGCCCTATAGCTTTTTGGGGAATTGAATTTGGGAGTTGAATTGAAACCCATTGTCTCTGCAGGAAATTATTTGATTTTTCTCAGGAGATGGGCTGTGGGACATCCCCATTCTGTCTCTAAAGATCTGCTCAAACCCCCCTGAGCCCTGAAGCCCTAATCCCTGCTGTCCCCACAGGAAATTATTTGATCCTCGATGGATACGGATCGGTGCAGGAGAGCTCCACGGACGAGGAGGTGTCAGCCCTGGTCCTACAGTGCACCTCGCACAGGCAGCCCCCCCTGGGCTGTCCCCAGCAGCAGCAGCAGCAGCCCCTGTCCCCCAGGGACACCCAGTGTGACAGGGACAGCTCGCCCTTCCCCGAGGAGCTGCGCTGGGCAGGGCTGGAGGAGCCCTGTCCCTTCCTGGGCAGCCCCCAGCTCCCTCTGGAGACCCGAGTGCAGCTCATGCAGTACATCCACAACATCCAGGATGCCCTGGAGAAGTTAAAGGTGCGTTGCTTTTGTTATTTTTACTGTTATTTCAAAATTATTATTATTATTATTAGTATTATTATTATTATTATTAGCTAAAGGTGCGTTGCTTTTTCTTCTTCTTCTTCCTCTTCTTCTTCTTCTTCTTCTCCTTCTCCTTCTTCCTTCTTCTTCTTCTTCAAGGTGGCCTTAGGGCATAGGTTGGACTCAGAGATCTCAAAGATCTTTTCCAGCCTTGATAATTCTGTGGAACCTCTCATGTGCTGCTGCTCATGGTGTCAAATGAAGATTCTGAGGATTCCAGGGATATATCAGACCAATATTGAGGCTTTCAGGCTCTATATATTCCAAATTGTTTTCCAAATATATTCCAAATTATTTTTGCATATAGAGACAGGGATTCTCTTTATAGCATAACTACAGAAGTTTTGATATGTGAAACACTCAGTAGCCAGCCTTGAATTTCACTGAAATCAGAATGTTGCATGCAAATGGAGCTGCTGATGAAGGAGTTCAGGGGGCTCACTCCAACCGGGGTGTTTGCAGTAGTGAAACTTCTCTTTCCCTGTTTGAAGCCCTCTTTGTTTGCCTGGTAAATGGAGATCCATTGAGTTTTGGGGCTGTTGTTGCTGTTTTGCAGGAGGTGGAGGAGGATTACAGCGTTCTGCGGCGCCAGGGGCTGGCTGGCTCAGCCTCCACGGGAGAGCACTCAGGTAGGACCCCAGAATCACACCCAGAGCACAAAATCCACTGTCTGGGCCGCCTAAAAACAGGGGCCAGGCAGAATCAAGGGAATAAAAACCAGTTCTGTTTATTGAAGGGCCTTCTGGTACATTTAGGGCAGACAAAACCCACCCAAAAAATGGACTCACAGGTTTCACACTTTTATTTTGGTGATTTTAGAAGGTTTAACAAGATAATAATGAAAAACTTGTGACTGACTCCTCAGAGTCCAACACAGCCTGACCATGATTGGTCGTTAAGTAAAGACAATTCACGTGTTGCATAAACAATGTCCAACCACGTTCCAAAGGAGAAGCAATCAGATAATTCTTGTTTTCATTTTTCTCTGAGGCTTCTCAGCTTCCCAGGAGCAGAAATCCTGGGGAAGGGATTTTTCAGAGAATGTGACAGTGACACCTGACCAAGGGCTGGGGGTGAAGCTCTCAGTGAGCAGCTCTGCCTGTGGGAGTGCTCAGAAATGCCACAAATTCATCTCCAAGTGCATCCTTCTCTCTCACCTCCCTTTTTTCCCCTTTTCAGACAAAAGCTAGTCGTGTTTCCAGGAGTGGCTGAAGATTGGAGGAAGAGAATCAGGACACAGCACCCGCTGTCTCCCCTGTGGACTCTGGGATGAGGGTTTGGAGCATCCAAACAGAACCATTCTCTAGCAAAGTGGGCATGGGGTGCTTTTCCTGTGGGGCATCTGCACTATCTTGTCAGTGAGGGAGTCTATTCTATTCTGCTCCTCTCCTTGCTACCAGAAATTCAATTTTTTTTTTTTTTCAGAACAGGAAAAAAAAAAAAACCAAACCAAATGTACAGAGCTTTGGGTGTAGGATATAAAAAAAATGTATTTAGACATTTAAAAGAAAAAAAAAATCAATGTATTTATTTGACTTCATTCCGTGTATCAAAAGCACATTTTAATTTTTTAATCTGCCTTTTTTTTTTTTTTGTTCTATTTTTTGGGTAGTGACAGTTCTGGCCTCCTGCATGTGTGGCCCACCCTGCCTGGTGAGGGGACAGGGGGGACCTGTGTGCAGGTGATTCCTCACTGGACTGGACTCTGCACTCTCTGCTGGCACTCACACCACCAAGAGCTACTCATGAAGGTGTTAGGATGGAATTGATGGCTGGGATTTGTCTGTATCCAACCAACTGCATGGGAATTGCTCATGTCACCACGTGTGGAACAGGAATTTTCCATGCACTAAACAGCCAGGCACTTGAGATGGGCAAATTTTCCTATTCCCCTTTCCCATTCCTTTGCTGGGAGAGGAGAAAGAGGTTTAATTTTGGGGTTTTTTTTTCCTTGACTTTGTTGGCTTTGATCATTGTCTCCTTTGTAAAGTGATAAAAAAAAAATACTTGGACCTGCAGCACTTTTGTAACTCTTCTCTGGATCAAAAAAAAAAAAAGATAAAAAAAGATAAAAAATGCAAACCCAGAAGTGTTTCAAAGATGTGGGGCAGCTGTGCCCCTGATTCACTACTGAATGAAAAAGGGCTGCCGTGGAGTTAGCCACAGGTACTGCTGATTTTAGGGCCAGTAAGTTTTAGTACCTGGAGTATGTCTTGCTGAGGGCTCAGGGTGGGCTTTGGGGTTGTTTTCTTGGGGTTGGTTTTTGTGGAATTTTGCTTTTTTTTTTTTTTTTTGGAAATAATTCGTGCCAATGAGAGGGAGATTTGTGACCCAAGGAGGCTGGAGCAGCTCTGGGCACCTCCTCAGGCCTGTCCTGGTGGAGATTCCTGCCAGGGTGGGAATTGGGGTGACCCTGGGCACAGCCTGAGCTGAGCCCCTGCCCTGAGCCCATTTCCATTCATTTCCCATCCCCTGGGCTGGATTTCACACAAGAGGGGTCTGACAGCAAGGAGTTCTGGATCCATGCCCTGCCCCTTGAGGTATCTCCTTGTTTTTCTGCTTTTCTCTGCCAAATGAGGGTGAAAATGAATTTTTACTGTCCTGCTTAGCACAGGGTGGTTCAGGCTGTCCCCAGTGTCACTGGGCTGCTCCTGCCAGGTATGTGAGGAACACACCCTCCTCAAGGTTTTAAGCTCTTTAAGGAAGGCAAACAGAGCATCCTGCACACCCCATGGACAGCCAGACCTTTGCTCAGCACCAGGATCCTCCTGCTCCTCTAAAACATTTTATCTGCTGGCAAGAAATCACCTCTGTCCCCTGTCAGAGAAATCCCAGCTGTTGTTTTTCCCCCCTGTGGAGGATGAGTTCAGGTGCCAGGAGAGGGAGCAGAGGGGATATTGGTGTGGGAGTTGGAGCCAGGAGCCCTTGGATGGAGGGAAGGGAGGAATTCCTGTTGTTTGAGGAGCATCACCACTGCCAGCAGCAGCCCAAGCCTCCTGCAGGCTGCCAGGAGCTCCCTGCGGTTTTTTTTGGGATGCACCAAATCCTGTTGTGTGGGATTATTGTCAGTATTAACCCAGCACTCAGCCCCTCAATTCCCCAGGTTTTAAACATCCAAATTCCCTCTGAGAGCCCCCCAGCCTGGAATGCTGCCAGGAGAGAACTGGAAAACAGCCCAGACCTGGGGTTGGACCTCTTTTCCCCCTCACACTCCAAAGCCAGGAGCAGTTGTGGTGACCTCAGTGGTCTCCAGGGTTCCCAGAGGCTTCCATGGAGCTCCAGAGCAGAGGGAGCTCAGTGTGGCTTTGAAGAATGTTCTGGAAGGGCAGCAGAGGTGGGGTTTGGGGAGGCCTGGGTGGTTCCTGCTCTTTGCTCGTGGTTGAACACAAAATCCTTGTTGCAGGTTACAGAATTCCAGGGTCTGTGGTGGTCCCTGGTGTCACCTCTGGTGCTTGTGGCAGCAGTGAAAAGCTGGCAGTGAGTTTGTAAATTCACATTTTTGCCTGCTGGAGTGGCTTTTCCCCCAGACTCTGCCCCCCCCCAGAGTGAGGGGCAGCTGTGTCCCTGTCACTCTCAGGGTGGATGAAGGAGAATCCCCTCAGTGCCAGGCTGGGGTGGCAGAGGAGCCACCAGGGCCTGGCAGAGCCAGGAGGAGCCACCAGGGCCTGGCAGAGGCAGAGGAGCCACCAGGGCCTGGCAGGGCCAGGAGGAGCCACCAGGGCAGGGCCAGGAGGTGCCACCAGGGCCTGGCAGGGCCGGGAGGGCCCAGCCGGTGTCCCCCAGCTCTGGGGGTGACACAAACCCCACTGTGGGCGCTGGGCTCCAGCTCTGGGCCAGCCTCACACGCAGGGAGGGTGGTGGGGCAGGGATCCCTTCCTGGAGGGACAGGGAATTCCCTTTCCCAGGGAATTCCTTTCCCAGGAAATTCCTTTTCCCAGGGAATTCCTTTTCCCACGAAATGCCTTTTCCCAGGGGATTCCTTCCCTAGAGAATTTCTTTTCCCTCCCTGGCACACCTGCAGCACCCCAGACCTCAGGGCTGGAGCTCAAATGCTCTATTCAGGATTCCCACTGTTATTTCCTCCTTTAAGCCATAATATTCCCCCTTATTTTAAAATGAAATTTTCATTTTCATCTCCCCCTGATTGGTTGGGCATTCCCTTATCCAAACAGTTCTTTGGAGTTTTTTGTCCCAGCCCCTCATCCCAAAAATATTTTTTTTCCCCTCCCCAAACAGAACAAGGATTTCTTGGTTTGGGAACAAGGATGGGAAATAAGAACATTTCCTGAGGGGTCATTTCCCTTCTGCTGTCCCACAGCTCATGGGCAAAAGCTGAAGATGGAATTTTCTGGAATGGGAATTCCCTTGTCCTGCAGGAGATCCCTGATTGCCCTGGTGAGGGGAGGTGGGGTCAGAGGGGTGCAAACCTCAGGAGCTCTCAGGCAGCACCTGGCCTGTGCTTAAAATGGGATATTCTGATTTAAATTTCCATTGTTTAAAATTAGATATTCTGATTTAAAATTCCAGTGTTTCAAATTGGATATTCTGATTTAAAATTGGATATTCTGTTTTAAAATTCCAGTGTTTCAAATTGGATATTCTGATTTAAAATTCCAATGTTTAAATTGGGATATTCTGATTTAAAATTCCAGTGTTTCAAATTGGATATTCTGCTTTAAAATTCCAGTGTTTCAAATTGGGATATTCTGGTTTAAAATTGGATATTCTGATTTAAAATTCCATTGTTTCAATTGGATATTCTGATTTAAAATTGGATATTCTGATTTAAAACTCCACTGTTTCAAATTGGAGATTCTGATTTAAAATTCCAGTGTTAAAATTGGATATTCTGTTTTAAAATTCCAGTGTTAATTCTGATTTAAAATTCCAGTGTTTCAGATTGGAGATTCTGATTTAAAATTCCGGTGTTTCAAACTGGATATTCTGATTTAAAATTGGATATTCTGATTTAAAATTCCAGTGCTTCAAATTGGATATTCCGATTTAAAATTGGATATTCTGATTTAAAATTGGGTATTCTGATTTAAAATTCCAGTGTTTAAATTTGGATATTCTGTTTTAAAATTCCAGTGTTTCAAATTGGATATTCTGATTTAAAATTCCAGTGTTTCAAATTGGATATTCTGATTTAAAATTCCAGTGCTTCAAATTGGATATTCTGATTTAAAATTCCATTGTTTAAGACTGGATATTCTGATTTAAAATACCAGTGTTTCAAATGGGATATTTTGATTTAAAATTCCAGTGTTTCAAATTGGATATTTTGATTTAAATCTCCCTGCTCTTAGATTTCCTTCTCCTGGATCCAGTATTTTCTGCCTGTTCCCCAAAGAAATCCCTGGATTCCCTCCCCTTCCCCAGAGGTGCCAACTGACAAGCAGATGTACTGCAAAAGGGATACTGCAGCCAAAACTGCTGATTTATTTTGAATTAAGTCTTGTGGAGCTCTCTTCATACTAGAATATTTTTATTTTCTTTGTACAACATACAATCATGTACTCTTAACAGAGATTTACTTTAAAGAGAAGAAAAAAAAAATCTGGAAGTATTCTTTAAAAAAAATACACAAAAATCTTTATTAATAATCCTGTATTTTTACTGATCATGTTTGAATGTCTAAAAAGACTTTATTGTTCTAATTATCCAGATGTATGTTTGTAAAATAGCTCTTTTATGACTTAGCTGATCGGGTTGTATGTTTCTGGAATTAAATATTGGTCGCTTAAAAAGAAAAAAAAAAAAGAAATCTGTTTTCAGGACCTGGGAAATAGAAAATTTAAGCGTTTCAAATATCATTAAATAAGCTTAAAGGAAAATGAGCTTTGTCTGGTGGATTTTTTGGGGTGGTTTGGCTGTAATTGCCTGGAGTGTTTAAAGGACAAATGATGGCAAAGGAAATTTTCCCAGAGATTGAAGTACCTTGATTGTATTTTTGCTGCTCAGAGTTAATGAATTATTAATTAATTCCTGAATTAATTAATTGGCAGAGCACCCACTACAGGAAAAGAGATCCCCCCTTGCTCCTTCAGGACATTCCTGCAGGAATGGGAGCCTTGGTGTGTCCTGCACACCCCTGGGTGCTGCTGCAGCTGCAGGTGAGACCAGAAAGGGAATTTTAAAGGAATTTCTCTTTGCCCTGGCCACAGAAAGCAATTTAATGAATTTTGGAGCAATTGAATGAATTCTGGAGCAGTTCAGAGGAGCTGCACTGGCTGAGCTGATGCTCTGAGACAATTCAGCCTGAGCAGGGAGTGCTGCTCTCAATCCCAAATCATTCCTGGCTTCTTTTTCCTTTTAAATCCAACCAGAACCATTATTCAGTTAAATTAATTAATTTATCATTACTATATTGTTATTTTTAAAAGGAAATTTGTTCTGAAGGTTGGGAATCATTGGTGAACAACCCCTCCATGTGATATTTCCCCTAAATATTTATTTGCATCCCCATTTTTCTGCTGGATCTTTTTTCCCTCCCCTGGGACCCACCCAGAACTGTAAAAGAGAAGTGAAATTAAAACTCAGCTGTTGAGGGAACCTGTGAATTTTTGAGCAGGGAACATCTGTGCTGAGAGTTTGGTGATTTCTGAGCAGAGGCTGCTCCCCCTGAATCCCTGGCTCCAGTGACATCCCTGTCTTTCCCTTCCCTGGAGGGTGATGATTCCTGACAGACAAACTGGCAAAAATAAATGAATTAAGAACAGCACCAAAACAGAAAACAAATCAGCTTTATTCCTAAAAACTTGGAAGCTTTTCCTTTTTTTTTCCCTTCTCTGTCTGCATTATGAACATGAAGCTCCTTGAGAGATTTCTTTATTACTTTATTATAATTGGTAATCTGAGCTCTATTACACTTTCCTAATGATGCTCTTCGTGTTTTGCCTATTTAAATGTTATTTTATACATTCCCTTTACTGCCTTGCTGTAAATAAATTATTCAAAACCTCAGCAGCTCCAGAGAAATCCCAGCTGGGGCTGGGGCAGAGCTGGGCTGCAGATTTGGGGTTGTTCCACATCCCAAATCCTGGAATTCATCTCTCCACAGGCAGGGGAGAGTCAGGGAGTCATTGCAGGTGGGGTTTGGGTCATTTTGGGGTCATTTTTGCATCTTTTTTGATTCATTTTGAGTCATTTTTGGGTTATAGCCCTTCCAAGCCAAACCATTCCATGATTCCAGGGGGTTCTGAGCAATCAGGGTGGAATTCTGTCCATCCACCCCCCAAATGATAAAAAACAATTGTTTAATCCATTTGTTCTCTCAGCAAAGATCCCTTTGGTATTTGCTGGGAAATATCCACAATTTCCCCTTGTTTTTGTCAGCTCCTCAATGGATTTTAGGTTTTATTTCAAAATATTTATGGGAGACTGGTGGAGGATGGAAGTTGTCCAGTCCCTGGCACGAGTTCTTTGCCAGTTGGGCTGAGCATTTTGGGGGGAAATATTTCCCATCAGAGCTGGGCCCAGCACTCCCAGAATGGAAAAAAAAATTAAAAAATTTGGATGTGTTTCCTTCAAAGTGTGATCCAAAATTAAATGAGAAAGAGCCTGGGGTTAACACTGAGCATATGCCTGGGTTAAAGTGTTGGTTTGAGAAATCTTGAGAAAACAGACACCTCTTGTTATTATTAATATATATAAAATTTCTATATAAAAATATATTTTAATATATTAAATATAAATATACAAATATATAAATATAAATGTATAGTTATAAAATTATATATATTATATATAAATTTATATAAATATATTAAATTTTAATATATTAAATTATATATATATGTATATATATGTATATAATATAATTTATATAAAAAATACTATTAAAAAAAGGAGGTTCAGAGGAGTTTTTGAAGGAGCCAAAAGTTTTGATGCCACTTTCAGCTCCACCCTGCTGAGGTCAGGCAGTGAAAACAAAGCTGTGATTTGGGAGGGGTTTCAGAGCCTTGCTGCAAGTTGGTGTCCAGCCCCATTCACTGATTTCATCACTTCTGGAAAATAATCCTGGGAGGAGGAAATTGGGGATGAGAGGAAATGGCCTTGAGTTGTTCCAGGTGAGATTTAGGTTGGGAATTTCTGATATTTTTCCTTGGGAAGGGAGGTCAGGGATTGGAGCAGGGCAGTGTGGGGTCAGCATCCCTGGGAATGTCCAAAATCTGTGGCTGATGGGTTGGTATTTATCATTTACTGATCTTAAAGGGATTTTCTAAACTTAAAAAAATTAAAATTCCATTATTCCATCCCAGTGCATTTCTTGCTTGAGCCCTCCTGCATTTCTCCCCATCCCAAACCAAAAATCCACCAGCCTTTCCTTTAATCAGGACAATGAATTATTTTTTCCCCCTTTTTTCCTCAGCTGCTGGGAGTTTACAGCTGCAAATCATCGAGTTGGGCTTTTTTGGCAGAATAAAAACCCCCCAAAATATCCCAGCCTCTTCCTTTCTTGCAGCACTTTGTTTGTTTCCAGATGCCTGCAGCTTATTCAGCGTGGAGCATCTCCCCTGATCAATATTTTAACCTTCTTGTTGATATTTACTCAGAGCTGCTGAATAAACTCCGTGGAGCTCCAGAGTGAATCTCCATTTCTCTCAGCTCTCGGGAGCTTTGGCAATAATTTGCATTATCCGGGGTTATTGTTATGCTGGGGTATTAATGAGCACATCTCCCTCCCTTCTGTCTCTCCAAAATTCAATTCAGAGCCCACTTCTGGTGCTGAAGCAACTTCTGAGCTCTGAATTAGCACAGAGAGGAGAGAGCTTTGTGCTTTCCTTTTGTCAGCTCGCTTTGAAAAAACCCTTTTCTCTCCAGTTTTAGAAAGATGGGTTTGATGCAGCTCCAGCTGCTTGGGCCTTGTGATGAGGGGGAGATTAAACCCTTCTTGGTGGCATTTTTAAATCCTACCATCTTTATTAAGTTTAATCCCATTTCTCTGAAAAACTCCACTCCAGAACTGTCCATGTTCCCCTGTGCCTGCCCTTAACCTGCTCTTTCACCTCCAAATACTGATTTTTTTTTGCTTATTTGTTTTTTTGGGAATTTCTCTCTGGGATTAAACGGGTTCACAACGTTTCAGAAGCCCCCCTGAGTGATTCATCACCATCATTTTGGGGCGTGCATGCAGCAGAAGTCAAATAGCCTCGATTGCAGCTTCTATTGAACTCATCTTTTCTGCTCTGCAATTTCTTTATTGTGCCATAATAAAGCTGCCCCTGTCACTGCTGAGCTCTGCCTCATCTGTCTCCCTCTGCGAGATGGGAGCTGAGAGAAAGCTCTGCTGAGGCTGGGCTGGCTCAGTCCTCCTCAGAACCTGGGAAAAATTCTCACCCCAAAAAAAACAAATTATTTTTTGCTGTTGGGAATGCTGTGACAGCCCCCAGGCCCAGCAGTGGCCATGGATGTCCACCAGGAACAGCAAATGACTCCAGCCTTGGCTTCTCCTCCTCAGCAAAGCCAATTCTCTGATTTAGGCAGGAATTCCTGCCCCAGAATCCACGGCAGCAGCGGCAGCAGCAGCAGCAGCAGCAGCAGCAGCGTGGTCTCTGCTCCAGCTGCTCCTTCAGGGCTTGGAATTCCCTGACAAAGCTCAGGGCTTGGGCTCTCAGCAGCTGCAAATCTCCCTGTTCAGGTGCTCATTCCTCTAGCACTGAGCCTAGCCTTTTTCCCTTTTCCTTTTTCCCTTTTCCTTTTTCCCTTTTCCTTTTTCCCTTTTCCTTTCCCTTTTCCTTTCCCTTTCCCCTTTTCCTTCCTTTTTCCTTTTTTCTTTTTTCCCTTTTTTACCCTTCTTCCTTTTTTTTTTCCTTTCCCTTCC
>JAWMRF010000092.1:5252428-5265626 GCA_035221435.1 Sphenopsis melanotis | reverse complement strand
TGTTCCTGAGGCCTCTCAGCTTCTCAGGAGGAAAAATCCTAAGGAAAGGATTTTCCATAAAAGATGTCTGTGACACCCAGGTGTGCTCAGAGCTGAGGTGAGAGGTGGGATCTGCCCAGCTCCCACTCCTGGAGCTGGCACAGAGGCTGCTCTGGGCATCCCAGCTCTGTCAGCCAAACCTCTGCTCACCCAGGCAGGGCTGAGCCTGGACCTGCAGGGCCACAGTTGTTAATTAGCAGCCCAGATGAGGGGAATGCTCATCAATTCCAGGAATAATAAATGCTGGGAATGGCCTGCTGGGCAGGGACACGGGGACAAAGGGATCTGCCACAAAGCCACTGACTTGTAGCTGTTGTCCTGAGGGAAATGATGTGTAAAGGGATGAGCTCAAACCCCCATGCCTGTTACCTGTGTATCTCATGAGTAATTTGTCTCTGAGGCAGAGGCATTTTATTTTTCTCCTCTGAAGCTGATTCTTTTCCTCCAGCTTATTTCTCCTCAGCAGGAGGGGAAGATGAATTTCTGTCAAATAATAGTTCATTGCTCTTCATGCAAGAGTCCAATGAAGTGATGGTTTAGCAGCTTTGCTTTCCTCACCATCACAAACAAACAGAACCAGGGGGACAGGGCTGCAGCACTGCAGGCAAGGCTGGAGCACCTCAGGGATCAGGACCTGCCTGGAATTCCCAGCCTCACACCTGGGATTCTCTGTCCCCCTCCTGCTGCCCAGGGCTGCCTGATGCCTTCTCCCAGGCACCAGGAGGAGGTTGAGCTTTAATATGAAGTTTTCAGCAGCTGGGAGCAAAATTATCTCACTTGTGTCCTTCTCAGGGAGGGGAGATGGAGGGAAACTCGGGGTGCTGGCAGGGAGTCCCAAAGCAGTTGAGGATTTGGGATGTGTGGGGAGCAAGCACAGCTTTCCCAAACCCAGCTGTCCCAGTCAGAGGTGTTTAATCTGGGCTTAAAGCTGGTCACTGTTGGCAGCAACAGTTCAGTGCCACACTGGTCCTTGCCCTCCCTCCTCTGTGCCCTCCATCCCACATTCTTGTGCTCCCTCCATCCTTAGAATCACCAAAGCACAGAACAGGCTGAGCTGGAAGGGACCCCCCAGGATCATCCAGTGCAGCTCCTGGCCCTGCTCAGACACCCCCAAATCCCACCCTGGGCACCCCTGGGCCTCTGGCAGCCTCGGGGCTGTGCCCATTCCCTGGGGAGCCTGGGCAGTGCCAGCACCCTCTGGGTGCTGAGATCCACCCCTTTCCCTGAGCTTCATCCCAAACCTCCCCTGGCACAGCTCAGTGCACCATCCTCTCTGCATCCTGCCTGCTCCTCCTTCCATCCTCAGTGTCCTGTTCTCCCTGCCTCTCTCCACCCTGCCCACTCCTCTGCTCATCCCTGGTCCCTTGCTCTCCCTGCATCCTCCCATCCTGCCCTGTTCTCCCTGCATCCCTCCATCCTGCCTGGCCCTCTTTCCATCCTTAGCCCCCTGCTCTCCCTGCATCCCCTTATCCATCCCACTCTGCACTCGCCTGCTCTTCCCACATCCCTCCATCTCGCCCTGTTCTCCTTTCATCCCTCCTTCCATCCTGGTACCCCGTTCTTCTCTCATCCCTCCATCCATCCCGGATCTTGTCCTCTCCCTGCATTCCTCCATCCCTATCCCTCGTTTTCCTCTCATCCCTTCGTCCATCCCGTTGCTCCTCCATCCCGCTCTCCTCTCATCCCTCCATCCACCCTGGATCTCCCACTCTCCTCTCATCCCTCAATCCTTCCTTGTCCTCCGCTCTCCTCTCACCCCCCCATTCATCCCGGATCCCCTGTTCTTCTCTCATCCCTCCATCTCGCCCTGCTCTCCCCTCATCCCCTGATCCATCCCTGTCCCCTGTCCCACTCTCATCCCCTGATCCATCCCTGTCCCCTGTTCTCTCATCCCTCCATCCATCCCGGATCCCCTGCTCTCTCCGCATCCCTCCATCTCGCCCCGCTGTCCTCTCATCCCTCCATCCCTGTCCCCCTCTCATCCCTTCATCCATCCCTGTCCCCCGTTCTCCTCTCATCCCCTGATCCATCCCAGATCCTCTGCTCTCCCTGCATCCCCTGATCCATCCCTGTCCCCGCTCTCTCCCTGCCGTGCCGTGCGGTGCCGTGCGGTGCCGTTCCGTGCCGGGGCCCGGCGGTGCCGGTGCCCGGGCAGCGCCCCCCGCCCGCCCCCTGCAGTTCCCGGTGCCGCCGCCGGGGACCCGCGGCCGCCGCTGCCGAGCGGGGCCGGAGCGGCCGCGGGCAGAGCCCAGCCCAGGTACGAGCCGCGGGCAGCCCTGGGGGGATGCGGGGCGCGGGAGGGATGGCGGCGGGGCCGGGGGGCGGGCACGGCTCCCCCGGGACCCCCGAGGGATGCTCGGCACGGCCGCTGCGGAGCCGCGGGGCCGGGAGCGCTCGGAGCCGCAGCCGCCGCCGCTCGCTGGCTGCCGGCGGTGCCCCTGGCTGGCACTCGGTCCCCCCCTCCCCGGGCACATCCAGCCCTCCCCGGGCACATCCAGCCCTTCCCGGGCACATTCATCCCTCCCCGGTCACATCCTTCCCCCCCGGCCACAGCCGGTGCCCCCCGACCGCCTCCCGCACTCGCTGAAGGACTTTGGGACCAGCCCTTTGCGGTGTTTTAGCGCACCAAGAGTTGAAAAAATGCCACGCTCGGGCTCTCAGCAGAGCTGAAGTTCAAAGAGCGCGGGGAGGGGACGCTCGGTGTGGCTCCAACTCGTGCGGATCACCTGGGAGCGGCTCCCGGGTGCGGGAGCGTGCGGCGGGCACGGAGGGAGGGAGCGATGCTGCCCGGGGCTCGCCTGGTGCCACGCTCGGAGGAGGCGAGGAGAACGCTCTTTAACTCGTATTCGCTCAGGCTTTGCACGGGGGAGGGAAGGGTCGCTGTTCTGGAAGGCGTTTGTGCGGAGTTGCGCTGGGGAACGATTCGCGCTGGGATCGCGGAGGTGCTCGCCGTGTGCGCAGCCGTGCGGGGCTGATGCTCGCAGATTCCTCCGGTGAACCGGCAGCGCCGAGCCCGGGCAGTGTGCGGGGAAAACTCCGCGCACAAACCTCTCCCTAGGCCCAACTTTATTCCGGCTGATTGATGCCCAAACTCCGGCTTAGCTGCGGCTCGGGCCGGGGCTCTGCGTAGCTGCGGGATGCTGCACTCGCCATCCACCGGGCTGGATTCTTTCTCTGGCTAGGATCGAGACCGCGGGCTTGTGCCCCTGGGGGAGTTAAGCAGACCGCCGTGGGGGTGGCTTTGTCGCCACACGCGTGTCCTTCGTGGGGAGGTGTCAGCCTCCCGGAGCGTCCAGCGCCGTGCCCGCCTCCCCGGGGAGCAGCGTGAGCGAGGGATGCTGAGGGACAGCTCCGCTCGCTCTGCCACCGCATCCCGGCCGCTCTGACGGGGCTCCAGCAGCGCCCACCCCTCGGCAGATCCCCCCAGGAGGAGCCAGCCCCCCTTTTGTCTCAGCTTTTCCTCCGGCAGCCACATCCCGGCTGGATGTGAGCGCTGCAGGCAGCCGGGGGCAGAGCCCTGCCCGCCTCCCTGGGCAGCGAGTCGGGAATCTACGGCATCGGAGCATCCCCCGGGAGTGTGACAGAGCCTCTGCCGCCTGCTCAGCCCTGTGTGCTCGCAGGTAGGAGGGGGATGCGGCCGTGCCGGGGCTTCCGTGCCGTGCTTTGCTCGAGTCTCGTATCCCAGAGGGGGAGAAGCGATCCGCAGTGAGGCTCCCACCGCGCCAAGGCGTGTTTGGAGTGTCTCGATGCGAGCCTGCTTCGCTATCGATGTGTCTGAGGCTGAAGGGAACCGTCTGCGTGCAGGAATCGATGGTGAGAGGCAGAACCTGCCCCTCTCGGGTTCCATTTCAGGGCTGGGCCTGACGAGCAGAGACAGAAGTTGGGAAAGTTGTTCTGTGGCTCTCTGTGGTTCGCAGGTGGTGCCTTCCCCTGCACCTGGCAGGGATTAGTACCCTGGGATGAGACAGCTGGAATTTGGGGGAAGAGGGAGCTGCTGACGGGCTGTGCTGAGCGGAGAGTGGCAGCACAGAGAAGGAAAATGTTCTTTTGTAAATTTTTCCTTTAGACCCTTTTAATTTCTCTTAGACCCTTTTGATCTGGCTCCTGTGTGGTGGGAACAGGCTGCCTGGGGAAGGTGAACCCCGAAATGAAGGGTTTTATCCCCAAATCTTGGGATAAAGGCACCAACATCTCCTTGAAAAGATTGGCTCTCAGTGGCTGAATTGGAGCAGCTGCCTGCAGCTTCCAGAGGCACAGAGATGCTGCTGCAAGTTTTTTTGCTGGAGATTTCTTTTGCAAGCTGTGCGAGGAAAATCAGCCAAGGGCTGGCAGAGGTCTGGGTGCCTCGGTGCCAAGGAGCCCTCAGCAATCTGGGGGTGAGGAGGGGGGCAGGATTTGGGGGACCTGGGCTTCTGAGAGCTCCTCAGGGGCAGGGCTGCCTGCAAAGTACCCTGGAAGCTTTAGTGTGCCGGGAAATCTCATCTGTGTGTGCTCACAGCGATGTCTCTGCTTGCAGGAAAAGCAGAGAGTGAATTTCAGACTCACCCAGGAGCTGGGAGGGTGCTCAGCTCAGTCCTGGCTGGTTGCAGGGGAAATTCTGGTGGGAAAGCACCTGGCTGTGGCGTGGGAGCTCTGTGTTCCACGTGGGGTCAGATTCCTGCTCCTCCTGGAGGAACCTGCTGGGTTTCCATGTGGAACAGGGCCAGGGGAAAGGCTTGGCTGGAGGAGAAGCTGGGTGGGTGCAAGGGAAAGGCTTTGGGGGCAGCAGGGGAAGGAGGAAGAGCAGGGGAGAGGAGGAGGAAGGGCTGACACGAGAGATGAAGGAGCTGATACATCCCCAGGGTCAGACAGGCAGAGGAGAACGCTCTCCTCCAATAAACTTCATTTTTTTGAAGGCAATTTAAGCTCTATCCTGGTTTTGCTCAGCACTCAGCATGTGCAGACAGTCGATGTCTTGCCCTTTTTAAAGGCTTGCTGATGTTCCTGAGGTGTGGATATTGATTTTCACCGACTTTGGGGAGAGATCCTTGTGGGCAGCACTTGTTGGGGTCAGATTTTATTTATTTTTCATGCTTCTGGGCAGGCAGAAGGCGAGACAGAAGTTCTGCAAGCCTCCTCAGAAATGCTTTCTTGTTCTGGGGTAAGAGGTTTCTAAGGCAGCACGTAAAAGGTGAGGAATCTGTTAAAACAAGGCACCTCTTGCTGTGTGTGAACAGGAGGAACAGTGAAAATTGTGCTGAGCAGGATGAGAACAGCTTGGAGGGAGGAATCACAGGGGTATCAGCAGCTCCATGAGGAAAAAAAATGTCCAGAAAGGAGATTGTGGGATTGCTGGAGCTGTGCCTGTGCTGTGCAAACTCCACTTTGTCACCTCAGGGCAGCCACCAATGCTGACAGGAAAAATGGGGGCTTGGGGAGATAAAAGAAGGTGTAAAACCTCCTGTGAGGTCATGGGGCAGTTTTAAGGATTCCCATCATAACTTCATTTGTGGCATGGAGCCTGCACGGACAGATTGTGGGATTTTTGTGTTTGTCCTGGTGCCTCTGGAAGATTTGGTTTGCTAATGGGTGTGGGACTTGGTTGTGGTGAAGGAGGAGGAAAATGCAGTGAGGAGCAGACTGGGGGAGCCCAGAATGGTTTGGGTTGGAATGGAACTGCAATCTCATCTCATTGCATGGACAGAGACAAATTCCAGTGGGTAAACCAGGATTATTTCCATAATAATGGACACAGGGAGTGGGCGCTGGGCAGGACAGAGCTGGCAGTGCCCAGCTGAGGGCAATTAGCAGTGATTGGATTGTCCACAGAGGGAGAAATGGACCCAAGGTGTTCCAAATCAGTAGCTCTGGGATAAATCAGGTGTAAAATAGCAGCAGGTATGAACATAAAGGGGAGGACACCTCTTTTCTTCTCCTTCTCCTCCTCCCTGGCCATTTCCAAGGCAGGAACCCCAGTGGGCAGAGGGAGCTGATGGATGCAGCAGGAAATTTTGCCTGTACAGAAACCAAACCTGAGGAAGAGCTGGGATATCAGGTAACTGACTTTTTTTCTTCTGTGCCTGCTGGGAGGGCCTAATTATCCCTGAACAACTTGGCTGGTCTATCCCTGGGGGTCAAATCACCACCGTTTACATGCAGAGGATGGCTGCCCAGTAGGGAAGCCTTCCTTCCTAAGGCTGAGGAAATAGGAGTTCAACATCTTCCAAAGGGCCTAATTTATTTGGATATTTCATTAAATCCACCCAAAAGAGACTATTTTAGGAAATAAATAGCAGAATGTGGGCAATAAATAGCTGTGGGATAAGGGGCAGAGTTCAGTGCTGGCTTTCTTAGTTAAGCTGCAGAAAATAGAAGTGTAATGGCCGAGTGCTGATGGGAGCGTGGATATGTGATTATGTGAGGGTTCCTCACACTGAGGCTGGGCTTATTTATTATCTTTAATGATTTGGAGGTGGAAATGGATCAGAGCTGGCTTAGGGAGAGTGAACAGGCTAACAGGAAGGGGTTGCTTTTGCAAGAATTCAGAGGGAAAGCTGCTGGGTTGGAGCGTCCGGCGCTTCGGCCGCTGCAGCAGCAGTTGGTGTAACTCAGATCTGAGCAAAAAAGGGAAAAACCTGAGTGACTCCTTGCCTGATAACAAATCCTGGGTGATTCTCTGGGATTCCAGCAGGGACATGAAGAGTTGGTGTGGTTTGTGTGCAGCTGAGCAGGTCCCAGGGCTGTGTGGACGAGCTGCAGGTGCTGGGGAGCCCCAGGAGATGCTCTGCTGGGCAAACAGGGCTCTGCCCATCTCTGTGTGGCTCAGAGAGGGCTCTGCAGTGAGATCTGCTGCCCCAAAGGCCCCCAGCTCGGGGATTTGCTGCTGCTGGAGCAGTGAGTGTCTGGGCTGTGCCAGCATCCTGCTGGATTTGCTGCTGTGGAATCAATCAGGGGAACTCTGCTGAGCCCTGAGCTCCTGGTGGGGCCATCCCTGCAGTTCCCAAGGGAGCAGGTGATGGTTCAGGGATGAAGGATCTGAGATCAGCTGTCTCTCTCCAGGGGTGATTTCCCCCAGCTCCGTGGTGCCTCCATCCCCAGTCTCGGGGATGTTCTGTGTTTGAAATTCAGTTTTTGAAAGGTCTGTGGTGTCTCAGTGCTGGGAGGGGGATTGGAGAGCCCACAGGGTTCTGCTGCTGCTGGATTGCTCCTCCCTGGGCCAGCTCTCACCCTCATAACATCATTTATTCCTTGTCCCCATCGCACGTGAGCAGCTCTGTAACCAAAAACCCACCCAGTGCCTCACCTGCCTCATCCAGCACTGGGGGATTTTCCTCTCTGGCTTCAAAGTCTGCAGAATTCATTTGCATCCTTCATGAGGGAGACAGCCAGGCACAGCATTTTGTATTATTATATTTTTTTTTTTCCCTCCTCCCCCTGCTTCCCCACTGGCTTTTTCAGTTTGTTTATTTGGTGAGCTCAGCATCAGCACAATGATGTGGAAATAAAGCAAAGGAGCTTCCTCTTGGCCTCCCTGCATATGCATAAATGGGAGACATAGATCATGCTGGCAATCCCCAGCCAGGCTCCAGTTAATGGAAATTCTCCTGTGACCTTACAAACCCCTCTTTGCCAGGGTTTATAATGAGTCTGCAAAAATCCGTGCGGGGCACAAACAAGTCATCTGAGGTCTCAGCCCCTGTGAGCAGAGAGCCACAATAAAACACTAATTTCCCACCCACTCAGGCATGTGCTCGGCTCCTTAAAGACTTTGCTATTTTTATAAAAGCGGGTTTTTTCACCTTTTTGGGGGCTGTTAGGATGTGTTTGTCGGGGAGGAGGAGAACAAGCCGTGGGGGAGCAGCTCTCCCTGAGCTGTGGGACGCCTGGAGCACCCCTGGCTCCTTGTTTCAGGTCAGGAACTGAGCTGTGTGCTCCCACCTCAGCTGCTCCAGCAGAAAATCAGCTTCCCTCGCCTCTGCCCCCTCTCTCCACACCTGAGCCTGACCACAGAGATCACCTGTGCCCCCTCGGGAGGGGATGGATTCCTCAAAACCCCTTGTTCAGCCTCGACCTTTGTGCAAACCTGCTGCTCAAACCACAGGGTTTCAGGTGACAGGAGCTGGTGTTTTTTGATGGTTTTTTTTTTGTGGTGCTTTGATGCTGAGGGTTTGTTTGATGCTCTCTGTCCCTGCTCAGAGGCACAGGGACTGCAGGGCTCCTTGTCACTGCTGCTGGGACCCACACCGGGCAGCTTGTCCTTTCTAGGCTGTGATGAAGCAGCAAATTGCTGCTGTGGCTGAGAGAATTGCTCTGAACCTGGCTTGGTTTGGGTGAAGTGGCTGAGCCAGGGGCTGCAAATTCAGTTCATGGCAACCACTGCTGATCTGTATACTCTTACATTTGCCAAAACTGCTTTTTTCCACCCCAAAAAAGAGGTTAAGCAAAGAATCTGACCTTCTACCTGTGGTATTTGCAGGGTGAGGTGAGAGATGAGTGGATCTGACTCCATGTTCTCAGAAGGCTAATTTATTATTTTATGTATTATATAATATAAAAGAATGCTATACTAAACTATACTACAGAGTGGAGAAAGGATACAAACAGAAGGTTCAACAAGAATGATAATGAAAAACTTGTGACTCCTCAGAGTCTGACACAGCTGATGGTGATTGGTCATGAAGTAAAACCAATTCACATGAAACCAATCAAACATTGACCTGTTGGTAAACAATGTCCAAACCACATTCCAAAGCAGCAAAACACAGGAGAAGCAAATCAGATAATTATTGTTTTCATTTTTTCTCTGAGGCTTCTCACCTTCCCAGGAGTGGAATCCTGGGCAGAGAGATTTTTTAGGAAATATGATGGTGACAGAGCTGGGAACCCCTTCCAAGCTCTGAGGTATGCCAGCTTCCATGGAGAAGCTGCAGCAGCAGATTCTGTGCACACGCCTTTCTGGTAGGCAGATGTTTTTATCACATGCTTGGCAACCATCAAGTGCCGAGATTTTGGCAGGAAAGATGAGTGGACAGAAAGAGGCTGAGTGACAGCAGAAGCCTGGTGAGGCTCAAGTGTCCAGGTGAGCTTTGAAGACATGAATCTCACCTCCAAGCACATGGTTATAAAAGAGTTGGCATGCATGCTCACACATAAACACATGCACCATCTCCCATGGCAGATGTCCTCGGAAAAGCTGCCTTGAACTGATGGGTAACACAAGCAATAAAGGTGTTCTGCAATTAATCTCTTCCATGTACCCTTCGTTAACTTCAATGCTGCTTTGTAAAAACTCTTAAGGGTAAAGGCCGTCACTTTATTATGTGCCTGTGCCTCATCAAGCATGGTGTCAAGCATTCAGTCAATGGTGTCAAGCATTCAGTCACGGGATTTGATCAATAATCCTATGAAAAGGTAAACTAGAAAATCCCATCCATTGATATGGTTTGTGCTCTTCAGGAGAGAAACCACCAACCAGAGCAAAATGGCAAGAAGGTCAGCGTCAGAAGAGCAATGTTTCAAGGGCTTGGGGGTATTTTTGGTCACCTACTCACTACTAGATATGCATTAAAACAAATGAGAAGGACTACACAAGTTTTACTAGAATGCATTCAAAGCAAAGACAAATAGCATTAACTTGTATGCTGATACTAAGCTAAAGAGAAGAGTCAAAAGTAAGAAGATCTGAATCTAAGGATTTTGTGGTATCTTCCTCCTATAACTCTTCCTTATGGTTTTGTTTCTTCAAATAACTTACACTAATTTATTTCCAGCAAAAGACTCAAAGGTCTGCTGAGAAGCTTACAGAGGTCCTTACCAGTTAACCACTTGTTTCATGAAAATCTTGGGCACCTGAGCACCGTGTACTTCTGAGAAGGATTGTATGACATGGCACCTGAAACAGCAGGCACTTAACTCAGTGTTTGTGTCTGTGCAAACAAATTCAATGTGCACAAGACTGTCCTGTGACTCAGGTCATCTGGTGTGGAAGAGCTTGCACCCACACCTTTAAATCTGAATAGGGACCTTTATGTGAACTGCTCACTGGGAATGGTTCTTGGCCTTTGTTAGATCCCAAACCACATGTGAGCATGTCTCCATGCCCAAAAAAGTTCTCCAAGACTTTTCAGGAACAGGTAAGAAATCAGTGTTGACTCCAGAAGCCCCTCATTGAATTATGTCTTCCGTCAGGACCAGAGTGACTAGTAATTTCACCTCCATGCACTGAGTTGTAATCAAACTGAACCTTACTGGGGGACCCTCAGAAACTGTGGATTATCTGAGTGGTGTCTTTTTGTTCCAGGCTTACATTTGGGTCTCATGACTTGTTTTCTCATAACAGGAACATGTGAATTTCCCATTCTCAGCACTTTATAGGAACATTGGCCTTTGTTCTCAGATTGTCCATCATCCAGTAATGAGTTGGAGTGCAGATGTAACCAAGGGTAGATGGGACAGGGTTTTAAGTCCTGCTAAAGAGAGATGCAGGCTAAAGCCCACATCAGCCAGGAGATGATGGTGACCTTCCCGGAGTACAACATATTCTTGTTTTCTCCTCTGGAGCCATTTTATATGCCCAGTTGTGACATGAGGTCTTTGAGGGGGCTGCCAATACCTCTGACAGGGAAAACTGAGTGCAGCCACCAGTCTGCAAGGCAAATAAATTGTAGGAATGAGGTCTGCTGTGCTTCCCCCTCCCTGCTGGCCTTTGAAGTAAGTAAGCAGTCTGGGAGCTGGAGGAAAGCCTCCTGCCTGGCAATGGGGACTGACACCAGAAAGCTACCAAACTTCTGATAGGAAAGGAATGGGGAGAAAAGGAATTACACTTTCTGTGAGACAATACTCTATGGTTGCTCTGACAGATGACAGCTACAGCAGGTAATTTATAAGTCGGAAATGTCTCCATCTGAGAACCCTTGCAGAGAGGAGGAGCAGGAACAGCTGCTGGCCTCAACTCAGATCATATATTACAGTCTTTGGGACCTGTTCACAAGGCTTGGCTGCTTTTTCCAGCATGAAATGTAATGAGATTCCTCAAGGTTTTGCTAACTCAGTCTTTCATTATAGAAGGAGATGTGGCTGTGGACAAACAAGCTGGAATTTTGTCTAAGAAATTCAGAAGTGCTCAGGGAGACAGGACAAGGGATGAAATGATAGCTACGACATGCTGACCTGTGAGGGTCCAATTATGGCCACTTCAGGCAGTGTTGAGGGTAGAAAGAGAAAGAGAGCACACTGCGAGCATCTGTGCTTGCTTGATATGCCCACCAGTCATTCAGGAAACCCTCAAGTCTTTGGATCACCTCAGTTTAACCGAGTTCCCAAATGGAGCAGACTTTGAGTAGGTTTGGTAACCTACCTGGAAGATAACACTCACACTTTTGCAAGATACAAATATCTTACATGGATGAAACTACAAAACTCATTAGGCCATTCAGGTCCTCAGTGGAAGCTGGCTAAGAGCCAGAGCAACAGCATGGGTTCATGGGCAGAAGTGCTGGGCAGAAAGCACAAAGGAATTGATGAAGTTTGATCTTCTGTTCATGTGGTGGTTGCAGCTGGCAATGGGAGTTTTTATGGGGCATCATTTCAGAAGTTAGAATAAATTTTCAAGGACCATGAATCTCAAAACCCACTGGGGCCACTAGGGGGATAGGTGTTATAGGCTGTTGTAGGCTGGCCAGGAATAAGACAGTGAAAGAACTGAGTTTAACCATTCTGTAAGTGAACATAAGCCCCACAGGAATGTGTGGGAGCTCCTCACAATAGCTGAGGTGGATCAACAGAGTGAACATCAAATATGCAGCAAGAGGGGATCCTCCAGGGTTGCCCTCAGCCGTCTGACTATATAAAATGGACCATAAATACAAAGGAAATTGGCTCTTCTCCATATCACCAGGGAACCAGGCATGAAGTCATGGTCTTAAATGGAGCCCTGGGAGAGCTCTGTTAAGCTTGAGAGGCAATTTCTAACAGTAAATCCAGTTAAGCACTAGCATTGATTGCCTGTGAGGCTGTCATTTTGGAACAACTGTGGTTTTTAAAAACAGATAAAACAAACAACTGTCAGAAATGGCTTGGGAAAAACTGATCCTTCCTTGAGGCAAAACAAAGACCTTGATCACCTCTCCTCATCCTTCCTGCCTTCTTTTTTATGACTCTGACTTGACTGTCCTTCTAATTGGCACAATATTTCATGCTCAAGAAATGCACCACTCTCAGAAATGGAAGAGATTTGTGTCTTACAACACAGGTCGGCAGCAAAGGTATTCAGCAAAATCCTTCCACGGAAGTTTCTTCCTCACTTACACGTTCTTTGCAATATTCTTCAAAAGGAGAGTATTGATACTATGGCATTGCTGCCATGACATTTAAATAAAACCAATTGTGTAGTGCTGGGCTATCAGCATCCCTTTATGATGACGTGAGTATGGACCAAACTGTTCCACTTCCTTCCAACTTTAGGAGGTTGTTACCAGATGAAAAATGGCCTACACCCGGTGAGCTAACACAATGCTTGTTCTCCAAAACTCCTGGCTTGTGGAAACTACACAGTGCCCATTGTGTAAGAAGAACTGGAAGTTCACCAGCCTCAGTGTCCTGCCACCTCAGCCAGGTCACCTGGAACACTGTAGTGGCTAACAGTTGGCCTGAAGGCCTCACAGTTATAAATCATGATAATTATAATTTTATAACCGAAACATAACTGACAATATAATTATATAATTGCCTTGATTATATAACGTGACCAGCCTGGGCCGTTGGTGAGCAGGCCTAGGCTGCCGGGGACACGGGAAGCTATTGGCTGGTTGGCCAGGTGGCAACTGTTCCAGCCAATCAGGATTAACCACAAAGAGCTTCTGTGCTATATGGGGAGAACAGCACTCAATAAAAGTTGGCTGTTGTTGCAGGAACCTCAGCGTGTTCTGTCGCATGCCTGTCTCCAACATCAGCAACAGAACACTGGGGTCCACCATGTCTTGGTGTGGAAAGACAGGTGTCTGCTAAGGAAGGCAGGAGCCTCCCCTGAAATGGAAAATGTAAACCCCCTCCCTCCAAACTGTTATAAATTTGAAATTAAGGGGATCTCAGGCAAAAAATATGGCAGCAGGAATAACAGTTCTTTATTAGGGAAGAAAATAAAAGGATAAAATAAACAATGCAGTAAACTAAAACAACACTG
>JAWMRF010000092.1:5238497-5252328 GCA_035221435.1 Sphenopsis melanotis | reverse complement strand
GCCCTGGCTGGGCTCTTGTGCTGCCCAAGGTGCATCCATGGAGGAGATCCTTTGAATAAATCCCTGCTTTATTCTGTAACTCTGCCCAGCCTCTGCTCCAGCTCAGCCCTCCCAAGGCATCACCCTGGACGTGGCTCTGTGGTGAGCTGGGGTTGGTTTTGTCTGAGGGCAGAGAGGTTGAGTGAGTGAAGTGTTGTGGTCACAGGCAAGTTATGATGCTCAGGATAAAAAAAATAGCATTTTCTGACTGTAATCCATCAATTTCTTGCTTTGAAGTGCCAGTATCAACTGGAATGGAGTGGAGAAACAAGGCAATTTTGCCAGGAGTGAGCCCACATTTATAAGCACCTTAAAACCTTAACCTCCTTCCCACCAAGTGCTTGAAGAACCTTTGGAGTTTTCTCCACTGGGGCTTCAGGCCAGGCAGGAGAATTAAGGAAGATTTGGGCTAAACCTGCTGAGATTGACATTCACTTTGTGCTTTCCTTCTGCTGGGGTTTGTTTGGCAGGGCAGAAAATGACCCAGGGGCAGCTACAAAGGGGTTAAATAGGGGAACTCTCACTGACCACCGAGGAGGAGGGGTTTGAGGAGATCCCTTCCAGGCCATCTCAGGACAAGGTTATCTTGTAAAAACTCTCCACTGGAAAAAGCCACCTGGCACACAAAATTCCCTTTTCATGTCTCTTTTAATGAAATCCTCTGATAATTCCCCACCTGCTGCAGCCTCACTGTGCCCTGTGGCCACTGAGGGGACTCACAGTGACTTTGCTGTGATCCCATAAAACCCAGGGCATGCTGCAGTGCCCAGTGCTCATTTCTATGTGAATCTGGATCAGAAAGCTCTGGGGATTATCTGGAGAGTTCAAGATTTCTTTCCAAAGCAGTGCTTTATCCTGCCAACAAGACAATAGCATGGAATGGCTGCTGGAATCCTGTTGTTGACAAGGTTTGTGTCCTGCAGGAGCTAAAACCAAGAAAAACACACCAAAGTTTTTCCCTTATATAAGCTTAGAAAGTTGTCCAAGCTGACTTTAACTTCATGGAAAAGTTTGCACGTTTGGAAAGTGTGACCAGACCTCCCAGGAGGAAATCCAGTCCTTTCCAGAGCAGGAGGATGAAAGACAGGCTGGCACTGGGCTCAGGGAGCAATGACAGACAACAGAAAAGTGCCTGCAGGTATTTATTTGAACTGTGGGATTAAAATTCTTTGGGTGTGCTCATGACAACACTTCTCCTTAGTTTTCCAGGTGTTCTTGTTACCTGCCTTTCATCAGCTGGGGTTACAGGAAAGTAGTTTTAAGAATTTGTTTTTGAGTATTGGACAGGAAACTAAACAAGGAATGGTGTTTGAACTGACATCAAAATTCATTGCTGAGCTCGAGGTACCCAGTGCTGACAAAAACTTGTTTCATTTGCAGTTTTGAAGTGGTGCATCAGGAGATGTGTGCAAACAACCCCAATGAGGGCACAGCTCTGCCCTGAATTTCAACCAACCAGCCATGAAGGAAGAGAAAATTCTGAATATAGGAGCTGAATAATTTCTTGATTTGAGAAAATTTGCTTTTATTCCACAAAGAAATCAGGGATTCAGACAGCACAGGATACAGTGAATATAAAGAGAGTGTGCACATATCAGGTGAGCTGAGATGAAATGACAGATCCAATAAAGAGTTTCTTTAACAGCTGAGCCCAGGCAGACAGAGGAAAATCAGTTCAACTCAGGAATGCAGCACAGAATCCCAGAATGGGAGGGATCTTAAAGTTCATCCATTCCCAGCCCTGCCATGGGCATGGACACCTCCCACTGTCCCAGGGACACCTCACACTGTCCCAGAGTGCTCCAGCCTGGCCTTGGGCACTGCCAGGGATCCAGGGGCAGCCACAGCCTGCCCACCCTCCCAGGGAACAATTCCTAATTCCCAATATCCCATCCAGCCCTGCCCTCCTCCAGGTTAAGGTAATTCCCCCTTGTCCTGCCTCTGAAGGCCCTTGTGAAAATCCCCCTCCAGCCCCTTCAGGCACTGGAATAAATAATAAATAAGTAATGAAAATAAATAATAATTAAATAATTGAATAAATAAATACAATAAATAATTAAACCTAACATGACCAATAAGTTCCTCCATCCCTGGAGGCTTTCAAAACAAGGCCAGACCCAACACAAAGCTCAGCTGCTGTAGCCAGAGCTGGGCAGGGATCAGGGATCAGGACCTGGCTGATCCCCACTGAACTTCTGGAATTTGCCCAATGTCCCCAGGTCCCAGCGCAGCCTGAATCAGAAGCCAAGGTGTCTCGTTCAGGGGGGAGATAAAATGGGACATTTATCTAATCAGAAGTGGCAGCTGGAGGGGGCTGTAAGGAGTGAGGCATTATCGGGGTCCCCCAATGAAGGAAGGAAATGATGAATCTGACTCCATGCTCTCAGAAGGCTAATTTATTATTTTATGTTACTATATTATATAAAAGAGTACTAAACTAAACTATACTAAAGAATAGAGAAAGGATATTTACAGAAGGCTAAAAAGATAATAATGAAAAACTCATCAACTCCTTCCAGAGTCCTAACACAGCCTGACTGTGATTGGTCATTAGGTAAAAATAATTCACATGAAACCAATAAAACAATGACCAGTTGGTAAACAATGTCCAAACACATTCCAAAACAGCAAAACACAGGAGAAGCAAATCAGATAATTATTGTTTTCATTTTTCTCTGAGGCTTCTCAGCTTCCCAGGAGAAGAAATCCAGGGCAAAGAGGATTTTTCAGAAAATATGACAGTGACATCTACCCACACTGGTTCTTTGCCTTTGCTGCTTTCTTGTTTGCTCTCTGCTTATTTCCCGTTCCCTGCTGCAGCTCCTGAGTGCTGTTCAGGGCTGTGTGTGCAGCTCTGGCCATCACATCTCATTTTTAGCCCCAGAAACGTTTGGGGCAGAGCCTGTGCTGGTGCTCCCCGAGCATCTGCTCCTCTCCAGGCCCCATTCATCACTGTCTCACACGTTGCATTATTGTTCACACCGAGGGAAAGTGGGTGTGAAGCTGGAATAATAATGTTTCACACTTGCTTTGCAGTGGGTTCGATACCCAGCAGCATTTGAACCCATCACAAAAGGAGGCACAGCTGACAAATAACAAGTTAATTACCTTCCGTCAGGAAATGACCACTGGGCTCTGTATTGCACCCATGATAAACTGAAAATCAAGATAGGAATTTTAAATTCTGGCTTAACAGGCTGGAAGGAATCTGCAGGTGAGGGCAGAGCTCAGTGCAAAGGTTCCCCCAACTTCAACCTTGTTCTTTCAAATGGAATTCCAGCAGGGATATTTTCCTGAATCTTCATAACACTGAAAATATCTCTTTAGTCCAACATTCCTTGCTCATTTCCAGAGGATTTGGGGGTTAAATGATGGACACTGGTGTTGTTGTTTTAATGACATAAACATGGAAAGAATTGAATGCTCCGTGGAATATCAGGAGTTTGGTGTTTGGGAATTGGGGTCTCTTGGCAGCTGGACCTCCCAAGGGTCTCTCAGGAGATGTGGCTCTCAGTGATTTGGACTGACGTGCCTTTTGTTGTGTTCCTGCTGGGTGTTAAATAAGATTTAAGCCTCAGTCACCATTTAGTTCTTGAAGAACATCGCAGCCACCACAAGTGCAAACAAAACTGTCAGGATGCTTGTTTATGCAACAGATCATTAGAAAGTCTGGAGGAAAAAAACGATTCTTGTCTGTTAGATAATTAATCTGCATTTTAAGAATTGTCTAAAGACATATTTGCAAGCCAGTCCATTGAGCTGCTGCTCATCTAGTCAATAATCCCATATTTAATAGTCCCTGAGAATGTATTTCCATAATGTGCTGTGAACAGTTGAGAAATCTGCATCTTTTTTTGTCTTAAGATGTCAGTGCTCGCACATTTTCTATGACAATTTTTTTTTTTTCCTTCCCCTGACTGTGGGTGAGAAAATCCAGCCATATGAACTCCCAACTGCTGGGGCTGGGGGTAGGGAAGAGGGAGCAAACCCCTGGCTGAGGATGCTGGATGAGTTTGCAGTTTCCAGCTGGCAACGTGCTGGCAGCGCTGCCCAAAAGGCACCTTGGGGGCTGGAGGAGTGGGGCCAGGGCCTTTCCCAGCTTCCAAAATCCTGCTGGAGTCAGGGAAGGGGAAGCATGGAGTGGGAAAGGGGTCTGGCATGAGTTGTGCTGTGTGTGGGAGATGCCCTGGTGGGGTAGGGTTGGTCCTGGCAGTGCTGGGATGTCCTGGCAGTGCTGGGATTGGGGTGCTGGAGCTTGTTTGGCTCCCAGGATGCAGCAGCCCACAACACAGGATGCTGTTTTGGGTTAGAGCATGGCTTGGGAAGGAGATTCTGGCATGAGCTGTGCTGTGTGTAAGAGATGCTGTGGTGGGAGCATCGTGGTCCTGGTGTGGTAGGGTTGGGCCTGGTGTGGTAGGGTTGGGCCTGGCAGGAGCAGAGATGTCCTGGCAGTGCTGGGATTGGGGTGCTGGAGCTCGTTTGGCTCTCAGGATGCAGTAGCACACAACACAGGATGATGTTTTGGGTTACAGCATGGCTTGGGAAGGGGGTCTGGCATGAGCTGTGCTGTGTCATGGGGGATGCTCTGGTGGGAATGCCATGGTCCTGGTGTGGTAGGGTTGGTCCTGGCAGTGCTGGGATTGGGGTGCTGGAGCTTGTTTGGCTCTCAGGATGCAGCAGCACACAACACAGGATGCTGTTTTGGGTTACAGCATGGCTTTGGAAGGAGGGTCTGGCATGAGTTGTGCTGTGTGTGAGAGATGCTGTGGTGGGAATTCCATGGTCCTGGTGGGGTAGGGTTGGTCCTGGCAGGAGCAGGGATGTCCTGGCAGGAGCAGGGATGTCCTGGCAGTGCTGGGATGTCCTGGCAGTGCTGGGCTTGGGGTGCTGGAGCCTGTTTGGCTCCCAGGATGCAGCAGCACACAGGCACAGGGGCTGTGGCTGTGCCTGGGCAGTGACTCCCCTCCTCCAGCCTGGAGTTTTGATACCAACCATTGGATTTTGGGGTGTCTGCAGCACCTCTGAGCTGAGTTTTCCATGTTCCCACACGGATGGGTGTGGGGTTTGGCCAGTTCCCTGGGTTACAGAGGGAAAGGCTGAGTGCTCAGGTAGCACCTGTGATAATTTACTAATCCACGCTAACGAGAGAGGGGAGTAAAACCCACACTTGGAGAGAGGAACCCCCGGGAGCTGCCACATCAAGGTGAGAAGCAGGAGCTTAATTTCATTATCTTATCAATAACTGGCTGGTCTTGTGCTGTGCTGTGAATCCTCAGGAGTGCTAATGCTATCTCAGGCTGTCTAAGCAGCGAAATAATGAATACAAGCAGGAAGAGCATTGTGTGCAGCCCTGGTATCTATACCTTAAAAATGATGTTGGCAAACTGGAGGGAGATAAGGGGAGAGCCACGGGGATGATGTGAGGGCTGTAAAACAGGCTGGAGAGAGAGAGACTGAAGCCCAATCTTCTCCTCCTCACAAAAGGGAGTGATTTGATTATTGTCCAGGAGTACTTAAGCAGGGGAAGAGAGTTCTGCTAGGCAAAGGTTGGGAGGCAGGCCATGGTTCTGTGGCTGGGTGCTCAAGCTGGATAAATCCAGACAAGAAAAAGCCATGTTTTATTTTTGTACAGCTTTATATTTAAGCACAGGAGCAAATTACCCAGGACTTGGTACATTTGCTGTTCTTTAAATTGAAATGATACATCTTGCCAGCGTTCTTCTAGGTCAACTGCAGGTTTGGAGTGGGAAAAGCTCAGCATGAGTCAATCACAACTCAAACAAGATTTTCAAAATGGTCATTATTGCCCTTCAAATCTCTCAGTTATGTTATGAATTTTGAGGTTTTTTTTTTTCTGGTGTGGGGGAGAGCAGCAGGGCTGTGGTGTAGAAGGGATTGGGCTGCTGACAGCTGAGCCACGTGTAGGTCTTATCCAGTTAAAAAAAAACAAAACCTTTTCTCAGTGCTTTTAGGGCTGGAACAGGCCTGTTTGGATGTGGTCAGGGTGCATGAAGGGTTCTGCTTTCCTCCTGCTGTCCCATGAGATTGACCAACCTCCCGAGCCTCCTGCACGCACCCGGAGGATGCTGCAGCCACAAATCCCCTGTGCCACCTCCCCGAGGAGCTCAGCAGACCCAGGCAGCGAGATTAAGAGGCATCATTACGTTCAGTGGGTGGCTGGCATGTTAATTAGGGCACGGGGCTCTGGAAGGTTACTGTCACCTCTTACCTCACCAACCTTAAAGCTGCAGAGAGAAAATGAAGCTGGAATCAAACCCAGCTTCAGCAGGGATTGGGGTGGGGAGGTTTGGCCAGAGCTGCCTCCCTTTTTCCGCATGGAAAGCGATTCCAGGTGGGAATCCCAGCCTCGCCCTGTCTCCATCCCCACTCTGACTCCTCTCTTTGCAGAACTGAAGGATATTCCCATTCAGAGGGTGGCTCCTCATTCTCTCTTCCATGCTTGACGCTGGCACACTGAAGAAAATTAAATTAGGGCTGTATCGGTACAAGGGAGAGATTACCATTTGCAAAAACATGTTTTGCTTAAGTTAGTAATATTGTAAGTGTTAATTGAGTGTTCATTGATTGCCTGTCACCACCCTGATGTAATTCTGCTCCTCCCGGGCGGGCGCCCTACCCCTGCTGAAACAGAGCTGCTCTTGCACCAGGAGCTGGCTTGGCTGTTCATTTCTTCCCCCCAGTGATTCCATTTTACCAGCTGGATAATTAGCATCATCTCCTCCTCTTTGGAGCCTGCTCAGCCCGCACACCATCCTTGTTCTCTCCCAAGTACCTTTAATGCTTTAATACTTCAGGGTTTTCAAGTGGCCCTAGACAAGAATTTGAGCAGGGGATGTGTTTGAACTCGGTCCAGGAGCTGTTGTCTGCCTGGATTTAGGATCTGAGCTCCCCCAGCAATTGCTCTGTTCATTAGAGGTCCTTTGTTGCTGCAGGTTCAATTATGGGAGTGAATGGTGTTTTATGGCAGTAGAGGTGGGGAAGGAGAAGCCAAAAGCTCTCTGTGCTAATGGTGTCTGTTATGTAAATGGCTCTGTAATCAGGTAATCGCGCCCGAGTCGTGCTGGTGACGGGACTTGTGTAATCCTTCTACTGGGGACTTTTCAGAGCCTTTTTGTGCTCCGGGGAAGCTGCTCCTGCTCCTTGCGGGGGCTGGGAGCGCTCAGGTGCGGGAGGTTTTCATGCAGGGCACACCAAGGTGAGCTGGAGCACAGGGATGGACACACCATGGCATCCACACCTCCTGGGGTGCTCCCAACCCTGTCCTAACCCAGCCAGGTGCTGGCAGGACACACCAAGGTGAGCTGGAGGTGTGGCATCCACACCTCCTTGGGTCCTCCCAGTCCTCCCCTAACCCAACCAGGAGCTGGCAGGACACACCAAGGTGAGCTGGAGCACAGGGATAGACACACCATGGCATCCACATGTCCTCGTGTCCTCCCAGTCCTGCTTAACCCAGCCAGGAGCTGGCAGCTCATCCCAGTGATCCCCTCTCCCACACCCACCCCGTGATCTGGGATAATTTTTCTGTTTTCCCTCCAAAGGAAGAGGCTCGCTGTGCAGTTCTGCACGTTCAATTATTCCTTCCCTTCCTGCCAGGTCGTGCAGCAGAGCTCTGAGATTTGTGCTGGGGCTTTCCTGATGGGAAGGATCTTCCTGGTGTGTGTTTGGTGGGCTGGAGCACCTTTGGAAAGATTAATTAACCCTAGGTGAGAAGCTGTGATTTAACATTCATAACTGGGGGGAGGGAAATTAATATTCCTTCTGCCATGCAGAATCTGTTTAAACTCCTGCCTTCAGCTTGTCTGACTGGGAATCTCCTCTAACTTGTGCAAATGAAAGAACAATTTGTTTTAGATGATGAGTTATGAGAATATTGCTCATAGACCCAGAACACGACACTTTCAATCACATCTTTATTGCATTGGTAAGGAAAAAAATGATTTTTAGGATCTTGACATGCTTATCCTTCAGAGACCAAGTCAATTATTGTATTATATAAGAATTTACTCCATGGCTCTCTGGTTTCTGGGAGTATCATCATGTCAAGAGGAAAATCCTACAGAGTTGAAAGGGTTGCCCAAGTTTCTACCCACAGGTGGCCTCCAGGAATAGGAAAGTGGCTTAAGAAATGTGTAGCGGTAAAAAATATAAGTTAGAGTCATTTTGTCCATCCAGTTTTTGTCAATGTGCGGCTTCAACCTCATCTTGAGGGCCACAAGAACCAGAAACTCACTTTCCATCAGCCTGGGAAGGTGGAGATTCTCTTGCTGGGGACTTTGAGCAACAGGTCAGAAATCCTGAGTTGGATGAGCAAACACTGAATTGAATGATCAAATCCTTCTTCACAGCCCTTAGCTGAGGTCATGGGTGGAGTTGGTGTGGTTTTTGTTGTCTGCAGGGTCCATCCTGCTGGGGATTACAGTGGTTGGAGTTGTTCTCTTCTCTGGGCTGGGTTTTTTTGGTGAGGGATATTGTTTTTGCAGAGATCCCTGAGGCAGGGAGGAAGGAATGGTGATTCTGACTCCATGTTCTCAGAAAGCTAATTTATTATTTTATGATACTATATTAAAGAATACTATACTAAAGAATACAGAAAGGATACTTACAGGAGGCTAAAAAAGATAATAATGAAAACTTGTGATTCTTTCAAGAGTCCCGACAGAGCTTGCCCCTGATTGGCCAAAGAGTGAAAAGAACTCACAGCAGAATCCAATGAAACAATCACCTGTGGGTAAGCAATCTCCAAATAAATTCCAAAGCAGCAAAGCACAGGAGAAGCAAATGATATAAGAATTGTTTTCCTTTTCTCTGAAGCTTCTCAGCTTCCCAGCAGAAAAATCCAGGGCGAAGGGATTTTTCAGAAAATGTGAATGCCACAGAAGGACACTCTCACTCCTCATCCTGTAAAGCATGGACAAGCCTGTGCTGCTGGAATGTGGCAGATGAGCATGGGATGATGCTCCAGGAGCTGGAAATGCTGCTCTGAAGGCAGAACTCAGAGCACTTTTCTCCTTGAGCAGATTTCCAGTCACAAAAATACCCGAGTCCCATTTGCAGGCAGTGGTGTTAATGCAGTGCAGCTGCTCTGCTCCATTTGCTTGCATAAATGCAGCTTTTAGAGCTGTCACATATGCTTGATGGAGCCACTAGCCCTCACCTGCTCCTTCCTGGAGAGGCAATTCCTGGCAGGGATTGCCAAGATGAGGGAGATGATGGTTTAGTGCATATGCCAGGGCTGGGATCCCACAATTTCCAAGCTGCTCTGGATGGCTGCGATGCCCCAAATGCACTTGTGCAGATGGAATTTCTGGGCTGGATCACCTTGGCTCGAGCCCTCCCTGGTTCTGTAGCTTTGTTTACGTGGAGGTTTTGAGCTGGGGTTTGATTCTCCTCTTATTGAGGTTGTTATCTTTTTATGGTGTTGCATTACTCATTAGTTCCTTTTACTCCTTTCAAGTTTGCCGTGACTAATGAAGAGTTTTGCCGCAGCCTCTTGCGGAGTGGACACCTAAAAAGGGATTTTTAGTGTTTGATTTCTCCTTTCCCACACTTTGATACTGCAGGGTTGGTGCTTTCAGTGGGAAGCTGTGCCTCCTTTTTTCCCTCCAGCCCAGGAGGGAGGGACTTGGCAGCTTCAGGAGTTAAAGGAATGATTCAGAGTTTAAAGCTGGGGTGCTGTCTCCAGTTTGGATGTGCTTGGGGCAGCCTGGGCTCATGGAACATGTCCCAGCCCATGGGATGATCCTCAAATCCCTTCCAACCCAATTTTTTTGTTATTCAGTGATCTTTCTAATTAGTGCATCCCCCTGTTGTCTCCTGGGAATCCTTGGCTGAGCCAGGGCTGTGTGCTGTGGGACCACCAGGAATGTGCTGCCTCCCAGGAAGGTTTCAGCTCCTTTTATTCCATTGCTGGGCTCTTTGTGCCTCAATAAACAGCTCCAGTGTGGGGAAGAAATGAATCCTTCCTGGGGGAGGGATGGGCTTTTGCTCGAGGGAAACTCTGAAGCCTTGGACTTGTCAGGGTCTGGGCTGGTGTCACTGTCATTGTCCCTGTCTGGGATGATTTCTGTGCTCAGTTCAGCCCTGAGTGTTTCCCCAAGGTCATGGGCAGGGCCCACACCTGTGCTGGGCTCCCTGGAGTTGTTTCTGCCTTGGCTTTTCTCTCTCTCTCTCTGCTGCACAGAGCTTTGTGCTCCACACCAAGGAGCTCAGCAGCTGACCCAGGGTCTGTCGTGCCATCTGTCTGAGCTCATCCCTGTGCCCCCAACCCTGCCCGGGCTGATCCTTCCCTGGCACTGAAGATTTCAGAAATCAGGGAAGCCTGGGAATGCTCCTGGAGTGGGCAACCAAGAAAAAACCCAAAACCAAAACAAAAAAACACCAAAAACAACACAAAAAACCCCAACAACAAAAAAAACAAAAAACAAACACAACCCCCCCCCCCAAAAAACAACCAAAAAAACCCAGGAGGGAAGATAAGCTAAGAATATTTTAAATAAATAATTCTCCCTGGCCCCTGAAGCACAGCTGGGCAGCTTGCTGAGCCAAATTCAGCTTAAAAAACATCTGTGAAACTCAAGTTTAGGATGGTGACCAGGCTGGGCTCACTGGGATACCCTTTGGGGTATGACAGGGTTGGAGCAGGTGGATGTTTGACTTCCTTTTCCTTCCACTCCAGGAGCACTGGATCTGTAGATTCAGAAAGGATGGGTGGGAATTTGGGTTCCTGTGACCCTGTTTTGTCCCTCTTATCTGTGAATAATTGGAGCTCTGGAAACAGGTAGCTTTGGATGAGCAGCTGTGAATTTTTTCCTATCAAAAAATTTCAAATGCCCTTCCTAAAAAGAAGAAGAAGAAAAAAAAAAACCACTGTGGAAAACAGATTGAGATGAGTCTTTTTTAATTAAAGGAAGCTGTTGTCTTGTGTACTTGGGTGTTCCCACGGAGATGACGAGCTGCTGAATTTTAATTCACTGCACATTTATTTTTTTGTTCACTTTCCTCCAGCTTCTCTGCCTGAACTTTGCCCCGTGGGTGGAACTGGTGCTCCCCTTGTTAGAGCATCTAAAACCTCTAATTATCAGGGAGATGGCTGAGAATTATCAAACCAGCTGCTGTGCATGTGCTGCCTTCTTGGTTTCTTTTTTTTTTTCTTCCTAGGTGTGGATGAAACTCCTTAATTTAAACAGCAGGGAGATGTGATTGGTGTGGTTCTGGTCTAGCAGAATGAGCTGTGCTGGGGTTTCTGTGTTTTCCTGTCATGTTTCTACTCCTGTCCAGGAGAATTGTTCTGTGTTTGGGGTATTGTTATTTTGCAACTGGAATCAAGTTACACCGATTTTTATTTTTTTTTTAATGTGGAGCCTCTGGGAGCAGTTAGTCAGTGAATACAAAAAGGCACCAGCCCTTAATGATGACAGGGAAAAGTTCTTTATGGGATCTGGGAGCAAAAGGCAGGCAACAAATGGGTACAGCCTGCAGAGGCTCAGCACGGAATCCATCAGGGGAGCAGCGCTTCCAAATAATTGCATCTGCTTTTGTTAATGTCTCAGGTGATGAGCTGGGAGCTGCTGGCCCATCCTTCCTGGGAACAGCGCCTGCAAGGAGGGGAAAAAAGTCAAGAGAGATAAAGGAGCCCACCAAGGGTGTCACAGCGTTGTGGAGCGGTCTGGAGGGATGAAAAAGGACAGGGAGGTTCTGCTGGAGGCAATCCCTGCATCCCAGCTCCCTGCAGGCTGCTCTGGCCGTGTGGCAGCACCTCTGGCACAGAGAGCAGGGAGGAAAATTCACTGCATTGCTTCCTTTCCCACCCTCTGGGAGGGTGATGAGCTCCTGAGTCCTTGTGGTGCTGGGTGTGGGACATGCAGGCAGGGCTGGCTGGTTTAGGAGCGCTGGGGGTGTCCCTGTCCCCCACCAGGACAGGCCTGGGAGGCTGCAGGACAGGCTGGAATGCTGAGCAATGGCCAAAATGTCATGAAACAGGAGAATTCTGTAGGAGAGGTGCTGAGGGCAGCACCCAGAGCAGATCCAGGCTTGGCTGGGTGTGCTGGGGGCTTGGCTGGGGTGTGCTGAAGGCTTTTTCTTGCTCTGGGCTGGTCCTGGTGAGTTTTTTGGGCTCTGCATGAGCTGTGCTGGCTCCAGCCATGGCACGAGCTGTGTGGTGCCAGCTGGGCTGTCCCTGTGCCCCTGGGGATGTGTGGGTGCTGGGATGGGCTCCAGGGACACCCCAAAACAAGGCAGGACACACAGCTGGCCCTGCAATTGGTGTTTGGGGCCAGCCAAGGCTGGGGCACAGCTGTGGCCAGTGTTGGAGCTCACAGTGACCCGGACAGGCTGGGGGATCAGGGCAAGGGCCCCCATGGCATCAGCAAAGCTCCATTTCCCCCTGCATGGGGGGCAGGCAGCTCCTTTCAGCACCTGCTTCGTGTTCTGAGGGGGCTGGAGAGGGAAATCTGTGTGTGAGGAGGGGCTGGAGCAGAGAGGTCCCTCCCCAGTTTGTGCCCCTCACTGGTTGTGGTTACTGGGAGAGCTTTGCTCTTTTTCCATTTGCTTCCCAGCAAGTTCCCATATTTTTATTTTTTCCCCCCACCCATTCCTCTGTTGAACAACTGTTTTTGTGTGGCCCTGGTGGTTTCTAGGTCCCAGCAGGGCTCTGGCAGGGCACTGCTTCCCTCTCCTCTTCTTTCCCAAGGCAAAGTTTCCAAGGTGAGAGCTCTCTGCACTTTGGGCACAAAAATCACCTTTGAGCTGAAGGCAATGAACATGTCTGAAACAGAAACTGCTGCTTTGGGTGCCTGGATCTGGGTACTCTGTGTCAAGGAAAATCGGGGCTGTAGAGATTTGTTTAATTTGTTTTATTTGTTCCTGTTTAATTTTGGTGGCCAGTTTGGGATTCTGACCGGCAGAGCTCCTGGTTGTGCTGGGCCATATGCAAAGGTCTGGCTGGCAATTCAGCAACAGCAAATTCCTGAGCTGGGCTTGCAGAGGGCAGCTCAGATAAGCTGGGCCATCAGTTCTGTGCTGTAATGTTTGATTTATTAATGCCTGCAAACCTGAACACAAGCCCCCAGGAATCAAAAGAAACAATCTCCAAAGAAAGAGAGAGAATGAACTCTTCTCAACAGCAGAAATTGCAGCAAGAAAAATTGAGGCTGGACATGGGGAAACATTGTTGAACAGTAAAAATAGTGAAGAGCTAAAATAGATTGCTAAGGGAGTTTGCAGAGGATCTGTCACTGGAGATTTTAAAGAACAGATTAGACAAATGGCTTGGAAGGATTGAGCTTGTTGGATGGACGGGAGGACTAACAGAGCTCTTCATTTACTGCCTGCTTCCCAGGGCTCCTCCATCAGTGTCACTGCCCTGTGCCAGCCTCTGTCCCTGCACAGAGAAAGCCCCAAACTCAGCCCCTGTCCCTGCACAGAGAAAGCCCCAAACTCAGCCCCTGTCCCTGCACAGAGAAAGCCCCAAACTCAGCCTCTGTCCCTACACAGAGCCCCAAACTCAGCCTCTGTCCCTGCACAGAGAGCCCCAAACTCAGCCTCTGTCCCTGCACAGAGAACCCCAAACTCAGCCTCTGTCCCTGCACAGAGAGCCCCAAACTCAGCCTCTGTCCCTGCACAGAGAACCCCAAACTCAGCCTCTGTCCCTGCACAGAGAGCCCCAAACTCAGCCTCTGTCCCTGCACAGAGAACCCCAAACTCAGCCTCTGTCCCTGCACAGAGAGCCCCAAACTCAGCCTCTGTCCCTGCACAGAGAACCCCAAACTCA
>JAWMRF010000092.1:5176459-5204754 GCA_035221435.1 Sphenopsis melanotis | reverse complement strand
CTCCCTCTCCTCCTGGAGAAGAGAGGCTCAGGGATGGGTGGCAGAATCCTGGTCAGGAAGAATTCCTGCACTGAAAGGAGCCCAGAGTCCCTTCAGACCCAGCAGAGGGAGGGAGCAGCTGGGTCTGGAGCAGCTCTGGGTGTTTGCAGCCCTAATGAGCAGCTCCTTGGAAGTGCTGCTCAGAGAGGTCCTGCAGGATGGAGAATCTGAGCCTGCTCAGGGGCCAGGGTTAATCCAGCGCCTCAGCAACAGCAAATTAAGCACTGTTTATTGCTGAGAGTGTTGTTTTCTGGGTTGTTTTTTTCCCTTGATGTGTCAAAGGCTTTCTGCATGATTGTTCTTTGCTGCATTCCCTGGCTGGAGCTGCTGCTGGAGGAAGAGGAGGCTGTGCCTTGTGCTTGGCCAGGCCTGGTGCCACTGCAGGGCTTTGGGCTGTGCTCCTCTCCATTTTCACTTTGTGCTGTCAATTTTTTTTATCTTGACTTTTTTTTTTTTTTTTTTTTGGTCAAATAATTAATCTATATATCCCTACATTATCCAAATAATTTGTCATCAATACACTTTCAATTAACCTTCCTCTATATTTCCTAGTATCAAAACCAATGACCAACTGTCATCATCACTCCACAACCACCCCCAAACAAACATAGAATTAACCCCAGAACTACCCCCCCCAAAAAAAACCAAACAAAAATACAAACCATGATCATAAATCATCAACCAATCACCCACCAAATTTTACATTCTTGTGGCTTATAAAAAGCATGACACTGAAGATGTCAAGCTGAGAAATATTAAAATATCTCTGTGTTCTAATAAAAAGAGAAAACAGGGTTGATTTAAAATAATTTTTATTGAGAAATAATAATTATGTACAACTTTTTCCCTGCTGAACCTGACTTTTAACTTAGACCAAATATTTCCCCCAGCTGAGCCTAAACCCATTTTATTTTAAAACCCCCAAACAAACATAGAATTAACCCCAGAACTAACCCCCCCAAAAAAACCCAAACAAAAATGCAAACCATGATCATAAATCATCAACCAATCACCCACCAAATTTTACATTCTTGTAGCTTATAAAAAGCGTGACACTGAAGATGTGAAGATGTCAGCATCCAGCCCCATCTCTGTGCCATGGGGTGGAATTGGGGCCCCCAGGGATGGTGCCCAGACCAGTGGCTGAAATCCAGGTGTGCAATGACCTTCCTGATGTGTTCTCCCCCCAGCTGCCATGGTGGGGGCACAGAGCATCCTCTGAGCTCAGGGCAGGGCTGCTCCCCCTCCAGGAATCATGCTGGTACCTGGTTTTATTGCTGATTTAAGGCTCTGTTTGCCCACAACAGGCTGCCCTTGCTCTGTTAATGACAGGTCACCATCTCCCCGAGCTCTCTGAGGGTTTGTTGTTGGAGCAGCAGCGTTTTTTGGGGGTGGCAGAGAGAGAATGGCCCCCTGGTGTTTGTGATTTAATTCAGGCTGAGCATGGAGGGCAGGAAAAGCTGCTCTGATCAAGATCCTTGCTCCTCCTTCAGTGCTGTTCTCTCCCACCAGCAGTATGGGAGCTGCTTTTGGGAAGGAATAATGTGAATTTTAGCATTAACAGCTTTTCTTCTCGGGAGCAGGGGGAGGCTCAGAGGCTGCCATTTGACAGCAGTCAGCAGCAATCAGCTGGGCCAGTGGCTCCTGGGATGGTTTGGAAGCCTGCTGGACTCCAGACTGCTTCCAAATGAGCTGTGCTGAATCACAGCCACTCCAAACACTCCCTCTGCCTGGAGAGGGGCTGAGGTGAAGAGAATTCCAGCGGGTGGGGGAGTAAACCCAAGTGGTTCCCACGAGCTGGGGAGTTAAGGCAGCCTGGAGAGTTGTTTGTGCCTCGTGGCTGAGCTCAGCGAGCTCTAATTGATGATTTCCCCACGTTTAGGGCATGCATAACGTCCTTCCCTGGTGGATTCATTGGTGCCTGGTGGGAGCTGAGCTAGACATGCAGCCCTTCCCTCTGAGAGGAAACCTTTCTCTCCTCCAGCAGAATGTGATTTCATGAGACTCAGAGAATCCAGGAGTTTTTTATGAGCCTGCATCCCCACAAAATTTGGCTGGGAGCTGGGCATCCCATTCCAGATTGATTAAGGCTGGGCACAGAAGTGGGTGTTGAAAGCTCAGCTGTTTAATCCTCTTTTTCTCTGCTGTTGACACACAAGCAGAAATGGGAAACAGCAGATTCAGGATGTCACATCCCTGAGTCCTCATCTGGCTGTCACTGTGGCCTTGAGGTGACAGCTGCACTAGGATGTTGTGCTGGGGTCTGGGTGGATGATAGGTCAAGATATAAACATTAAAGTTGGGCTCAGCCTGGTTAATGAGGACAATTTATGCCAGAGCTGGAGGAGAGTGATGGGATGAGGATTTCAGAGCGCTCAGCTTGGACATAACTTTGTCCTTCCCTCATTGAACTGGAATTGATGTCAAGCCAGTGATGAGAACAACTGCAAAGCCAGCTCTGGGAAGGGCTGCTCCTTGCTCAGTTTGGAAATTGGACATCACTGATGAGGATGGGAGCTCTGGGAGCAGTTTTGGGAATGCTGCTGAGCCTGCTTACAGCTAACCTGGCCACGCTGCCTTTGCTCAGGGAACAAATTTGTTTGTGATGCTGAGGCCATGTCTGGGCCTTTGTGGGGCTCTGTGTCACACTCTGCTAGCGAGGCCAAGTGATCTCTGCTCACTGGAGAAAGGCCACGACTGTGGTGTCACTGCTCGTCCTGTGCCTCACTGCAGGCAGGAGAGAGAGAGGAGCAAAACCTCCTGAAGTGTCTGTGAGATTTATTAATTTTTATTTTTTATTTTTTAATTCTTATTTTTTATTTTTTATTGTTTATCCCGTGCTTGGCTCAAGAAATGCTGGCTCTGTTTGAATCCCAGGGTCACAAATTGGTTTGGGTTGGAAGGGACTTCAAAGCTCATCTCATTCCAGCCTCCTGCTGTCGCTTTGATTTTTTAAGATTTTCTAAGCTTTCTGATGTTTATATTCTTGTAACAAACTTTCTCACACACTTTATGTAAATAACTTATTGTTTTGCATTCTTTTATGGAAGAAGAGAAATTTGATGGATTGTTGGTTTGTCCAGTGTCATTGGAGAGGTGTCACTGTCACCCCCCAATTCACTGTCACTTTTAGAAATCTGTAAATGTTGGGGTCAGAAAATAAACTTCCCTTTTTTTTCTTCACCTTGAGAGCAGCAGTGTGTGCACTTCTTTCTATATAATTACATAATAACATTTATAATAATAATAACATTTCTATATATAATGTTCTTCCCTATAATAACACCCTGCCACGGGCAGGGACAGCTCCTGCTGGGCCAGGTTGGCAGAATCAATGCTGGAGATTGTTGTGGCTGGGGGGTTTTCCTCAGGGCTCTGCTTAGGGTGGTTTTTATGGCAGTTTTTTATGGCATTATCCCCATTAGCACTTTTGGGGATCTCCACTCCCCTGTGGTGTGGAAAAGCTGGGATCTCCTGCAGGAGTGGCTCTGTCTGGGCAGGCTCCCCTTAGCAAAAAAGGAGAAATGGTGAATAACTCAGGCAGAACCACAGGGGAAATGTAGAGCTGCCCTGGAGTTGTGTCTGTGAAGTGGCCAGATATTGGAGAAACAAAGGATAAAACAGGCAGAAAGGAGTTTATCTGCAGGCTTATGAAACTTGAGTGCTGCTTGCTTCCAAAGCATCACCAGGCAAGCTGCTCTGAGCCCAAACTCCCCGTTATGCAAAAGTTTCCCCAAGCCTTAAATAAACCCACGAAAGGCCATGAGACAGGCAGTGAGAAACTGAGAGGTGCCAGAGCCAAGGCTGTGGAGACAAGTCCTGTCTGGGAGGGAGTTTTCTGTGCTGAGGGGAGAAGCTGAGCAGGTTCCTGCCAAGGATGAGTGTGAGGATTTGTCTGGTCTCCTGCCCAGCAGTGACAGGCAGGAGAGGAAATTTCCTTTTGTCAGCCAGCACTGCCTCTGTGCTGCCCTTTCCCCATCCCTGCTCTGGGGATGCTCCTGCTGCCGAGCCAGGGGATCTCTGCTGGATTAAAAGCAAATCCCATTTCCTCAGGCTCACATCCCCACCAGGGAGGAGTGAGGTCAGCAAATAATACCCAAAAAAACTCTTAGTACTCCACTTGTCTGGCTGGTATTTCCCCCTAGAGCCAGAATTCCCCTCTTTTATATGGGATTTGATGTGTGGTTACAACAAGCAGAGGAAAAGTGCCAGGGCTGCCCATTCTCCTCCATCCCTCTGGGTTTTGGGTGTTTCATCTCAGCAACACAGGGGCGCTGCACCCCTAATTGCTGCTTTTTGCTGTTAATTAATCAAACCCATGGTTTTCTGGCCTGAAATCTTGTTGGTTTTTTTTTTCCCTTCTTGTCAGTTTTGCTACAAGCAGGATTAAAAGCTTCTCTCATGCAAAATAATGCCTTTAATTGCAACTTCACATACAAGTTTGGACTTTGATTCTGCCTTCCTGTGCAAGACTATTTATTGCTGCTTTATTCTTTTGCATCTGCTGGTTGTGTGCAGCTGTGCCATCTCCCAGCTCCTGTATTTTCCATGTATCCCATTAATTTTGCAAGGTTTCCTTGCTCCCTTGCCCCCAAGCCTATCACCCCTGTGCTTTCTTGTGCCTATTCTCAGCTTGGCATCTGTCCTGGTTCCCACCTCCTTCCCTGTGCATATGCTCCCTGTCATCCAAATGCACCCCCAGCAATCCTCACTCCATTAAAACACACAAATTCCACCTTCAGCCATTCACAAACTGCCTCTTTCTCTCCTCAAACCCCAGCCTTTTAGAGCTTGGATGGATCAAAATGTTCTGGGGGTGATAGATGGGAGATTAATCTATTTGTTTCACTTACAGTTTTGGCAGCAATAAAAAGAAGCAAACCCAGATTTTTGGCCATAAACCACTTCTTGAAGGTTGATTTGGTAGAGGCTGCTTTGTTTTCCTTTCTTCTCCCTCTTGAATCTGCCAGGGCCTCTAAGTTAAATAAATAGATTAATCTTCTTTCTGTAGCCCAGAGATCAGGTTGATGCATTTAAGAGCTTTCTCTCCCTCCTGACTCCTGAGATGTTCACAGATCCGATTCATATTTTAGAACTTCCTTCATGTGTAAAGAGCCTCGTTGGTGCAGCAGCAATTCTTCACTAACAGCAAATAGGGCTCCTTGCTCCTTCGGTTTCTTTTCTTCTGAGAGAGCTCAAAATTTTCCATCAAAGCCTTTTTTTTTTGTTAAAAGGATAATTTTTTTTTTTTTTTTTGTGGAAAAAGCAGCCTTTGGAGAGTCGGGGGGAACCGCCTCAAACCTGAAGGTTTCCTTCAGAAGGGAAATTTGGTGTTTTGTGTGTTGAAGGTTGGATCACTGTGAGCCAAATGGCTGAGAGCAGGTTCCCAGAAGTGCCTCCACTTAGCAAAACCAAAGTGTGGCACAACTGGAAAAGTCCTGGCTTTTGAGGAGGGGAAAATGGGTTTTTGATCAGCGCTGTTTGCTGTGTTCAAAGATGAGTGCAAGGAAACCTCAAAATGGGTATTTGAAGCAGTTTCTTCTGAATGCTGCCCTTGAAATGTAATAAAAATGGGGTCCTGAGTGGGTTCTTCATCCACTCCCAACATGGTTTTGTAAGAGACAGGCAAGAAGGTTGGAAGAATTAAAGGTTTGATGCCAGTGGGTGCTTGGATCTTGCACTGCCCAGGGAAAGATGTTTTCCTAAAATTTCTAAAGCTGTGGACACTTTATACTAACCCAGGTTGCTCCAAGCCCTGTCCAGCCTGGCCTTGGACACTTCCAGGGATCCAGGTGCAACCCTGGAACATCCACTGGAAAAAGCCACAGTGGTTTATTCCCTATTGGAACAAAACCCAGACTCCCAAACTCAATTTTTATCAATTTCTCAGTGTAAGACCTTTGCTGTTTTAAAGCCTTTTTCCTGGTTAAGCTTTTGATGAATCCAAGGCTCTGGCTGTGCTCATTTATTCAGGTTTCTTTGCAAGCAGACTTGTTGAACAGCTCAGATTCTGCTCACCTCAGTGTGTCCCCAGGCCACCTCAGCTGGAGAGATCAGTTTGCATTTCCCTGTCCAAAAATCCCCTCCTGTACCGCTGTCTGCAGTGCAAACTCTGCTCTGTGCCTCACCAGAGGTGCTCTAATGGAAGTGAAGGCCTGCAGAGTGGGCAGGAGTCTTCTGCTGAATTAATGTGGCATAAAATGTGTCAGGAGAGCCACTTTAAATCAGAAAAACCAGCTGTACACAGAGGGCTTTGTGCCTGCCGGGGTGGGGAGGCAAACAAAGCTTTTCTTCATTTTTTAGAGATGATTTTTGACATGCTCAGAATCTTTATTCAAGGTAAACAACACTCAGCCTTGTGTTTTGTGCTCAGGATGGTAAAGGATGGATGTGCTGGTCAAGGATTGGGGCACTGGTCAAGGGTTCAGGTGCTGGTCAAGGATTTGGTCTGGCCAAGGGTTGAGATGCAGGTCAAGGATTGGGGTGCTGGCCAAGGATTGGGGTGCTGGTCAAGGATTGGGGTGCTGGTCAAGGTTTGGGGTGCTGGTCAAGGATTTGGTCTGGTCAAAGACTGAGATTCTGGCCAAGGATTGAGCTGCTGGTCAAGGGTTGAGGTGCTGGCCAAGGGTTGAGATGCAGGTCAAGGATTGGGGTGCTGGCCAAGGATTGAGGTGCTGGCCAAGGATTGAGGTGCTGGTCAAGGATGGAGGTGCTGGTCAAGGATTGGGGTGGTTGTCAAAGATTGGGGTGCTGGCCAAGGATTGGGGTGCTGGTCAAGGGTTCAGGTGCTGGTCAAGGATTTGGTCTGGTCAACAACTGAGGTTCTGGCCAAGGATTGGGGTGCTGATCAAGGGTTGAGGTGTTGGCCAAGGATTGAGGTGCTGGTCAAGGATGGAGGTGCTGGTCAAGGATTTGGTCTGGCCAAGGGTTGAGATGCAGGTCAAGGATTGGAGTGCTGGTCAAGGATTGGGGTGGTTGTCAAAGATTGGGGTGCTGGCCAAGGATTGAGGTGCTGGCCAAGGATTGAGGTGCTGGCCAAGGATTGGGGTGCTGGTCAAGGGTTCAGGTGCTGGTCAATGATTAGGTCTGGTCAAGGATGGAGGTGCTGGCCAAGGATTGGTGTTTTGGTCAAGGATCGAGGTGGTTGTCAAAGATCGAGGTGCTGGTCAAGGACTGAGCTGCTGGCCAAGGATCAAGATGCTGGCCAGGGGCCAAGATGCTGGTCAAGAATTGAGGTGCTGGTCAAGGATGGAGGTGCTGGTCAAGGATTTGGTCTGGTCAACGACTGAGGTTCTGGCCAAGGATTGAGGTTCTGGCCAAGGATTGAGGTGCTGGTCAAGGATTGAGGTGCTGGCCAAGGATGGAGGTGCTGGCTGTGGGACCAGAGCTGCTGTGGCCACCTCTGGCCCTGTTTAATGAAGCTCCCTGTCCTTCCCAGCTGGGAGAAACCCTTCCCTCCCTCCTCGCACCTGCAGCCTCTCCTCTTCCCCCAGCCTGGTGGTGATTTTGGTGATTTTTCCTCTCAGATAACAGCTCCAAGCCAATTAAGAGTGTCTCACACAGTCCTCGCCGTGGGAGACCACGGTGCTTTTAACTGCTATTGTTTGTTAATAAAAATAAATCGTGGGCACCAGAGGAAGGAGGGAGGGAGGGAATCCCACACGGGCTCAGTTTTTCTCTTTTCCTGGTGTTTTTTTTTTCAGTCAGTGGATGGTCACAGCCAGGGAGGTTCTGACAGATGGTGTGGGCAGGGATGTGCTGGGGTGTTTGATGCTCTGTGCAAGGTGCAGATCATTGCTCAGCAGCTTCCCTGCGAGGGGGCTGAGGCTCAGGCACAACTGGGGCTGTGCTGCTGCCAGGAGCAGGAGCTGCTGGCACAGGGATGGGGCAGCAGCATCCTCTGAGGCTGGGGGAGCTCCTCCAGCACAGCAGAGAGACTTGGAGAAAAACAGGGAGGAGTTGGGGTGGGAGAAGTTGGATCTGAGGAGGAGAGGATAATTTCAGGCATGAAAGCACAGCCCAGGCTGGAGGATGGAGAGCCTCACCCCTCCTGTGCTGTTGGTGGCACAGATTTTGTACAAATGGAGGCTCAGGCGGCTCTCCCAGGGTGGGTCACCCCAAACAACCCCACAATTTGGTGAAAAACGGAATTCACGACACTTAAAATCACCAACAACATGCATAAGCTAAAACATAAATGCAAAAGCCAAAACATAAATGCAAAAGCCAATATTATCGTAATATCTTAATATTATTTTTCACAATGTCAAATATTGGGGTGTTTTACTCCCAGTGCTCTGTGCATCCATCATGCTGGGTGTTTTCTCAGCAGGCACAGGATTTTCTTTGTGGAAGGCTTTGGAAGAGGGCAGGAAGGGCCCAGCTGCTGGATCTCTGCTCTGCCTAAATCCCCCAGCTCAAGCCCACTCCCAGGATCAAGTGAGCTGCCCCAGCAAATGAGTTTTAATGCTGTAATAGGACTTTTGTGAGCTTGGCTGAGGGGGTTTCACACTCATAATTCACTCCTCTGTGCCAGCAGAGCTCTTCAAGTATTGACCCAGCCTGGGAGGGCTGATGGGCTGTGTGATAAAGCTGTGGAGGAGAGGAAAATTGAATAAAGATGTCCTGTGAGTGAAGTCTCCTTGTGTTCACAGGTCTGGGGTTGATAATGCTGGGGGAAATCTCACTCTGAGATAGCTCGGCCTGTGTGAGGAATTAGGATGGGCACACACTGCTTTTATCTCTAAGCTGTGATGGGAAATTTGATCAGGCTTTGCTAATTCTGGGGAGGATTGAGAAGGGTGAGATGAGAGGACTCAAGGCTGGGGAGAGAGAAAGTTAAAGAAAATAATCCACAGCAACCAGAAATGTCAGCAATGCATTCGTCCTTCTGCTTCACTGCCTCCAGAATTCTTTTCTCCTTGAAGTTTTCTTGCTTCTTTTTCTGGAAGTCACGAAGGGTGGAGGGGGAAAAAAAAAGGAGAAGAGAGAGATGAAAGAACACAGCTAGGGGAATGAAAATTTTTAAAAAATCCATTTAATGTATCAGCTGAGCATGTGTTTATCACCAATATCACCTTCCCTGGGCTGTCACCTGCCCTGGTGTCACCTGGAGCGGTGACATGTGATGGGGAGCCTCAGGTTCCTTTCATCCCCTGACACCTGGGGAAGGGAGATACCACAGCTCTGTCTCTCAGCCTGGTGAATCCATCCCTGGCTCTGGTGTGAGGACAAAGAGAGGGGTGGCTGCGAGCAAAGCAGGCTCTTTAATGCTGATGGAATCTGAAAAACGAGACGTGGTTTTTATAGGAACATAGAAATTGCCAGACTGGAACCGAGCTCTGCTTCTTGTTGTTAAGTATCCTTTTTAAGCACTGGCTGCTTCCAGAGGCTGTGAGAGGAGCCTTGCCCCGAAGGCTGATTCTTCCAGCCCTCAAAAATAGGGAATTCACCATCTCCCTGCTGTGTGAAGGGTTTACACCCCATCCAAACATTAATTTGAATGTTTTTTTCCTCTTTCAAATGTAGCATTGTAATTCCAGCCATTCATTCTCTTGATAGATGTCATCCTTCCCTCAGCCTCACAGAGGTTTTTTTGACTGTGACAATACCTCGTGGTAATGATTTACCCGTGCTAATTATGCAATTTTCGCCGAGCGAAACATATTGGTGGTGGCTTTAAATGGAGCAGTTTTTCAGTTTAATTGAACTTACATCTTTGTGGCCCCGGGGCAGGCTGTCAGTGCAGCTCTGCCCTCCCTCTGAGACACTTTTTGGAGCTCAGAACAGCCACTTGTTGAGATGTTTTTCAGGTTTTTCCCTTCTTGCCTGTTCCATTTAAACCCCAGCCTGTCTGCACAAGAAGCTTGACACAAGGCAAGAGCTCTCTTTGCCTGCCCAAGGAATGGAAAAGCCCCGTTAAGTTGTTTGTTGATATTCCCTGACAGCTTTTCTCCCCAATTCCTTGCTGCTCTGCAGCTGTTAAATTTGTTGTCTCAGCTGTGAGGATTACTCCAGCTTCGCTCGAGCTGCCTTTTCTCACCATTCATCAAACTTCTGGTGAGGCAGGGAGAGATCCATCAACACCAAAGCCCCCTCCAAACTCCTGCTTGGCGGAAAAAAAAAAAAAAATAACCCAGAAAAAATCTGCCTGGAGAAGGTGGAATTTGCTGCCAGGTTTTTCCAGGGTGTTTGTGGTTTCTCAGCTTGCAGGAGAAGGCGTGCAGGGGGGTTTGCAGTGTGGGGTTGCGCGGGGATAAAAGCAACACGTTGGGGTTTTTGGGAAGCCTGGGCCTGGCACTGCTCTCCAGGGCAGCTGGAGATGCTCCTGCTGGGGACAGATGTGGCAGGAACAGGTTTGTTGTAAAAGATGGTTTTTAGTTGGGGAATAACGTGATTTTAGAAGGTTGAACAATTGCTTTATTGAGCTATACTACATTACGCTGCATTACACTAATATTATACTTAAAAAGATACTAAAAATAAACTTGTGACCCTTCCTAGACAGTCATGACACAGCTTTGACCTAATTGGTCAATCAATTAAAACAACTATTATTGATCTCCAATTACCAAATCCCTTTTTGGTGAACAATCTCCATAACACATTCCGCGTGTGCCAAACACCAGGAGCAGCAAGTGCAGATAAGAATTGTTTTCTCTTCTTTCTCTGAGCTTTCTCACTGCCTTCCCCAGGAGAAATCCTGGCAGAGAGAATGATGTCTCCCTCTGTTCAGAGGATGTGAATGCCACACAGGTTCTGCAGGGTGGTGGAGTTTTTGGAGGTGGGAGCAGAAATCTCTGCCCAGGGGAGTTGATGCCCCATCCCTGGAAGTGCCCAAAGCCAGGTTGGACAGGCCTTGGAGAACCCTGGAGTGGTGGGAGATGTCCCAGCCCATGGCAGATGATCTTTAAGATCCCTTCCAACCCAAACCACTCCATAATTCCATGGAATAACAGCAGATTCCTCGAGTGTCAGGCTCTGCAGAGGGAATGAGCAGAGAGGTGGCTGCTTTTCAGGGATGTCTTCTTTATCTCTGTGGCAGCTCCAGCAGAGGGGTTTTTTGGGGGGGGAGTTTTCTTTAAGTGATTTAACATTTTGTTCCGCCTTTTGGCTTTTTGCTCTACTGTCTAAGAATTTTTTCTGCAGAAATCTCCAAATAGCAGGAGGCTGTGGTGATAGCAGTGAAGAAGAGCACCAGCTCACACAGTCATTAAAAATGTATCAGTAGCTTCAGAAGCAACTTGCTCCCTCTCCGAGGCAAATCGTCCATAATTCTGCTTGGTATTTAGAGACTTTTATCTCCAGAGAGAACACAAAACTCCCCAGTATAGCCCTGATTTATTTTATTCTCTTGACTTTTCCAGAGCTGAAAGATGAAAAAATAAAAAAAAAAAAAAAAGGCTTAGCAGGAAAAGAATTCCACATTTGTGCTGCGCGCAGGGGTCAGCTCGTGATCCAGCAGCAGCTTCTCAGCACCTCCCACCCTGAAGGACCCAGGGAACTCTTTCCCATCCATCCCACTCTTATTTTTTTTTGGGGGAGCAGATTGGGAATGCTCCACAGACAGCTGTCCATCAACCCAGCCTGCTGTCAGAGCAGCAGAGAGGAGCCACTCAAGCTGTGAATGCACAGCTCCTGACACGTTCTCGCTGGAAACTTCAGCAGGGGAAGTTGGTTGGATTTATTTTCAGCCAGCTGAGGATGAGTCTGGGATAAGTCATCTTCACATGCAGGAGAATTAGTGAGGCAAGCTGCTAAAGAGATTTGTCTCTTTGGGGTTTTCTTGGCTTTGTGAGGTTTTAATGAAGGGAAGTTGTGCTCCTCTCCTCTCTGAGTGGGATTTGGTGCTGCACAGGAGTGGATGCCCCAGCTGTGGCCACAATTCACTGGTGCACCTGGGTGGAACTCCTGTTCCACAGCATCTCCTGGGGAAATGAGGGACAGGCAGATGCTCCCTGCAGCTGGAAGGCAGCTTGGCAGGATGACAAGCTCAGCAAGGCAAAATCAATGTACAGTGAGGGCGTTTGGACTGTGCTCACCACCCTTTAACCTCTGGATTTAGGGAGGGGGCAGCAGGTGGGGACTGGGAGGTGCAGAGGGCTGTGAGGACTGAAACACCTCTTTGTTCATTAGAGAGTAACTTTGATGTTGGGCTAGGAGAAAAACCGTCTCTCTCCTTCCCTCCTGATCCTAAATCTGGGATCCCAGCATTTGGGGAGGTGGGGATGCATCCCTGTGTTCCCCTCCCAGGTATTTTGCCATCACCTCCAGCAGCCAGCTGGGCACAGCTTGTAGGATCCTGTGTTTTCTGCTGTTTGGCAGCCCCTGAGGTGCATTTCTATTGCTGCCAGCTGTTCCCTGGGCCCCTGCTCCAAACCCAAGCCCTCCTGAGGGGTGAGGCGGAGCAGCCTCCCCCTGTGCTCCCTGTCCCAGGTAATTACAGCCCCGCACTCCCAGAGCAGAGCTCAGCAGGCAGCCTGGATTTACTGCCCAGCCTGGCTGATAACTGCGAGCTGCTGATGCTCAGGCAGCTGCTGCCTGCCTGGGAATCTCCTCCTCAGCCTCTCCAGCAGGCTGCAAACAGGAGGAGCAGCCTTGGAGTCTGTCCCTTGGAGCAGGGAGTCACAGGAGCTTTTCCCTTTCCCCACAAGAGTGGCTGCTCCTTTTTATTTTGTCTTTGCAGAGTCTGAAATGAGAACCCTTTTTTTCAAGTGGTTCACAGGATTGTTGAGGTTGGAAAAGCCCTCCCAGACCATGGAGTCCAAGCTGTGCCCCAGCCCAGAGCTCTGAGTGCCACCTCCAGTGGTTCCTTGGACACCTCCAGGGATGGGCACTCCAAACTTCCCTGGGCAGCTCCTTCCAGTATTTAACAACCCTTTCCATAGGGAAATTCCTGCTGATGTCCACCCTGGCAGAGCCGAGGCTGTTCCCTCTCCTCCTGTCCTTGGGATAAGATCCCAAACCCCCCCTCTCCTGTCAGGAGCTGTGCAGAGCCACAAGGTTCCCCCTGAGCCTCCTTTTCTCCAGGTTGATCTCCCTCAGCCCCTCCTGAGGCTCCAAACCCTTCCCCAGCCCCTTTTCTCTCCCTGGTCACTCTCCAACGTCTCCATGTCCTTCCTTGAAGTGATGATGAGGATGATGCCGATGCAAACTCCAGCAACCTCCTCGGATTTCAGGCAGGCATTTCCCTCCTGTCTGGCTGGAATTTGAGGGGTTTTACCCCCTTTTCCCTGCCCTGCTCCTGGTCTGACATTCCCTACCAGCTGTTTTAGTCGAGCTGGGGCTGTTCATCACCAGGCGTTGGTGTTTTTGCTTTTCTCAAAATCTCAAATTTGGTTTTCTCAAAATCTCAAATTTGGTTTTCTCAAAAATCTCAAATTTGATTTCCTCAAAATCTCAAACTAGAAAACCAAAACTACTACACAAGGAAAGCACACTGAGGGTGGCAGTATAAGAAGTAGGGCCTAAAATAACCTTAAAAAGGAGGAAAACAGGATTGTGAGTGTTGGGGAGCAGCTTTAGAGGCAGAGCTGAGCATGAGGGAGCTCTTTGGGTGGCAAACCTCAGGCTGTCCTGCTGTCTCCATGGGGAAGGGATGGCTGGCTGTGTTCAGCTCCACATTCCAGGCTGGGAGTGCATCTGACACGATGCTGCTGTTTTGTCAATATCTTGGGAAGTTTGGAAATAGCTGCTCCAAAGTGCTCCAATGATACATTGCTCTGCAATCTGTCTCTGCTGCTGCCAGCACTTCTAAGTAACCAATTTCCCATGTGTTTAACCTTTTAGGGCTTCTCTTCCCCAGGAGTTACTCTGCAACTCCCACTGAAAAGAGGGGGAAAAAATGGAGAAAATTGCTATTTGCCCTTCACAGAGGTGGTTCATTTTCCAGGTGGTTTTTTTTTGGGTGTTTCTAGCTTTTAAAAATGGGTTGAGAGCGCTGAAATTGGGATGTTCTTCCCATGTCTGACTGACAGCTGAGCATGAGATCCCTCAATTTTCTGGAACTGGGATGCAGGAGGTGTGGAAGCATGATCCAGGAAAGGATCAAACCCCTGGAGATGTCCCTGGATTTTTATTTCTGTGGCTCTGTCTCTGCATTTCCCCTCTGCACAAGGGGATGGTCCCTGTGGAGAGTGCTGAGATAAGCTGGAGGAAGTCTTAAATGTAATCTAAAAATAGATTAATTGGAAAATTGCAAGCAAAAGGCAGCGTCTTGCTCAGACAAAACTCCTGGTAGCTTCAAAGGCAGATTAAAGACTTTGCCTGTGTCAGGACTTGGTATTTGGCCCAAGAAGGAGACAAATGGAAGAGGGTGAGAATGTTTGCCAGCAGAAGAGAGAAGGGAGAGATAAGGTAACAGATGAAACACTCAAAGTCAGCATTTAAGGACATTGCTGCCTGTGGAGATAATTTTATCAACTCCAGAGACAACAGTTTTTTGGGTTTTTATTTTTTTTCTATGAAGTAAAATCTGCCCTTTATGAAGCTGTTTAAAATGGCATTTGTTACAAATTTGATTAGTTGTGCTGCAGGAGCCTGCTGTGGGACAGCCAGTGCCAATATCTGTGCTGATGATGACTTTGTGGATTTTCCACCTCCTGCCCTTCATTTTGGTGGTGCTCTGACTTAGAAACTTGAATCTCTGTGTGGTTGGGTGGTGAGACAAAAAAAAGAGGACAAAAAATAAAGATGCTCTTGGTCTTGTGCTGAACCCTCTTGTTCCTGAAAGGGAGGGAAGGAGGTGACTGGAACTGAGGCAAGGAATTGGTTTCTAGTTTGGTGAGGCCCAAGTGATTTCTGCCTCCTCAACCCTTCCCTCAAATCACGTTTTGCTGTGAAAATGTTTTGTCCCATCCTAAAATCAGAAGTCACTATTATATAATGAGTTGCTGGCTGCTCTGAGTGGAAAGAGAAAGGGGGGGTGGGTGAGAATAGAAGTCAGAAATGTGACTCAATATTGATTTCCACTTGTTTTTGTTGAAACGCTAAAAATGCCAAGATGAAATATTTGGACTTTTCCATGTGTTCCTTTCCTTTTTTTTTTTTTTTTTTTTTTTTTTTTTTTTTTTTTTTTTTTTTTTTCCTTTTTTCTTGCAAGCAGCTCTCTGCCCAGTTGGATTCCAAACCCTGAATAATTCATGGTCTGTAAATAGCTCCCTCCTTCTCGGGTAAACAGAGCTTTTGTCTCCCGTGCTGGGCGAGCTGAGTGGTGCTGCTGGTGGGGAGCAGAGGGGCTCACGGGTGTGTTTTTGTGTCTCCCTGCAGAGTTATGTCATGCCCAGACCACCGCAGGGCTCCATGAGGATTTATGGAAGATGCTCCGTGTCTTGGCGCCTCTGGTGCTCCTTCTGCTGTGGCTGATGAGGATCTGGGCCAGCCCCCATTCCCTGAGGATTGGTGAGTGCTCCCCTGCCTTTGGGGTTGTTATTCTTATTTGTTATTGGGAGTTTGCAAGAGTCAGATCTTAAATTACCTTCTTAAAAGAAGAATATTTGACTGTAGTAAGGTTGGCAATACATCAGTATTTCTATACGTACACCTATGTTCACACAAAGAGCAAAACTAGATGTACAATTTACTGTATTTGTTATTGGGAGTTTTGCAAGAGTCAAATCTTAAAAGAAGAATATTTGACTGTAGTAAGGTTGGCAACACATCAGTATTTTTATACCTACACCTATGTTTACACAAACAAACTGTATTTGTTATTGGGAGTTTTGCAAGAGTCAAATCTTAAATTACCTTCTTAAAAGAAGAATATTTGACTGTAGTAAGGTTGGCAATACATCAGTATTTCTATACTTACACCTATGTTCACACAAAGAGCAAAACTAGATGCAGAATTTACTGTATTTGTTATTGGGAGTTTTGCAAGAGTCAAATCTTAAAATAAGAATATTTGACTGTAGTAAGGTTGGCAATACATCAGTATTTTTATACTTACACCTATGTTCACACAAACAAGAGCAAAACTAGATGTAGAATTTACTGTATTTGTTATCAGAAGTTTTGCAAGAGTCAAATCTTAAATTACCTTCTTAAAAGAAGAATATTTGACTGTAGTAAGGTTGACAACACATCAATATTTTTCTACTTATACCTATGCCTATGTTCACACAAAAAAGAGCAAAACTAGATGTACAATTTACTGTATTTGTTATTAGGAGTTTGAAAGAGTCAAATCTTAAATTACCTTCTTAAAATAAGAATATTTGGCTGTAGTGAGGTTGGTAGCACATAAAAATTTTTATACTTACACCTATGTTCACACAAACAAGAGCAAAACTACAATTTACTGTATTTGTTATTAGGAGTTTGCAAGAGTCATATCTTAAAAAGACCTTAAAATAAGACTATTTGTCGTAAGGTTGGCAACTCATCAATATTTTTATACTTACACCTATGTTCACACAAACAAGAGCAAAACTAGATGTACAATTTGCTGTATTTGTTATTAGGAGTTTGCAAGAGTCAAATCTTAAATTATCTTCTTAAAATAAGAATATTTTACTGTAGTAAGGTTGACAACACATCAATATTTTTATATTTATACCTACGTCTATGTTCACACAAACAAGAGCAAAACTAGATGTACAATTTACTGTGAAATATTAATGTTAAAAAATCTGCAAAGGCTTTGGTGGATTTTAGCAGTCAGATGCTGGAAGTTGTGGCAGTATCACCAAGTTCACAGAAACAACACTGGCTTGTACCTCTAAAACTTGGTGTATTAGCAGAACTTGACCATTAGAAGAGGACAAAACTTGGTGTGTTAGCAGAACTTGACCATTAGAAGAAGACTCTGGTATTTTGAAACACCTATTCACTGTCTCACCACCAGCCCTTAGAATTGTACTTCCTCTGAATGAGAAGATCAGAGAGAAAAAGATGTGGAGAACTCTGAGATTTTACAACTTAAAAAATAGTGGGGAAATGACTCAATATAAAATTAAAATGTTCTCCCAGTGGTGCTCTGGAGGGATTCTTGGAATCCTCCCTGCCTGGTGGGGTGTCCCCGTGCAGGTGGGGCTGACACTGAGTGAAATGTTCTCCTGCATGGTCAGTGGGGACACCGAGCTCCTCCCTGCACTGTGGGGATGTTCAGTCTCCAGTTTGTACATGAAATGCAGTTTGTGGTGAGCTGACACACTTGCTGAGCTCCTCCTTGTGTTTTGGGAACGTTCTCTCCTTCCTTTTGTAAATTAAATTGAGTCTATGGTGAGTGGGGACGCTGAGTTCCTCCCTGAATTTTGGGAATGTTCTTCAGTTTGTACATGAAATGCAGTTTGTGGTGAGCTGACACACTTGCTAAAGCTCCTCCATGAATTTTGGGCATGTTGTCTCTTTCTCTTGTCAATGAAATTAGTTTATGGTGAGCTGAGACACTTGCTGAAGTTCCTCCTTGCATTTTGGGAATGTTGTCTCCCTCCTTTTGTAAATGAAATGCAATTTATGGTGAGTTTACACATTCAGCTCCTCCTTGCATTTTGGGAATATTCTCTCCTTCCTCTTGTCAATGAAATTAGTTTATGGTGAGCTGACACACTTGCTGAAGCTCTTCTTTGCATTTTGGAAATGTTCTCACTTTCCTTTTGTGAATGAAATTAGTTTATGGTGAGCTGACAATGTTGTTGAAATCCCTCCCTGCATTTTGGGCATGTTGTCTCTTCCTCTTGTAAATGAAATTAATTTGCGGTGAGTTGACACTGTTGCTGAGCTCTTCCCTGTATTTTGGGAATGTTCTCTCCTTCCTTTTATCAATGAAATGGAGTTTATGGTGAGTGGGCACGCTGAGCTCCTCCCTGCATTTTGGGAATGTTCTGTCTCTAGTTTGTAAATGAAATTAGTTTATGGTGAGCTGACACACTTGCTGAAGCTCTTCTTTGCATTTTGGGAATGTTCTCACTTTCCTTTTGTAAATTAAATTAGTTTATGGTGAGTTGACAATGTTGCTGAAATTCCTCCCTGCATTTTGGGCATGTTGTCTCTTCCTCCTGTAAATAAAATTAGTTTATGGTGAGCTGACACACTTGCTGAAGCTTCTCCGTGCATTTTAGGGATGTTGTCTCTTCCTCTTGTCAATGAAATGCAGTTTATGGTGAATTTCCATATTTGTGTTGGTTCTCATGGTGTTGATGTTGCCCTTCCTGTGTGAATTCAAAGCCACCCCTCAAAGAGCCACTGAGGAGCTAAAGTCACCACTGCCATGTCCTACCCCTCTCCTAAACCCCATATAAAATGAAATATTTCTGTCACAAATACATTTGCCCTCCATCCATGAGCAAGGGGGGGCAGAGCCCAGCCTGCCCCCAGCTCAAGGGTGCCACAAGAGCTGTGCAAACCCCAAAATACCCAATTTACAGGGGAGCCCCATGAGTTCAGGCCCCTAAGGAGCTCTCAGGGAGAGGCACCATCATTTCCCCTGGCTGCCCGTGTGGATTAGGGACCATAAATGCATCCAGAAACCTCCAAATGGAGCTCACCTCCCAGAACTGACACTTGGCTCTGTGTTTTAGAAAGGAACCTGCTTTCCCCACAGCCAGCAGTGCCTTTATTAACCATTTGTTGCAGGTAAGCAGCCGATCCGTCCCTGTCCCCATTTGCAACTTTCACAGGTGACACACTTGAAGTAAAATTACCTCTCCCCTCTGCTGGTGGAGCACGAGGCAGCTCAGGAAATATGGGGAGGGAAGGTGTGAGCTGGCAGGAGCCTGGCAAGGCTGGCTGGGTGTTTTATATCCCTGGAATCCCTGATTCGTGTGGAGCACTCCCTGCGCGCTCCCAGCCCTGCTGCCTGCATTTCACCTGCATGGGCACATCCTCCACTGCAGCCAGCAGGCAGGGATGGGCATGGAGAGTGAATTAGTAGGATGCTGAAGGTGAAAATCCTGCATTTTGCTTCGTGTTCCATCTTTTTTGGGGAGAACTATGGGGCTTTTGGGAGTGTGGAAAAAAAGGGGAGCTCCTCCATCAGCACAGAGCTGCAAACCTGGGGTCAGTTTGTTTCCCACTTCCCCAGAGTGAAAAGTGAAAAGTCTTTGAGATCCTGAAGGATTGAATGAAAATCATTCATTTTATTTGTGTCCCATCTTTTTGGGGAGCACTGTGAGGTTTTTGGGAGCCTGGAAAAAAAGGGGAGCTCCTGTGCCAGCACAGAGCTGCAAACCTGGGGTCAGTTTGTTCCCATCTCCTCAGAGTGAAAAGTGAAGGTGTTTGAGATCCTGAAGGATTGAATGAAAATCCTTCATTTTCCTTTGTGTTCCATCTTTTTTGGGGAGCACTGTGGGGTTTTTGGGAGTGAAGGAAAAAAGGGGAGCTCCTCCATCAGCACAGAGCTGCAAACCAGGGGTCAGTTTGTTCCCATCTCTCCAGAGTGAAAAGTGAAAAGTTTTTGAGATCCTGAAGGATTGAATTTTGTGTCCCATCTTTTTTGGGATCACTGGCAAGGCTGGCTGGGTGTTTTATATCCCTGGAATCCCTGATTCATGTGGAGCACTCCCTGCACGCTCCCAGCCCTGCTGCCTGCATTTCAACAGCATGGGCACATCCTCCACTGCAGCCAGCAGGCAGGGATGGGCATGGAGAGTGAATTAGCAGCATGCTGGAGGTGAAAATCTTGCATTTTGCTTTGTGTCCCATCTTTTTTGGGGAGAACTATGGGGCTTTTGGGAGTGTGGAAAAAAGGGGAGTTTCTGTGACAGCACAGAGCTGCAAACCTGGGGTCAGTTTGTTCCCATCTCCTCAGAGTGAAAGGTGAAGGTGTTTGAGATCCTGAAAGATTCAATGAAAATCCTTCATTTTCCTTTGTGTTCCATCTTTTTGGGGAGCACTGTGGGGGTTTTGGGAGTGAAGGAAAAAAGGGGAGCTCCTCCAGCAGCACAGAGCTACAAATCTGGGGTCAGTTTGTTTTCCATCTGCACAGAGTGAAAAGTGAAGGTGTTTGGGACCTGGGACTGTGAATTTTCATCTTTTAAGGACTGGAAACTCGAATTATGCTGCAGCATCCAGGTGGGAATGGCAGCTGCCTTCCAGCTTGCCATTCCCCAGAGTGAGAGGTGAAGGTGTTTGAGATCCTGAAGGATTGAATGAAAATCCTTCATTTTCCTTTGTGTTCCATCTTTTTGGGGAGCACTGTGGGGTTTTTGGGAGTGAAGGAAAAAAGGGGAGCTCCTCCAGCAGCACAGAGCTACAAACTGGGGTCAGTTTGTTTTCCATCTCCACAGAGTGAAAAGTGAAGGTGTTTGAGATCCTGAAGGATTGAATGAAAATCCTTCATTTTCCTTTGTTTCCCATCTTTTTTGGGAGCACTGTGGGGTTTTTGGGAGCATGGAAAAAAGGGGAGTTTCTGTGACAGCGCAGAGCTGCAAACCTGAGGTCAGTTTGTTCCCATCTCCTCAGAGTGAAAGGTGAAGGTGTTTGAGACCTGGGACTGTGAATTTTCATCTTTTAAAGACTGGAAACTGAAATTATGCTGCAGCTTCCAGGCGGGAATGGCAGCTGCCTTCCAGCTTGCTTTGGTTTGGGGGGTTTGATGAGTGTTGTTCCTTCAAGCCACAGTTTCATTTTTACGGCGCCTCCAACAAAAAAGTTAATAAAAATAAAGTGCAGAATAAAAAGAAGGAGAAAAATATGACCAGCAGCCCTGAAATCATTCCCAAATGCATGCTTTTGGCAAGGCAGGGAGATATGGTATCTAGCAACATAAATCAATGCTCTGCATAGGGAAGGAAAACCAGGCCAGCAAGAACATTTAAATATTCAAAGAAAATGCGAGCAAAGGTTTAAAACAATCCTGAAAACCATCTGATAAGGGGCTGCTGAAATGCACAGGGATGTGGTCAGTGATGGGAGGTGAGCTGGGCAGTGCCAGGGTGGGTTCTTCACCAGGAAAATGAGATTATTCCCTGCAGGGGAACACGGTGGTGCTGAGTCAGGGACTCTTGGCTTGGGAAACGAGCCCTGAGCTTCCCTGCTGCTGCTTTTTTGGGGTTTGGGGTGGATCTTGGCCCTGGCAGCCCTCAGAGGAGAGGAGAGGCAGCAGATTGCTTCATCTCTGAGTGAGTTTCTGCTGGCCTGGGCAGGACCCACAGCCGGTGTTGCATTGCAGCGAGCCGGAGAAGCATCATCTGTGCAAAGAATGAACAGAATGTGGGCTACAGGGTCACCTTCCCCAAGCCTTTGGCTGCAGAGGAGCAGCCTGGAGGCTCCTGAATGCTCTATTCCTCTCCTTGATACACAGGGAGGAGAAAAACCATCAGTGCAGACTTGTTCTTTCAGCCTCGCATTGTTTGTTCCCTTCTGATGCAGCCCTGGAGAAACTCTCCCTGTTCTTGTTTTTTCTGGAGACCTTGGTGGGGAAATCCAGGTGTAAAAAAAAGGTTTATTTGAAATGGTGATGTTTTGCTGGGAATGTCTTTTGTCAGTCAGTTCCCTGCTCTGTCTGGGTGAATTATTGTCTCTGTGGGCCTCAAAAGCTGGGCCTGATCAGGGAGGGAAGGGTTCTCAACAGCTTTAAGAGCTCTGAGAGGGAAGGAATTGCCTCCAGGCAGCCTGGAGCCCTTGGAAGAACCAGTGCAAGGCCTCCCAAAATACCCTGGGAGCTCTTGCACAGCTTGTGTTGCATCCATCCACCCCAAAAAACAAAAATAATCAGCTCCCCCCTGCCCTCTGGGGCAGCACCTCCCCTGGCCCTGCTTTCCTGCAGCACACAAAGTGTGTGGGAGCAGTGCTGGGTTTGTTTTTTGCCTGTTCTCTCATGCTGAAGGAAGTGTCAGGAAATTTGCCTGAGTTATTTACTGGGTTATTTACTCGGCCTCACTGAGCAGAGCGTGGGGGCCCTAAATTGGCATTTTCTGCCTTGATTCATTGGGTGTGCTGAAGAAGCTCATTTAAAATTCATACCCCGGCCAAAAATTGTAGTTTATCCATGGAAGTGCCCTCACCAGGAGCAGGACCAGGAGCCCTGACAGAGGATCTGCTACAAACTCCTTGCAGGGCCTCCCAAGCCTTTCAGGGCTGTCTCTGCCTGTCAAAATCCCTTCCCTGCCTCTGTCTCCCAGCTCTGCAAACTTCACACAATGTCTTTGGCATTTAAGGGACTTTTTTGGGGTGGATCTTGATGTTTTCCTGCCCTATACCCAGGGACTGTGCTGGGGCTCAGCTGTCATTGCTGTCCCAGTGCTTTGTGGCTCCATCCAGAGAAGCAATTTGTGCTCCAGGTCCTCATGAACCCCAGCCCTGATGCTGGGGTGTCACTGGAAGTGTCACTCTGGGCAGTTGGTCCTTGTTTCTAGGCATGATTCCAAAATTCTGGAGTGCCTGAAGGGCTGGGAATCTCCTGTGTCTGCTCTGGTGGTGGAACTAGAATCACAGGATCATGGAGTGGTTTAGTTTGGTTTAAAGATCCGGTTCCACCCCTCTCCCACTGTTCTAAGATCCAGCTTGGCCTTGGGCACTTCCAGAGATCCAGGGGCAGCCACAGCTGCTCTGGGCACCCTGTGCCCACCCTCCCAGGGAAGGATTTCTTCCCAATATCCAACCTAAACCTACTATTTTTTGAGTTTTAAGCCATCCCCCCTCATCCTGTCACTCCAAGCCCTTGTAAGAAGTCCCTCTCCATCTTTCCTGCAGCTCCTTCAGGCACTGGAAGGCCACAATGAGGTCACCCCAAAGCCTTTTCTTCTCCAGGCTGAACAATCCCAATTCTCTCAGTTTCAATCCCAATTCTTTCAGCTTTTCACACCCAGAAAATGTTCTTGGGGACCCCCCAGAGCTGTGGGAGACCCCTGGCACTCGGCTGTGTGTGCTGAAGGGGCTGGGAAGAGGCAGAGTGGAGCTTTCTCTGCATCTCTGTGGTTGTGGGGTGCCCCTGTATCCCCAGCCTACCCCTCTGTCAGGGCTGTGGGTAGCAGAGCATCGTTTGCACAGCCCCAAATCCCTGTGCAATCGCCCTCCTGAGGTGTTTATGATGCACTAAACCACTCTGGCAGTGAGTAAAGGTCCCAGAGCTGCCCTGCTGGTGCAGTTTGTCCAAAGGTCTGTCTGAGCTGGAGGGCTGAAGCGAGGGAAAAAGGAGCATTAAAGACTCGTGGGGTAAAAATGAGCAATAACAGCAGCGGAATTGGGGATGGTTCAGTTCAGCTCCCTCAGGACACACAGAATTCTCCTGCAGGCAGAGCAAGGAAGATCCCACAAGGCAGAATTAGCATTTTAAAGGGTGCTGGTGGCTCTGATGATGAAGGTGCTGGAGAAGGAGGACGCTGATGTCAGCAGGTACCAAATTCTTTCCCCCAGGTGTCAGGAGGGGGTGGTGGGGGGAGAAGCCCAGCTGTGCTTTTTTTTTTTTGTGGCAGATTTTGTGCCATCCCCAGCTCCCCACCTCCTGTTTGCAGCTGGCTCACACAGCTTGAAGCTCCCCTTCTCCCTCCTGCTGCAAACATTTCACACACACAAAGCACAAACTCCTTTCCTGGCGTAGCTCTGCCTGAGCCAAGCCCTTTGTGGATGCTCCTGATGGATCTGGGATGAATTGGCCGTGGATTTGCTGTTCCCCAGCAGAGGAATGGCCTCACCCTGGCTTTGAAGGCAGCCAGGATCAGCTCAGAGCACAGGAGCAATCTGCAAGGCTCACATGGTGGTGCTGGTGCTGGAAAACCTCCCCACTTGTCATTAGGATCAGTGTTTAATCCCAGCCTGGCTTGGGGAGTGGGGTGGGAGGAGGGTGTAGTTATTGGGATACAATATTAATATTTCCTCCAATATTAAAAAGAGCCAGTTAAGTTCATTAAAGCAAAGTAGGTTTGTGGTTATTTATCATTTGCTGCTGGGGACTGCTGAGAGGTAGAGAAAAATAGGATATTCATCTGCTATCTGGTCTTTTAATTTTGTTCTGATTATTCTTCTTCGAGAAGGATGTCTTATTTATGGGTTTTGAGTTATGTGCATAAATATTTCTTTTTAAAATCACCTGTACAGATGCCAGGCCCTTCAGCAAAGCCTCATTTAGACTTACAGTGAATCACAAATGCTTTGGGTCGGAAAGATCTTAAAGATTACCCAGTTCCAACCCCCTGACAGGGACAGGGACATTTTCCACTGGACCTGGTTGCTCCAAGCCCTGTCCAACCTGGCCTTGGACACTTCCAGCAGCCAGGGGCAGCCACAGCTGCTCTGGGCACATTTTATCCTTGGATTCTTTGCAGTTCTGCCCAGGTATTCTGTTCCTGTGCTCCAGCACTGGGAGGAGTGGCTGCCACTGCCCCATCTCCTTCACCTTCCCTGAGCCATCTCCTTAAGGCCACTCATCCACAGAGACTGCTCAAGGATAAAATGAAATGGTTTTTTTTCAGGAAAAGGCAACTGAACCTGTTCAAAAAGGGGCTGGTGACTGGTGCAGTCATTTATCCACCCTGCTTTTCTCTGGAATGATCTGGTGAAAGGTGTTTTCTTGAAAGCTTTTGCTGCGGGATGCCAGGGCAGGGTGCTGAGGCTCCGCCGCGGTCGGTGGTGGGCGCCGCGTGGTCTCCAGGAGGTTTGCACGTAATTCCCACTAAACCTGTGGATGCAGCTTTTCCTGGGGCTGTGCTCAGCACCCTGGCAGCCTGCAGAGGCAGGAGGAGGCTCATTAGCACCATGGAGGTGTGAGGGAAAACTGCGGGAGGAGCGCGAGCGCTTCCGAGCGGGAACTGCGACCGGCGGCGAGCGGGTTCTGGAGGGATGCACCAACCCCAAGGGATGCACAAACCCCCAGGGATGCACAAACCCTGCACCCCTGGCTTGGTTTTCAGCAGTGAGAGAAGCCTTTCTGGCAGATTGACACGTTTGGGTGTCAAGGAGGGAGGGATCGGTGGCGTCCTCCACCGTGGGAGGTTTGTACGCGAATTTTACGCGGTCAAGGTTGGATGGGTTTGGGTTAAAAATCAACTGAGCTTCGTCCTGTAGGGAAACTCCATGGAAAAAGAGTGATTTGGTGCAGAGTAGAGAAACCTCATGGAAAAAAAATGGGCTTGGTGCAGAGCAGGGAAACTCCATGGGAAAAAAGAGGGATTTGGTGAAGAGCAGGGTAACTCCATGGGAAAAAAGAGGGATTTGGTGCAGAGTAAGGAAATTCCATGGGAAAAAAGAAGGGATTGGTGCAGACAGAAACTCCATGGCAAAAAGAGGGATTTGGTGCAGAGTAAGGAAACTCCATGGGGAAAAAAAAGGGATTTGGTGAAGAGCAGGGAAATTCCATGGGGAAAAAAGAGGGATTTGATGCAAAGAAACCCCATGGGGAAAAAAAAAATAAAAAAGGGGCTTGGTGCAGAGCACAGAAACTCAATGGGATAAAGAGGGATTTGGTGCAGAGTAGGGAAACTCCATGGGAAAAAAGAGGGGCTTGGGGCAGACAGAAACTCCATGGGAAAAAAGAAAGATTTGATACAGAGTAAGGAAACTCCATGGGGAAAAAAAAGGGATTTGGTGCAGAGCAGAGTGAGCTGCCCTGCAAGGGGAAGGTGTCCAGGCACCAGGCAGATCATGCCCAGCAAAGCAGTGCCCTTTGCCTGGTGTGGGAGGGCTCTGCCTCTCTCCAGGCTGCAGCTTTGCCACATAAAACATAATGAGCTCCTCGTCTCCAGCGGAGGAATCCGGCACTATAATAATATGAATAATAAATAATAAGCAGATTTATATTTTAGATCAGTGCCACAGGGCACGGAGTGGGGAGGCACGGGGAGGGAGTCAGCCAGACAGATCATCTCTTTCCATCTTTTGCACCTCTGTGGCAGAGTTATTTTTCCTGATCTGTTCCTATTCATTAATGTCCGAGAGGCAGGTTATATTACCCACCCCAGGAGGCCTTTAAGCTTTGTTTTGATTCATTATATATCCACATACATATTATATAGATATAGATCTCTCAGTGCAGAGCAGCTGGATGGGGAAAGAGGCTGGTAGTTATGGAAAAGAGCCACGTTACTTAAGCAGCAAATCAGCGTTCTATTTCTTCACTCTCTTGTTTATTGAAAGCCATTTAGCCACCAGCACGGGGGAAGCTCTGGTGCCCCTGGGCACAGCAGCAGCTGCTGCCCTGGCCTGTGTGGCTTTGTGGTTTTGGAAGGTGACTCGGTTGGAAGCAGGTGCTAATTCAGTAAGAAAAGGGAAATTTAAGGAGAGGAGCCAGGGGTTGGTCAGTGGAAAGGTGACATTTATCTCCTCCAAGCACAGTCGTGAGCTGTGGCAGGGTGACAGAGGACAGGCATGCATAGGTGCATGTGCAGAATTTTGTATCAAAGGTCTGGTTTTTTACATTTGTTCCTGAATATTAAACATTCTCCCGGAGCCAAGGATCAAGATCTGAGAGTCATGTAACTTGTTTTATATCTAAATACTGTTCCTGCCCCTGGGCAGCACTTTGTGTATTTAGCTGCTGAGCCACTTTTAATACAGATCTTTTTGCTTCACACAGAGGAAGCTACTGATAGCAAGATCTACTCTGCAATTTCTTTCATTATTTTTTCATATATATATATGAATAAAAAAGTCAATTACATGAATGAAAGATCCTTGGTTGCCTGCCTAAACAGCTGCCAAAATGAATTCCAACTCGGAGCCAAATTCAGCAAAGCTGGAATTTCTGCAGAGAGCTCCAGTGTGGCGTGAGATGGGATTGTGCAGGAGGCTGCATTACAGATTCCTGCTGCCCAGCCCCTCGCCCCTGGCTATCTGTGTGGGCAGCCAGCAGGGATGGATTTCACTTCTTTCAGGGCTGGATTAAATCTCCTCCTCAGAGGCACCAGCCTGCCAGGCAGCTGCCTTGGCACCCAGAGCACCTGGAGCTTGGTGCCAGCCTCGGTGATGCTTGGGGCTCCAAATCCCTTCCTCCCCACAGACCAATTAATTTCCCTGTAAGGGATCAGCTGAAGGGAGCAGGAGAATTTGGGGGATGTGGGCAGGAACTGGATGGAGTTAGAAATCCTGGATAAACAGAGGGGAGGCAGATCCTCCACAGGGGCAGGAGCAGTTCTGGGAACGACTCCTGAGGATGGGTGGCTGAAGAGCATGTTCCCTGTTTTTAGGGAAATGCAGGTCTGTAGTGACCACAATGTGATCTGAAGGTCCTTTTTGGGCAGTGAGGGGGAGGAGAGCCTTGCAGAATTTAGGTAGATGCCCAATTTCCTCAAGCTGAGTTGCGATAAAGCCGAATTTGTCACCTGGGAGCTGTTGGAACCTTTCTGGGAAGGGCAGGGAGAGGATGGCAGATGGGAGGAGGAAGACAAAGAGCCACTCCAGCTCCAGCCTGGTGGAGCAGAGCTGAGATCCCACCCTGGGAGTGCAAGGAGGGCTCTTTGTGCTCGGGGTTTATTCCTCCTGCTCTGTTTCTCTTGGCACATCCCCTCGTCCTTGCTCTGTGCATGGGTGGGTTGCAAGTTCAGGAGCTCTCCAGGCTGAGCTCAGTGAGGTGTTTAAGCTCTCTTGCTGAGCTTTAGGCACTGCAGGGCTGCTGGGCAACCTTCCCAAAGAGGAGCTTTGACCTAGCAGGGCACTTCTCTCGAGTGCCCCTCTGCAGCTAATTGCTGCTGGCTCGGTGTCAGATAAACACAACCCCGAGAGGCTGAAATCCCAAATTGTCCTGGCTGGGATTCAGCAGCTCCCACTCTCCCTCTCCAGGTGTTAGGGACACACAGCACTTGGAAAAGTCCCAATAACAGAAGTGGAGAACGAGCTGCTGACAAAGCAGGGGGAGTGGTGGGTCCTGCCCTTCCTTTGCTCCCAGCTTTGTGCTCCTCTTCCTCCTCTTCTCCCTCGCAGAGACCGCACTGCGATCAGATCAAAGCTGAAAAAAATAAAACAGTGGGGAAAAGAGGAGGATGGAAAAGAAAACCACTGGGGGAAAAGGGAAGGATGGAAAATAAAACCACTGGGGGAAAAGGGAAGGATGGAAAAGAAATCAGCTGGGGGAAAAGAGAAGGAGGAAAGACCTGAAAGAATGAAATTTGTGCTTTTCTGTGGGATATCAGCTGTGAAAAGCAGGGGAGAGCAGGACAACACCCAGGGCACAATCCATGGCAGAAAGGGCTGGGAGCAGGCAGGGAAAATGGGAAATGGGAAATGGAAGCCTTTTGTTTTTGGGACAACCATCCAAGAGCAGTGTGTCACATTAGGGTGGCACCATAGCCCAGAGCCCTTCTTGGGAGTGAGGAGAAGGAGAAGGAGAAGGAGAAGGAGAAGGAGAAGGAGAAGGAGAAGGAGAAGGAGAAGGAGAAGGAGAAGGA
>JAWMRF010000092.1:5131445-5149963 GCA_035221435.1 Sphenopsis melanotis | reverse complement strand
GTTTTCCAGTTGTTCAGTAACTGAGGTATCTCAAAGCTTGCTTTCATTTCAATCTCACTTATAGTTTCTATATTCTCCAAATCTTTTGCCAGACAATCATATTGATAAGGCTTTCCTGTTTCATCTTCCCCAACACCAAGGAAGCTCCCACCAGCTCCCCAAAGCTGTGTGTGGCTGTTGGATTAACTGCAGTGAGGGCTAAGCCTCCTCCAAAGCCTTCCAGAGGCTTCTCTAGCCTGGGTTAAGCTGGCAGGCTCTAAATTAAGTGATATCCCTGCCTCTCCCATGATGTGAGAGCTTCAGCTGCTGGAGAGGGGTCAGGGAATGGAGGAGAGAGGTGAAATCCCACATCCTTCATCCTCTCCAGGTAGAGCAGAGGGGTTTTGGGCTTTCCCTGCAGACAGATCTCTGGAGATCCACGCCAGAGCTGTGCAAATCCCTGGATGTGCCTCCTAGGGTGGGAGGAATTAGCAATGTCAGGTTAAATAAGCTTATTTTGGGAAAGGGAAATCCTAAGAGTGAATGAGCCTGGAAACTTTAAAGGCTGGGATTCAAGTTGATGTTGGTTGATTAAATGTGAAATACAAAGAGTGGGGATGGGAGGGAGCTGTGGAGGGGATTCAGGGGTGTCTCTGAAGCTGGAAGGTGACAGGGCCATGAGGGAGCTCTGTGGGGTCTCTGTGAGAGGGGGAATCTGCAGCTCTCAGCTCCTGGAGAAACACCTCAGGCAGCTGCTGCTGTGTGAGAAAGGAGAAGCAGGGAAGGACCTCGGATGAATGCCAGAATTGCAGAATCATCGAGGTTTAAAGGTCCTCCCAGACCTTTGGGTCCAACCTGTGACCCATCCCCACCTTGTCTCATCCAGCCATCCCTGGGGGACTCCAAACCACCTCCCTGGGCAGCCCCTTCCAATGTTTAACAACTTTTTTCCAGAAATTCCTCCTCATGTCCAACCTGAGCCTCCTGAGGTGCAGTTTCCTCTCCTCCTGCTGGTTTGGGGCTGATCCTTCATACCCTGCTCATCTACCAAAAATTCTCCTCCCTGGGTTCCTGACCCAGCCACAGCCCTGGAAAAAATCCCATTTTCCCAAGGGAGAGCCCTGTGTGCCCTCAGGCATCCCCACCAGCGCTGGAAAATTCATTTTATCACTGCAAAACCCATCAGAGCACAGCGCTGGCAAATGCAGGAGAGCTTTATGCATTTCCTTGCAAACCACATTAATGTGGCAGTTTTCAATAAAATAAAGGCACGGGGCTGGAGGTGAGAAAAAGCACATATATTTAATTTCTCACTTACTGCTCCCAGAGCTTTTTTCCATGTGCCTGTTTCCCCTGCGATGTGTGAAACCCGATCCAAAGCCCGGCATGCTCAGCTCCCTGCCTGTTGACCTCGTCAGAAGCACTGAGTGCAGGAGGAAGAAAAGAACAATAAATTGCTTTATGTACCTGCTGCAGTCAGCAGAGCCCTGCACGCCCCTGGCAGGCACTTCCCCATCTGGTACCTCAGGGAGGGAACTGAACTGGGGAGAAGTTGTGGCAGCAGAGAGGGAAAAATCTGATTTTACAGCATCACTTCTGTAACTCCTTTCTATTTTAGCACAACTGCACCAGGGCTCTCTATCTCGCAAAGTGTTTTTTTTAATTTGGTTTTTTTTGGTGGGGTTTTGGGTTTTTTTTTGGTTTGTTTTTCTTGTGGTTTTTTTTTTTTTTTTGGTGTGACTTTTTGGGTTTTTTGTGATTTTTTTTTTGTTTTGTGTTAGGTTTTTTGTTTGTTTTTTGGGATTTTTTTGTGGTCTTTTTGGGTTTTTCTTTTTGGAGATTTTTTGTGGTTTTTGTGGTGGGTTTTTTTGTTGGTTTTCTTTTTTTTTTGTGGTGGGTTTTTTGGGGGTTTGACAAATGAAACGCTGCTAACGCAGTTATTTATGTTTTTGACTTAATTCTTAAATATTTTGTCTTACGTTACAGTGTAAGCTTTATTAGCTAATCATGTTATGACACACAAACCTACAGTACTGCACTCTAAACTCCTGTTTTACCTTTGTAACTACTTTATTTTTTCTGTATCATAACTCAAAACTCTATCTTAACTATCTTAAACTCTAAACTTTACTTAGCTTAACTCTGCTTTAAACTAAAAATCTGCATTCTTGCTTTTAGCACCTAAGTTTGGGAGCTTTTTCCAAAGTCTCAAATCGAATCCTGTATTTAATTCTAAGCTTACAGCTCAGAATGAAATAAACTAGAACGAAATAAATTAGAATTCTAAGCTTTCATTTTTTAGCTTATAGGCCCCAACCCCTGAGAGTTCCCTGCATTTCAAATCCCAACACCAGAGTGTCACATTCACATTTTCTGGAAAAATCCCTTTGCCCAGGATTTCGCTCCTGGGAAGCTGAGAAGCCTCAGAGAAAAATGAAAACAATAATTATTTCATTTGCTTCTCCTGTGTTTTGCTGCTTTGGAATGTGTTTGGAGATTGTTTACCAAGAGGTGATTGTTTGGTTGGTTTCATGTTAATTGTTTTTACTTAATGACCAATCATGGTCAAGCTATGTTGGCACTCTGGAAAGAGTCACAAGTTTTCGTTATTATTTTTTTAGCCTTCTGTCTGTATCCTTTCTGTATTCTTTAGTATGGTTTAGTATAGTATTCTTTAATATAATATAGTATCTTAAAATAACATAGTATCTTAAAATAATATTAATTCTTTAATATAATATAGTATCTTCTGAGAACATGGAGTCAGATTCATCATTCCTCCCTTCATCTGGGGACCCAGCAAATACAACACCAGAGCATCTTCCCTCAAAAATTGCTGTTTGCTCAGCCCAGCCTCAGCTGCCAGCCCTCTCCTGCCTCTCCCAGACTCAACATTTAATAAATGGCAGTGGAGTGGGTGAGGGAGCTGTGTTTACCCCGAGCCTGCCAGGCAGACAATGAAGCTGCCCTCGCCCAGATGGCACAGGCTCCTCTCCAAGCTGACAAACAGGCTCTGGTGCCATCCAAACGAGCCCAAACCCAGCCAGAGAGTGGCAATTCCAGCGCCTCCAGTGACCATCTGGACACACAAGCTCGGTTTCTATTTGGAGGATAAAGCCTCTCCTACGTCTCCAATATTAGGGATGCTAATTGATTTAATTGGGCCTCTCTGGGCACTGCCAAGCTTCTCAGTTTGGGGATGTGGTGGGGTTTAGGAAGTGTTGGAGGGGAGGGAATTGTGAGGGAGCTCTTGGGTTATGGGAATCACAAGTTCCTGCCCCAGAAAGGAAATGGAGAAGTTTCTGCTGAGCTCCCCTAAGCAAAGGGACAGAATTTTGCTGCTCTTTAACTCTTTAATTTATTTAATTTTTAAACAAAGGTTGCCTTTTCATGTTTTATTTATACATATACACACAAACACGTATCAGATGTGGTTATGTGAGGAATAAAATCGTGGCCAAGTGATTAATATCCTTTACTTTTGGACTTTAGTAGCATCTCACCACTTGGCTCATGATGTTCTACAGAAAAAAAATCCCGCATTCAGAGACTTCCAATGAAATGAAAACCCTCTCTGTGCCTTGAAAATCTGTTTGCTGTGCTCAAGAAATTTAAATTTTTGGAGAAACACCACTATTGACCTAGAAGATATTGTCAGGGTTTCTCTGCCAAAAAATTATCCCAGCCTGTTTTTTTTTTTTTTTCCTTTAGATGACCTCTTTTTCCAGCAAACAAACAAAAACAACAATAAAAAAAAGAAAACCCACAACCTTGCAGCAAAGTTATTCCCTTAAAGAAGTGGCAAAAAGTGACCTCTTGCAGCAGGGACAGGATGAGAACCAGTTGATTTTGAAGTTATTCCCAAATAACCTCAAACTTTTATTCATGAATATTCCTGATCAACAAGGAGCTTCATGGTATTAAGGATATGTAGAGATGGTTAGTATTTCCTAGGATAATTTTCCTTTGCCTCTTGAGCTTTTGCCACCCTTCAGGGGGATATTTTGGATTTTTTCCCTGTTTTTTCTCTTATTTCAAACAGGAGGGATGTTGGCCTCATTTCCTGTTGATTTTCAGGCTCCTCATTAAGTGGTTAATCAGGAAAACACAGCCAAGCACTTTTGGTGAAAAGCACATTGGGTTTGGAGGGGAGGAAAACAGCTCAGAGGAGGCACCTGCAAACCACCAAATTGTTGGCCCAAAATCCTTTTATCCAGTAAAATGGTTGGGAAAGGGGAGATAATTTGGGTTTTAGGAGCAGGGATGGGCATTTCCAGAAGGGGAAAGTCCAAGTGAGTGCTGTGGGCTGCCAGGGCAGGATCATGGAGGGAGAAATTACAATTTTGTGGGGATTTACCCCATCTCCTCAAGGGTAGAGGCTCCTGTCAAGTGGCTCTGGCAGGAGACTGCAGGAATGGTGTCCCTGATGTCACTGCCCTTGTTAATTGGACTTGACAGATGATAATGAGGGAGAGGCTGTGGCTGAGCAAGGGCAGGGGGAATGGCAGCACTCCTGGGGGAGCAGGACACAGCAGCAGAGTCCAGATGTCCAGGACTTACAGGAGGTCACTCCAAGAATTAATCTTTGCTGTTTCTGCTCCCAGAGGTGGCAGGGGAAAATCAGAGACTCTGAAGTGAAGGTTATTCATCTCCAGCTCACAATCCTTGCATGGCCTTGCTGTCAAACCTCATAAAAATGAGGTTTTTTTTGGGGAGGAACCCTTCTCTTTTGAGGATGTGTGGGGGACAGATCCCCTGAGCAGGTGTGGATGGGGGTGACATTGTGTCCCCAAAATGCAGCTCTGCTCCCTGGGACAGTGGTCCTGTGCCCACTAATGCATAATTAGCCTTAATTAGCTAAATTAGCCTGGAAAATGGGAGGGTGGTTGCCTTTACTGGGAGGTCAGTGTGTCCTCCCCTGGCTGGGGGATGTCGTGGCCTTGGCAGTGGGAGCAAAACTCGAATTCTGGTGCTGCTCCATCGAGGAGAGGGATGAAATCCTTGAAGAAGGTGGGATTTTACCCCCTCAGGGGCAGGATTGGTGTCTAAATTCCACTGCAGATTGGGCTTTTCTGCCTCTTGTCCCCAGCCAAAGGAGGTGACAGCCCCTCTGTGGCTGCTGGGAGATGGAGCTGGTTCAGAGCCCTGAGCAAACAGCTGAGAGCTGCAGTTGTGACGTGCCCGTCACAAGCAAAACCAGCCTTGTTCATCACCAAACCACACCAAAGTGGCACCTTTTGCAGAGCAGCTGCATTTGTGGGATGCCCAGAGGCCACAGACAATATTTTCCCCGTGCTGAGAACCTGCCCAAGCCGAGGGGACTCTCACCCCAAGGTTGGGTTGGAATTGTCCCTTCACAAAATGAGGCATTAATGGAACCCATTTTCTGCACCATCTCCTGCAGGAGCTCTTTGGAAGCAGAGGAACGGGAAAATCCATTTTCTCCATCATCTCCTGCAGGAGCTCTTTGGAAGTGGAGAAAGTGGGGTCACAGTTTGCTGCTGGGAGATGGAGCTGGTTCAGAGCCCTGAGCAAACAGCTGAGAGCTGCAGCTGTGACGTGCCTGTCACAGGCAAGACCAGCCTTGTTCATCACCAAACCACACCAAAGTGGCACCTTTTGCAGAGCAGCTGCATTTGTGGGATGCTCAGAGGCCACAGACAATATTTTCCCCGTGCTGAGAACCTGCCCAAGCTCACCCCAAGGTTGGGTTGGAATTGTCCCTTCACAAAGTGATCCTCCAAGGTTTCCTTGTTTTCCCTCATTGTGGCTCTCCTTTTTTTCCTTGGAATTAGCAGCAAACTGCCTGACCAAACTGCTTTTCCCTACCTGGCAGGAGCACAGATCTGATGAGTCAGGAAGAGCTCCTGTTTAACTGGAAAAGGGAATTGGGGGGAAAGGAGGAGGAAGAATTGCTGCCAGAGAGCTGTGGAATGAATGAATGAATGACATTTGTTTAAAGACACATGAGGAGATTAATGATGGGAGTTAAAGTATGAAAGCAACAGGGCCTAAGTGAGGCATTAATGGAACCCATTTTCTCCACCATCTCCTGCAGGAACTCTTTGGAAGTGGAGAAAGGGGAAAATCACTTTACAGTAATAACTGTTATTTATATAAGAGAACAGCTTTGGATATATCAAAATGTGAGGTTTCAAGGTAATAACTGGCCCCTCACAATCGTTGTTATCCATTTAAAAGAGGCTTTCTGTGATGGTGAGGAGATGGAGGAAATAGCCCCAGTCCTGCAACTGATCCAAAATGAAGTTTATTTTATTATAGTCACCATTAGTCAGCTCCCAATATGAGAGGATTGTGTTAAGGAAAAGGTGAAAAGGCTGGGGGAGATGAAGGGGGGCTGGAAATCAGCCTTGCAGAATTTGTTGGGACCATTTGTTGGGCTCATTAGAGCCCTGGGGCCCCGTCTTGGCTCCCTCCAGGGCCTCCCTGCACCGTGGCTCTGCTCCTTGGGCACAAAACCTGTCTGGCACAAAGGAGGAGCTCAGCTCTTCTGCAGGAATCAGGAGAGACTCATGAATGATTCATGAGCAGGGACTGGGGGTAGCAGGGAAGGATGATAATAATATTCTCCATGTGTCAAAATATAACAATAATTTGACCAGCTCTAATTTTTAATAACCACTGGGTTTGGGAGCAGTTGTGATGGATGAGCTGGAGCAAGCCATGGTCTCCCAAGCTGGCTTTTCACTTCAGAGCACCAAGGCCACTCTCTGAAATATTAGAGCTGTATAAAACCTCTCAGGCTCTGGGAGGAAGGAGCAGAAAGCTGAAAAGGAAGGGACAAAGGGTCTGCTCTGCTTTCATAATTCCAATTAGAATAAGTGTTAGAGATGATCCTTAATTGATCCCGGCTCAGAGCGGCGCTGGGGTGGGAATTTTATCATCTCTAAACCTCCAATCTCATGGAGTGAAGCCTCTCAGAAGGGTTTTCCCCTCTAACTCTGCAGGGTGTCGTTGTGAGCACGGAATGAGGTGAGAGGGGTGGCCAGGAGTGGGTGACAGGGCTGGGGATTCTATGATGGGGTCACAGTTTGCTGTCCCAGACGTGGCCCAGGACATTTCTCACGTGGGAAGAGGCAGGGGAGGATGATAAAGCAGCCCTGTTCCTCCAGGCAGGCTCGCTCTGGCTGGGATAATGAAAAAGAATTGGATTTGTGAGGGCAGCTGACACGGCTGGCTGTCTCCAAGATGTTTTCATTGCTGTGTTAAGAAGTCTTTTACAGACTTGGAGAAGTACTGGGAACGTGCTGCTGCCTGAGGCTGCCAGCCCTGACTCCTCTCTTGACAGCAGTGAGACTGAGCCCTCAGCAGAGCCCCAAAACCCCCAGCAGAAATTCCAGGGCCACCCACAGCAATACCAGGCAGTGGGAAGGAGCCTTGGCAAGGTCCCTGTCCCCCTGCCCTGCCCTAAGTGTGAGCTGAGGCTTGCAAGGGTCAAACATCACTGCTGCCTTCAGCTCTTCAGGTATCCTCATTAAGATGGTTGGAAGGAGGAGGATTTAATGATCTGAACCATGACTTCAATTAATCAGTATAAATGTTGCTTATTTATAACATAAAGCCCAGCCTATGGATAACTCGGTTGTTTAATTAAGCTTATCACTGGGAACCTGATCCAGTTGCTTGCTGCATTAGTGTCACTAATTCAGTATCCCCTGCAAGAAGCCTCAGAACAGACTGCAGGGGATGTAATTCACTCCACTCTGCTCTGCAAGCCTGGCTGGCTCTGGAACATCTCAATCCTCACCCAGGGCTGGTGCTGATTCCTCCCCAGTCCCAGCAGCTCTTCCATCATTGCTGACATCCCAGGAGCCTGGAACAGCTTTTCCTTTGGTTTGTTCAGCCTTGTTCACTAAGAGTTTCTGTGTCTGCTTTAATTTACTCTCTGCAGCTGAGCCTTTGCTGTAGCCTTGCTTTTCCTCTCTTCCTTTCTTGCTCTTCACTTGCCCTCTCCAGTTTCTCTGTGGTGTTTTTAAAACTTTTCCAGATGCAGGAGAATCTGTAATGAGCTCCCAAGCTGAAAGCAAAAGCTGTTTGCCCAGAAGTTCTTCTTTACCCATACTGGAGAGCCTTGCAGGAGAAACCTCAGAGGTTCTCTGGGAAAACTTGGAGGAACTTTTTAAGGATTTCGTGGTTGTTTTTTTCTGTTGTGCTAGGGATTCTCCAGGCAATGTTTGACACCCCCCCTGCTCAGGGGTGGTCTCCAGAGGATGCTGAGACAAATTGCTCCGAGCGAGGATGTTGCTGTGCATCACTTCACTCACTCAGGGCTCTGCTGATCCCTTCTCTCAAAAAAACATCTAAAAAAACAAAGTGGAGCTGCCTTTTTTTTTTTTTGGTCCAAACGACCAGAAAAAGTACCCTGGGATTAAATGAATTAGCAGCGTGCTGCTAAGATGGATAGAAAGGCAGGGAAAACCATGTCAGAGTGCAGGGAGAAGCAAATTGCTGTTTCTCTTTCCCATCCAGAAGTCAGGGAAGAAGCCATCAGGGGAGAAGGATGGCAGTGGGCAGAGCATACTAACGAGGGAAGGCAGGAAGGCATTAAAGCAACCCATTGCATCAGCTGGAGGCTGAGGGGCAAAGAAGAGATAAATCCAGGCTGTGCAGATTGATCAGTATTGGATCTGAAGGGCTTCCACATCTGCTGTGGCAGCTCCTCAGCATCTCATTCCAGTGTGACTCAGCAGCAAAAGGTGTTTGTTCTGTCAGGGAAGCTCAGGGATGAAAACAATCCTGAGGCACCTCAGGGGAAGGCTCAAGTGTCGTTTTATACCTGGATCAAACTCTTTGATGTGCTTTAAGACATCTGGATCCTCTTCAAGAGAGGTGAGTTTTCCAATGTGACCTTTTCCCAGCTTTATTCATCTTTTCAGGTTTTCTGTTGGAGCAGACAGGTTTAGGGGAAGGTGTCCCTGCCCATGGAAGGTGTTCTTGCTCACAGAACTTCTCCCTGCCCATGGGAAGTGTTCCAGACCATGGAATTTCTCCCTGCCCATGGGATTTCTCCCTGCCATAGAAGGTGTCCCTGCCCATGGAAGGTGTTCCTGCCCATGGGATTTCTCCCTGCCCTTGGAATTTCTCCTTGCCCATGGAAACTCTCCCTGTTCATGGGATTTCTCCCTGCCCACAGAACTTCTCCCTGCCCATGGAAGGTGTTCCAGACCATGGAACTTCTCCCTGCCCATGGAATTTCTCCCTGCCCGTGGAATTTCTCCCTGCCCATGGAAGGTGTTCCTGCTCATAGGATTTCTCCCTGCCCTTGGGATTTCTCCCCGCCCATGGAATTTCTCCTTGTCCATGGAATTTCGCCCTGCCCATGGAAGGTGTTCCTCCCCATAGGATTTCTCCCCACCCGTGGAAGGTGTTCCAGACCATGGAATTTCTCCCTGCCCTTGGAATTTCTCCCTGCCCATGGCAAGGAGTTGGAATTTGATGATCTCTGAGGTCCTTTCCAACCCAAAGGCTCCCAAACACACTTTGGCTCTTCCATCCACACTCAGCCAGTGGCATTGACCCATTGATCTTTACACACATTCCTGCCTCCAGGGATTCCCAGCTCCCAAAAAGATCTGTTTGTAGTGCTGAGGATTGAGGCAGAATTGTCAGGTTTTGGTGGCAGAGAGGCTGAGTCTCTAAGCAAGGCTTCCTGAAGCCTCCTGGCACATTAAATCTGTTTATTTGCCACGTGGTCCTGGAAAACCTTGAGGAGTCACTTTATCTCTTCACTCTTCATCCATCATGAGAGAATGAAAATCATTCCACCTATCATTTGTCTGGCTCATATCTTTATAGCAATTGCCATATCTACATCCTGCATGGTTGGTCCTTGTCCCTGGGCCCATCTTTTAGAGATTTGTCACAGCAGCAGTGGCCAGTGATCTGGAACAGGAATACGAAAGGTGCAAAATCTCTCTAAATTCTCCATATTAATGCAAGCAAACCTCAAGATCCCTCCACAACGTTTCCCACTCCTCACCTTGATACTGGGGGTACATACAAGGCTGTTTTCTGTCTCTGTGTGTGGATTAATCACTGGATGGGGGAATCCAGGACCAGGAATTTCCCCTCTGCATCCTTTGGGCTGAGCTGTGCATCCCCTGCCAGCCTGGGAGGGATCAGCCAGAGCTGTGACCCCACTGAAACACGAAGGTGCTGGAAGAAGAGCAAATGCACTTTAAATGCTGAGATATCCAGAAGGGTTCAGAGGAAAATGGTCATTAAATCCCCACTTAATGGAAATTCAGGGGCTGTAGAGGGACCCCAAGTTCCTTAAATCCTGTACCCTGCTGTCTCATCCTCACCAGGATCAGAGGAAATGGCCTCAAATTGTGCCAGGGGAGGTCTGGATTAGAAATTAGGAAAAATTTTTCCATGGAGAGGCTGCTAAGCACTGGCCCAGGGTGGTGGTGGAGTCACCATCCCTGAAATTGTTCCAAAAATGTGTGACTGTGGCACTTGAGGACAGGGTTTAGTGACCATGGTGGTGGCTGGATGATCTTTGAGGTCTTTCCCAGCCTGTGGGCAGGAGGAGGTTCAGGAAATGGTTTCCCCTGCAAGGCAGAGTGCCAGGCTTGGGAATGCTTCTCTCCTTAAATCCCTTTCAGTCAGAAAATCCCAGAGTGCTGCAGATCTTTGTGTGTGCTGGAATGGCCACTGGAACTCTGGGGATGGAGCTCTGGGATTTTGTGGGGTTGTGGCTACAAAACACATTTATTGAGGGGATTTTGTGGGGTCTGGGTCCTTTCCTGCCTGCTCCCCAGCTCCATTATTCATTTCCATCTCTCAAATCCATCATCAGAGCCATAAATCCTACTGGGCTTTCCCATTTGTTTCTTGGCTTTTTTTGTTGTTTTTACTCAGAACTTTACCCATTGTTTCTTCCTTCCTCATTCATTTTGCTTGCCTGGCAGTGGCACTTGGGGTTTGTGTGGTTATTTTTCTTATATTTATACTCTCCACTGACTTAATTAAGTTGTTGCTCATTTCTTGGTCTTGCCAAGTTTATTGGCCCCACCAGGGCTTCCCAGTGCTCTCTTCCTACAAAACCACAGCTGCTGCCAGTCACCTGAGACCAGAAAAACGGGCAGAAAAACCTCCTTTGGAAACTCAGCTTGACATTATGGAAGCAAAAGACAGGCAGAAAAATGATCTCCCCAACTCGGGTCAGTGGTTTTAGGCTGGATTCCTAAGAAAATAAGATTTAGGCATTTAGGGGATGTGGGTGGCCATGCAGGGAGCTTGGATTTTTGGCAAACTCTGGCCCAGTTTGACAGATGGGGCTTTGCAGAGGCACTGAAAATCTGGATTAGAGGGCAGTGCTGTGGGCAGCTGCTGCTGCTGCTGGGAGCGAAGTTCCAGGGAAAACAAAAAATGCCATCCCACCACACCACATTGACCCGTGCAGAAACGAGCTCCTGTGCCTGGAATTCTGTGGTTTTGGGGGTTTGGGGACATGGAGGAGAGCCCCTGGTGTTCCAACCTGTCCCTTCCAGAGTCAAATCCCATTCCCTGACCCTACACCTCAGGAAATTTCAATCCCCCATTGCTCCTTCTCCCTGCTTTTCTCTCCTTGGTTTTGGGAATTCTCTTGGCAGGTTTTTTCAGGGCCTGGAGTGGGACTTAACTGCTCACAACCCCAATATTTAAATCCCCAGCTCAGAATTTTCTCCACAGCTGCAGTGCCTTAAGTCTGGCTGTGAAAACCCACAGGAGTTTCCCTTTAAAATCAATTCCCTGCCCTGCTTTGGTACCAGAGGGTGGGTTCAGCTCCCCTGAGCCAGCTCTGGATGGGAATTTCCCATTTTTGACCCTTTTATTCTCTTTTTGTGCCTTTTTGCTCCTCTCTTTGTGCTCAGGGTGTTTGCTGCTGCCTCGGAGTGGGATTTATATTCCCAAAATCAGGTGAGATGAGGAGCCTGGAGGGTTTTTCCCTGCCTGCCCCAGAGGGATGATGTTTGCTGGGATGCAGGGATGGTCCCACTGAGGTTTTACATCCCAGCACGATGGACACATCACCACCTTCCTGCTCAATTTTTTCTGCAAACTCCAGGTCTCGGGGAGTGTAATTCTGATTTTATGTACACAAAGCAGTTATTAAAGAAGATAAAAGAGAGATTGTGTTTCAAGCAGCAGGAACTAAAGCCCTCAGCTGTTTTTATCACATCTCCCCTGAATCTGCTCTCTCAGGATAGCAGGAATGAGAGGGAAGCTCCATTTAAATGCAGATTTCCAGTGCTGGCCAAGAGCAATAAATAGCCCTCTGCTCCCCTGACCAGACAAACATTATCAAGCCTCTTTGTGAAGGAGATTTTATGTTTTCAGATCTTCTCTTTCTCCTTGATGAGGTGCTCTTTCCTCACAGAGTAATAGCGTGTTGACGCCTTTTTATTTTATTTTCAAGCAGCACTTCAGAGATTATAATGGAAATACAATCCCACCTGTTTCTCCACTGGAGCTCCACTTGACAGCCCCGTAATGAGGAACTGTGCAAATTTCTTCTCCTTTACTGTACTGACAGCCTGGAGGGTTGATACTTTATTCAGCAGAGCAGAAAAGCACAAAAAAAAGGCAATTTTGGCAACAATTTTTAATCAGCTGACCCCACAGCCTTGTGAGTTTGGAGGTGATTTGGAGTTCAGGAGGATGGGGAGATGTGGAGATCCCTGGGGCATCTCCTGATGTTCCTCAGCAGGACACTCAGGGTGTTTGGGGAATGAAATTTTCCTGGAATTCTTTTGGGTTTCCTGGTTTGCAGAGGAAGGAGTGGTCAGCTCCTTAGCAGGTACTGGACTGGGATTGCAGCTCTGAGTTTGAGCAAGGGGGCACAGAGGGTTTGAGCACCAGGGAATGGCGTGGCCAGCAGGAGCCGCCTGGAATTCTGTGTGCAGCTCTGGGCTCCTCGTGGAATGAGGGACATGGAGAGGCTCAGGGAGCTGGGAAGGGGCTCAGCCTGGAGAAAAGGAGGCTCAGGGGGGACCTTGTGGCTCTGCACAGCTCCTGACAGGAGGGGAATGTCACTGACGTATTTTCTGAAAAATCCTTTCGCTAGGATATTTTTTCTCCTGAGAAAAAAATTTCTCCTAGGATTTTTTTCTGCTGAGAAGCCTCAGAAAAGAAATGTAAACAATAATTATCTGATGGCAGTGGAATGTGGTCTGGAGATGGTTTTCCAACAGGTGCATCTTTGATTGGTCTCATGTCAATTGTTTTTACTTGATGGCCAATCATGGTCCAGCTGTGTCAGACTCTCTGGTCAGTCACAATATTTTATTATCATTCTTTGCCAGCCTTCTGAAATCCTTTCTTCTACTCTTTAGTATAGTTTTAGTATATAATTTTCTTTTAATATAATGTAGATAATAAAATAACAAATCAGCCTTCTGAAAGATGGAGTCAAGATTTTCATCTCTTCCCTTGTTGGGGCTCCCTGCAAATTCCACAAGGGACAGCCAGGGGGGATTTGGGATCTGCTCCCAGGGACAGGAGGAGAGGGAATGGCTCAGGGTGGAATCAGCAGGAATTTCCCCATGGGAAGGTTGTTAAATACTGGCAGGGGCTGCCCAGGGAGGTTTGGAGCCCCCAGCCCTGGAGGAGTCCAGGGAAGGACTGGACTGGTGCACTCAGAGCTCTGGGCACAGGTTGGATTTAATAATCCCAGAGGTTTTTTCCAACCTCACTGATTGTGTGGCTGTGTTTACAGCATAAATCAGAAGAGGTTGTAGGTGTGATCTTAACCTGTCACTTGGGACATTTAGGAAATATTACAGGTACCTTTATGTGTTTTTCACTTGGAGGGACAGGTTATGAACAGTGAAATATCCTGTTTACCGAGCCAGTGCTGTGTTAAATCTGCATTTTCAAGAGATGCCTTGAGATGGAAATCGTGTTTCTGAGTATGACTTTCCATTTCAAAGGTATAAAAAGCATCTGAGAAAATGTAAATTTAAAAAAAAAAAAAGCCTTGAAGGAAAAGGGGAAGGGGAAAGGTCAGCTGCACACAGTTTGTTGTGGCTGTGTGTAATCCTTGCAGTGGCATCTGTTCCCTGTTATTGTTATAAAAATGTGATTTGATTAGGTTTGGGATGAATCACGGGCTGGGGAGCTCTGTTGGAGCTGGCTCACAGTGGGCCCAGCCTGTCAGAGTGCATATGCTGGGAGTCTGGCTGGGGCAGGCAGAGCCTTGGGCGATGCAGGATGGAGCCTCCCTGCTCCTCAGCCCTGCTTGGGGCCAGCTGGGGCTGCTCAGGATGGGATTCAGAGCTGGCTGAGCTGGGCACTGCCTCAGAGGGTGGCTGTGTGTCACCAGCTCGGGGGCACACCAGGGACAGCCCTGCCTGTGTCACTGCTTTGGCACAGAGAGGCACAACTGAGCTGGGTGGGCTGAGAAATGGAGGTGCGGGGCTGAGACATGGATGTCTGGGGTTGAGGAATGGGTGGTGTGGGGTGAGACATGGACGGTGTGGGGTGAGAAATGGATGGCCTTCCTCCCCCTGTGAGGAAGAGGCAGAAGGGGTTGAGCATCTGCTGCCACAGCTGGCTGTGCTCAGGGCTGGAAGGGCTGATGGCCCCATCCCGTGTGGGCTTGGGGAAGCCACAGGGAGCTCCTTGTGCAGCTCCTTCTTCAGCAGAGAGCACCAATTCCTCTTTTCCCAGCTCCTTCCTCAGCAGAGAGCACCAATTCCTCCTTTCCCAGCTCCTTCCTCAGCAGAGAGCTCCAATTCCTCCTTTCCCAGCTCCTTCCTCAGCAGAGAGCTCCAATTCCTCTTTTCCCAGCTCCTTCCTCAGCAGAGAGCACCAATTCCTCTTTTCCCAGTTCCTTCCTCAGCAGAGAGCTCCAATTCCTCCTCACCCCCATCCCTGAGGACTGAAAAATCCCTGCAGGACAGTCACTAAAATCTGCTTTTCTCAGAAGGTGCCATCCTCTCCTCTTGCATTTCTCTGGCTCCCAATCATACCTTTATTTTTCCTGCTTCTTGCTGTTAAATCCTTAACTTTGAGCATTGCCTTTGAAATGTGTCTGGTGGAGATTTGCAGTGCAAGTCACTTGTTGCTTGAACCTTGATTGATTATTACCCAGCTACTCCAAAGGGATCAGCTCTGGTTTGGTGCTCCTGGGGCATGGATTTTGTGTTAATTGTATGGGAATCTGTTAATTGTATGGAAAATCAGAGTAAATGGAATAAAAAGCTAATTATTGCGGTACAAGGGATGTTTTTCCTGTCAGAATTGGAACATCCCATGGGAAGAGAAGTTCTCCCTGAGAAAAGCTCAGCCCTGGTGGCTTCACTCAGTGCCTGGGAAATCCTGAGCATCCCTAAGCCAGGCACTGCAGGTCCAGGTGCTCCTGGCTCCCTCTGCAACATTTTTCTCATCATTCATGGAGCAGCAGTCTAGGCTGGTGACATTTATCACGATGGGGAAGACAGAAGTGATTTTTGAGGGCAACCAAGTTCAAAGACTTTGCTGTAAGTCTTCAGGATTAAAGATTTACTTGATGCATCTCCCCCTGTTTAATAGACAGGAAGAGATGAAAGGGAATTTCTAGAAAGATTTTCGTTCATGCTTAATGATGCCACTACTAGATGAGCTTTGGCACAGTGTCCCGAGCCATGAAGCTTTAAAACCAACCTTTTTGAAACATTTAATGACCTTTTTTCATCCTCCAGCTTTAATAAATAAAGATTAGTTCAGCCTCATTACCTCCCTAGTGCTGGGGGCTGGTTTAATATTTAGTTATAGTAACCAGTCTCCCAAAATGAGCATATTTTGCTGGTTTCCTAAATCCCACAGGGAGGCTGGAAACTCCTCTGGAATTTGGTCTGGGTTCTGCAACTGCTGCTGCCACTTCCAGCCTGGATCCAGCTCTCCATCTGAATTCCTTTCCAAAACCTGCACTTTTTCCCTTTTCTCTTGCATTTGCTCCCATAATTCAAATTCAATCAGAGCTGAGTGGGTAAAAGAGTTTTGCTGTTGTTGTTTTCCTTTCCTTTTCCTTCCTCCCTTTTCCTTCCTCCCTTTTCCTTCCTCCCTTTTCCTTCCTTTTCCTTCTTCACCTTCAGGGAAGTTTTCAAGATTTTCAAAAATAAGACTAGAAAATCCCACCCTGAACAGAAATTTAAAAAAGCTCTGTGTAAACTTTTTTTTGCTTAGCTGGCTTGAGGAAACTATTCCAAATGCTTTGGTTTTGACTATTTTTATACTTCAAAATCACTTAACTGTGCATTAGTGGAAGTGGATTTTGTTTGAAAGCTGCCAATTAGGAAAATACTTGAAAAACATCCCCCAATTTAGTGATTTTGAAGCTTTAAATTAGAAACTAATGAATCTGAGAATGCTGACATCCACTCCCTCACTGCTGATCTTTAATTTCACAGAGTCAGCACCTGAGCAGGAGCTGCATTTGGTGATGCTCACCATGGATTTACCCTTCCCTGGGAGCAGGGCTGCAGGAAAAGTTTCTACAAGAACTTTCTCCTCTGCTTCTCTCCTGGAAAAGTGGAGTTTGTGGCAAATTGCTCTCCCAGCTTTGTTCTAATTAAAAGAAGTCATCAGCCATGTTAATATCCTAAAACCCCTGCTCCTGGCCTTGGAGGAAAGCACAACCCTTTTGGTGGCATAATGAGATTAAAAAGAACTCAATTTAACTCCCATAAAACTGGGAAAAGATAGGAAAAGAAGGAATTGTTGAGTATTTTCAAGATATGAGGTGAATCAGGCTGGTGTGGACCAGCTTTGGGCTTGCAGGGCTGGGACGAGGGGAGGAAAGATCCCCCTGGGATGAGCAGGCAAGGCTGGGAAAAGAGCCCTGAGAGGAAGAGGGGCTGAAATCAGGCTGGGCCAAAGCCTTAGGGGCAGGAAAACCAAAGAAAAGGAGCCTGGCCTCCAGCCAGGTTGGTCTGGGCTGTGCTGGGGGCTCTGTGGTGGCAGTGAAGGGAGCAATGAGGACCTTGAGGCACAGCCCAGATCCCTCTGTGGGTTCCTCAGTCCCATCCCTGTGCTGCTCTGGTCCCTGCCAGCTCTGCATTCCAAACCTCTGTGTCCTTTGTGCCTTGCTCTTAGGATGCAGGGTATCTCCCTGATGGGCTTTATTTCACTTCCCAGCTCATTTATGTTTTTCCCTACCAAAAAAAAAAAAAAACCAAACCAAAAAACCCAAACCTGCTGCAGCACAAGGACCTTCCTTCCCTTTCCCTTCCCTTTCCTTCCTTCCCTTTCCTTCCTTCCCTTTCCTTCCTTCCCTTTCCTTCCTTCCCTTTCCTTCCTTCCCTTCCCTTCTCTTTCCTTCCTTCCTTCCCTTCCCTTCATTTCCTTTTCCTTCCCCCAGCACAAGGACAGGTTCCAAAGCTCCAGCAAGGCACCCAGGCTGCTCCAGTGAATTTCTTTTTCCCTACCATGAACCAGCAGAGCCTCATTAATCCCTGCTCTGCTCCCCAGCACCTGAGCAGTGCTGAAGGGCACCTCTCCCTGTGGAGGGGTATTTTGGGGAGGGAAGGTAAGAATTGGTGATTTTTGTAACAGCAGCGCTGCTCTCCCCCAGATAAAATGGAAAATCTGTTTTCTGGGGGGCACCTCCTGTTAGCAAGGATAAACCCACTGGGGTGCCAGCTCCTCATCAAGTTCTGACCTGAATGCTCCACCCCTGAACTCTTTTTTCCCTTCCCTCCAAAAAAACAAAGGTGATTCCCCTCCCTACCTTTCTCTGCCTGCCACAGATCTGAGTGGGCAGCCCCAGGAGCTGAGTTCAAGTGCCTTCTGTTTGAAAAATATTTGTCCCTCCCCATCCAGGGCTGCTTCCTGAAATATTCCAGCTCCTCAGCACCCTAAAGGAACCATCCCAGGTTTTTTGGGGACGTTCTGCCTTTGTTAGGATGTGAGGCAGCTCCTGGATCTGGGTTTTTTAGGGTTGGGCAGCTGGATGTGCCTCTGTGGGAGCAGCCAGCCTGTGTGGCAGTGGGTGCTGGGAGCCTGGCAGTGTGGGTGGCTGTGCTGTGGCATTCCAGCAGGTAAAACAGAGATTTCTCTGCAGAGATTTCACCACCCACCTGTCTGGCAGGGCCTGGGGAGTGGGAGAAGCAGCGGGAAAGGCCACGTGTGGGAAGGGGGATGTGGCAGCTCTGGTGGTGACAGGAGCACAAACAGAGCTCCTGCAGGGATCAGGAGTGTGGGTGATGCTGGAGAGGATACCTGGAACAGGGGCTGGGCAGAGTTCAAGGAATAAAGCAGGGATTTATTCAAAGGGTTTCAAAGGACACACCTTGGGCAATACAGGAGCCTGGCTGTGGCTACACCCAAAATGGACTCTGAGTCACGAGTTTTCACACTTTTATAAGTTTTGGTCCATTTCCATATTGGGTTAATTGTCCAATTCCAACTCAGGAGATGCAGTCCCCACCTCCCAGTTTGTTCTCTGTTGTTCAATTTTCTGTTGTTTATTGCTCAATTCCCTGTTGTTTGCACTTTTTGGGCTGAAGCTGCAGCGGTGTCCTTGGTTCTGGGGCTGGACAAGGATTGTTCTG
>JAWMRF010000092.1:5045237-5058957 GCA_035221435.1 Sphenopsis melanotis | reverse complement strand
CTCACAATGGGCTGTTATCATTTTGTAAGCCACATGGTGGGTCCATTAAACAGAAGTGGCTCCTGGAGGGAGTTCTGTCCCAAACCCCAGATTATATCCCGGTGGGAATGCTTAGCTCCTCCCCCTGGGTGGAACATCTCACAATGGGCTGTTATCATTCTCTGAGTCATGTGGTGGGTCCATTAAACAGAAATGGCTCCTGGAGGGAGTTATCTCTGAGTCATGGGGAAAGGCATTGATGGGCCCATTAACAGCAGATAAGGAAGAAAAAATGCCCCTCCTGGTTTCAGCAGCTGTTGACGATGGTGTCCTCGTTTGAAAAGGAAGTGAGTTTTTTGGAAGTTTGTGGTCAATAGACTGTATCTTAGTATTGTAACCTAGGACAGGATCTAATTTACCCCAAAATCTCCTCCCTGAGCCGTGGCTGCCTCTTTCCCCCTCCTGCAGAACTCCCGCTACCAGACGTACCAGCGGATGTGGAATTACATGTACTCCAAGCAGCCCAGCGTCTTCGTGAAGAGCACGGAGGAAGGGATCGCGCGCGTGCTGAACTCCAACTACGCCTTCCTGCTGGAGTCCACCATGAACGAGTATTATCGGCAGCGCAATTGCAACCTCACGCAGGTCGGGGGCCTTCTGGACACCAAGGGCTACGGGATTGGCATGCCCGTCGGTAGGCAGTGAAGAACAATTCTAGTCCTTCTCGGCTGTCGGCAGAGGACCGGAGCGTTCCAAAGGCTGCGCCGGCTCTAAAAGCCAATGTTGCATCTCACAGGGTCCTTTTTATTTCTTACTTGCTGCCCATGCTCAGAGCCAGATGTGCAAGACCCTGCTCTGGTCCAGAGCCATGTGAGACCCTGCTCTGGTCCAGAGCCAGATGTGAGACCCTGCTCTGGTCCAGAGCCAGATGTGGGACCCTGCTCTGGTCCAGAGCCATGTGAGACGTGACCGCGGCTCTTTCGATGATTCATGTGAAAGATGTCTCAAAATTGCTGCTTGTTTTCTGCATACCTGCTCTTTGCTGTTTCCTTTCCCCAACCAGTGTTTGTGCATCGTTTTGTGCTCCTTGTTTTAATCCCAGAAGTGATGTCAACGTAATGCTGTGGCAATTCTGGTAGTTTTTAGCAGGGATGTCTTAACAGTTGGTGGTTCTTGAAACTGCAGGCCAGAGACTTGGCTCTCATCAGGTTTAACACATGCAGGGGTTTTGTCTTTCAAATGCATGAGCTCACAAGAGAACATCACCACTAAATAAGGGTTTAGTTGTTATTCCAAACGATGATCCACTGGTCTTTTGGACAGCCTGGAAGCCTTGTCCTGACCTTTAAGCCCTGGCATTTAGCAACACAAAGTTGAGGTGGATTACATAAGGCTCCTGTCACACAAACAGCCACTCTAGTTTAGGGAACATGGGTAAGCTTGTAAAGTCACAGCAACCTGATCAAAGTGAGTACAAATCCCTACCTTCAGGGCTAAATTTGTTCTGACATTGTCTTGTTAAACAGTGAAACCGTAGCAGATAAGAGGAGCAGAAAGCTGCTGGCTGGGACAATAGTGCAGAGTTACTGGGAGAAGCAGAATCTTTCCCATGGCCCTTCCTCGGGATCTCTGATGGCAGACAAGGATTTCTTGTACCAGACAAGGATCTCTGGTGGCAGACAAGGATCTCTGGTAGTAGACAGTGGGACTGCAGCAGAGCTCTGTGCCCAGCACAGGACTGAGCTCCTCCAGCATGGACATTTTGGCTTCCACGATCCTTGGGCTTCTTCCAACTCAGGATTTCTGTGACCAGTTTGAGGGAAGGAGCATTAGAACAAGGTGAAAGCGTAGGTGGAATGCCAAGAGACCTCCGTGGTCTGCAGGAGCAGGATTCTGAACTGCTCATTCAAAAGCCAAAGCTCCCCTTGCCATGGGCCTCCTCCAGAGGCCTGTGTGGCTCCTGGTAGCCAGGTAAAGTCACCTTCTGCAAGTGACATTAACCAGGTGACATTCCCAGCGGGGTGGCTGCTGCTTCCCATGGCTGGCATGGACTGACAGCCCCCTCCCAGCCACCCAGAGAGGAGCTGTGCTAGCTGGGCACGCTGGGGTGGGGCGAGGATGATGATGGGGAGGAAGGTGGGGCCCTACCACGTCCCTCTCGGCATTGCAGGCTCCGTGTTCCGTGACGAGTTCGACCTGGCCATCCTCCAGCTGCAGGAGAACAACCGCCTGGAGATCCTGAAGCGCAAGTGGTGGGAAGGAGGGAAGTGCCCCAAAGAGGAGGACCACAGAGCCAAAGGTAAGCCCTGCACTCCCAAGTGACCAGCCACAGAAAAATCCTGGCCAGAGGCGCAAGGATGGACACCCAGCTGCGTGTCTGCCAGGTTTTCTGCCTGGGAATCATTTATTTCCCCTCCTCCTGACCTGAGATTCCTTCCTTCTCAACTCAAGGAGAAAGCCAAACAGCTCCGCCGCGCCTCACGCTGTGTGTTTTTGCCTGGGGCAGAGATAGCGGGAACAACCAAATGACAAATATTGGAGGCATATGGAGGGTAAATTAGCTTCTAATGAATGTCTGGGAAAATGGATGGCTGAAGGGATCAGACCAAAATCCTGGGTTCCTTGAAGGGAGATGGATCTCCACCACAGGCCCGCTGGTTAATGGCTTCATGTGAAAGCGTCTTTTAAACAGCCAGGGGAAGGGACACAAGGACTTTATTAGTACATTTGTAAACTGAGGAGCAAATTCTTTTGGGTAATGCTATGCAAATTGCCATAAAAGCCACCACATTAGGCTGATGTCCCAGCATGAGAGCAGTTGCCAGCTTAACACAGTTGCTGCATTTTTTAGTTTTGGCAGCGGCCCTTTCCTCAGCAAGTGTTTTCTGCGAGGCCAGCAGGCCCCCCAGTTAAAAGCACAGCCTTGTGACCTTTGTGGGAGCAGAGAAAAGAGCCAAGCCAGGGCTGGGGAAGCTCTTTTGGAGTTTTGACCTTGCAGCAGGTGTAGGTGTGTTTGTCTGTGCAGTTCCTGCTGGGAGGTGATGCTCACTTTTGGGCAGTGCTGCTCTACAGACAACCCCAGTTATTCATCTCCAGGCTGAAGGTGTAAGACATCAGGTTATTGCTATTAAATGAGTTGCTTTTGAAGGTGGAAGGGTTTATTTTCTCCCTGGACTGTGCCAAAGGCAACTCTGAGGTGGAATCTAGGCTGGGGGCTGTTTTGAGATGGCTTTGGAAAGGGGGAAGCTGGGCTGTGTCTGGCACTACCCAGCACAATCTGTGACCCTGGGCAAGTTTTTCTGTTGGTTTGTTCCCTATGCCATGGAGATGAGGAAGGCTGTATCTGCATGGAAAAAGGAAATATCTCTCAGTGAGCTTGGGTGTCTGAGGTGGCAACCAGACAGAATGATAGGAGGATGTAGAGAGAGGTACAAACCCTAAATTCACACTTGTGAGCTGCAGAGGGGAGTGGACGGCCTTTAGCTTTGGGTCTGAATTGTGATTCTGGACTGTTTTATCTGCCTTGCCACTGCTGTGGAAGCACCTCTGCAAAAGTCTCTGATTTACAGACTCCCTGCATTGCTCTGGGGGTGGTGCCAAAAGAATGACGGAGGAGGAGGCAGAAATGTGACCTGCTAAGTTTTAGAACAAAACAGGTCAGCGATTTACAAGGATTTTGGTGAGGTTTTATGTCTAAAAGCCACGCTGAGATCAAGTCAATAAATCATCTATTCTTACACTTTGATTTAATGCTACAGGAGGGAGAGGAAGATTTTTATAGATGTTCTTGTTGAGTAATGGCCTCACACAGCCAAGCCAGGGCAGAGCACATGTTTTTGAGTAATCAGTCCAATCAGGGACCCAAACCAAACACAGGAGACAGGAACCATGTCCCAAGTGTTGAGGCTGGCTTGTCTCACAGACAGATGGAGGCACAGTTTCGGAGACCAGGGCCGTGGTGGCAAGTGAAGAGATGACCTCAGCACATGGAAAGCTCAGGTTTTTAAGGGATGTATTTTCCTTCAGCCGGTGGAACTTTCTGGAATGCAGGCTGGATAGGCATGGTGGTCATCCCATAGGAAGCGAGTTGTGCAGGGGAGGTGGAATGAGCTGTCCATGGAAGGGGCTGTTCCCTCCTCATGGGCCAGGGGGGCTGGGCAGAGACACCCAACCCACAGCCAGGTGCCCCAGGGTGGCAGGGACCCCATTTTGTCACCCTGTAGTGACACAGCATCCTGCTCTTGTTTGGAGCCTCTCCTTTCCCACTGCAGTCCGAGCAGCCGGAATCATTTTCCTGCAGCACTTTGTGATGCAATCAAAGGAGCTTTTCCTGCTGCCAGCTTCCTTTAAAGCCCTTCCCTGTCTCCTTTATCTCTGCTCCTTTAACAACCTTGCTTCTCTTCCTTTTCAAGTTCAAAGCCACTGGAGCTCGGTGAATAATTTGCAGGGATTAACGTGCCCCTTTGATCCCGCGTTTTTCTCTTCCTGTTTTCAGTTTGTCCACAAATTGCTTTGTGCTTCCCCTCCAACGTTCTGGCTGTTTATCTGCAAAATCATCATTTCTGAGCAGGCATCTTCGATCCTGCAGTTATTGCAAGTCACTCACTTGGGCCATCTGAGTCATGCAGGGAGCTATTAATAGGACACTTCTGGCTCGGTGCTTTTGGTCCCTGGCTGGGCATCTACAACGCCAACAAAACAGCAAAGCCTGGGGCTTCTGTGCAGTGATACTTGAGATTTATGATGTGTCTGCCTCTCCAGAGTGTCTCTCCTGCTTTATTTTAGGCTTGGGGATGGAGAACATTGGTGGAATCTTCGTGGTGCTCATCTGCGGCTTAATCGTAGCAATTTTTATGGCAATGCTGGAATTTTTGTGGAGCCTTCGACACTCTGAACAGTCGGAGGTAGGAGCTGGGAGGGTCCTGAGGGGACAGGGTGTGTTTATTGCTGTCTGTGGGGTGTCCTAGAGTGAGTCATGCACCCAGGCTGAGGAGCAATCCCAGCCAGGACAGCTCAAACCTAGGAACAGGCTTGGTCCTTTGGGCAGGGTCTAAGAATCCATGAGTTTCTCGTGCACTCCTACTCAGAGTGAGGCTGTAGAGATGCTCCAAGAGCTTTCAAAAGGATCAAAGATGTGCAAAACATCCAGGTACCTTTCTTGGGCACGTGATTTCTACCTGCAGCAGGTTTGGATCTTGTGCTGATCTGGGGATGAAGAACACAGGGGGGTCTCTGATGAGAGGCAGAGTTGAGTTAAACCAAGTGCAGATTCTTAGCATTGGTGTTGAAAACCAGCAGCACTGAGTCCATAAAAATTTGGTGTCAGAATCACATAATGGAATCTTAAAACAGCCTGGGTTGGAAGGGGCCTTAAAGCTCATCCAGTTCCACCCTCTACCATGGTCAGGGACGCCTCCCACCGTGCCAGGTCGCTCCAAGCCCTCATCAGTCCAGGACCCAGAGCCCCTGAGGGACTCAGAGCTCGCTCAGGTGAGCTTGTGTATGTCAGGACTCCAAACCCTCATCACTCCAGGACTCAGAGCTCGCTCAGGTGAGCTTGTGTATGTCAGGACTCCAAACCCTCATCACTCCAGGCCCCTGAGGCACTCAGAGCTCACTCAGGTGAGCAGCACAGCTCCGTTCTCCCCCCAGGTGTCGGTGTGCCAAGAGATGGTGACGGAGCTGCGCAACATCATCCTGTGCAAGGACAGTTTCCACCCCCGTCGGAGGCGAGGGGCGGTGGTTCGGACTCGCCCCGCGGCGCCCGAGGAGCGCCGAGCCCGCAGCACCACCACGCTCAGCAACGGCAAGCTGTGCAGCGGGGGCGAGCCAGACCCCCTGGCACAAAGACTGGCACAAGAGGCAGCCCTGGTGGCCCGGGGCTGCACCCACATCCGCGTGTGCCCCGAGTGCCGCCGCTTCCAGGGGCTGCGGGCCCGGCCGGCCGCGGGGTCGCCGGCGCGCAGCGAGGAGAGCCTGGAGTGGGACAAGGCCACCAACAGCAGCGGGCCCGAGTAGCGCCGGGCCAAGGGGGCGTCGGGGTGGGGACGAGAGGGTCCTGTTCCATTTTACAGAACACGGACTTGTACAATGTCAACTCGTTTTTAAATCAATAGCAGTTACCCGGCTTCTCCAGAGCGAGGTGGATCTTGGCGTGGACACTGAGGGCCAGCTGCGGTTTTGGTGTCCACCACGGCCTGGCGGGGCAGGAGGGGAGGTCCTCAGGCTGGTGGGTGTCCAGAGGTTGTCTCTGGGATGGAGGGATGTGGTGGGTGGCTGGTGTAGCAGGAACTGCCCACCCAGGGTCAAGGAGGGGTTCCTGGAACTCCTCAGCCCTCCAAGGTCAGGAGAAAGGACGGTGGCGCTGCCTCTCCATCACTTACTGGGGGATGTTCTCCAAGGGCAGGGGGGGACTTTTTATTTGCTGTGGCTGTGGGAAGGGAGGAGTCATTATTTTGGGGTTTTTTTTGTTTAATTTGGGTATGTCAGGACCCAGTCTCCAAGGCACCAGGTGCTGAATAATTCTTCCTTTTCCAAGGGTGGCAGGTGGGTTTAAGGGGGAAGGGGAGGATGGGATGGGACACACTCCCTGTGAGAAGCAGCGTTTGCTGGAAGTCCATCTGAGGAGTTGTTGAAATTACGTATATAGAGAAATATATCTATACATAGATATATATAAATATATATATTAAAATGCCAAAAAACAGCCAACGAACACAATGAACTCAAAGAGGCCTTGAAACGCCTGGAATTTCAGGGGTTCTGTGTCTTTTGTTTCATTCTGGGGTTATCTTTTGCTTTTTTTTCTCCTTTTCCTTTCTATTCTTGGGATGGGGTGGGGAGGAGCCTTTTGAGGGAGGTGAGTGGGGAGCACTGGGGGGGCTGCCAGTCCCCACCAGGCAAGGGAGGAGGTGTTGGGACCCCCAAAATGTCCCTGGCTGTGTTCTGCACGCTCCTGAAGTGACTCTGAGCTCTGCCCCAGGCTCAGGAGCTCCCAGATCCCTGACCCCACGGAGCACCCTCAGCTTCCAGGGTGAATTCCAGCCACACAGCATTTGAGAAAATCATTAGCCCCCGGGATCTCGTGTAAGGAAAATAGTGACTTCCCTAGAAACAGCAGCAGCTCACCCTCTGCTTGGTACAGATGTGGGGTTTACACTGGCAAATTTAATTTTCTGATTGAAAAAACAAATTCTATGCAATTTCTGGTCGTAAAAGGAAAGAGATGACAATGGAGAGGGGCAGGGGAGATAAAGCCTTGAGTGAAGGTACATCCTGTTCTTGAATTGTTTTCTTTTCTTTTTGTCTTGAATGTACTTAAATAAAAGATGTCCTTGTATAATTATGCTCTTTTTTTTTCCCTCTTTCCTTCCCTGTTCAGAGTCAGGAAAGTTGTGAGACAGTTTGAGGCCCGGCTGCTCAGGGAGAAACCCAGCAACTTGACAGGCAAGAGGTGCTTTGGCTCTTGAAGGTCTCTGCTCCCTGAGAGGGTCCACACCCCTGGTGTAGCTGAATGGAAAAGAGGAGTTAAAATTAAAGGTCAATTTAAAAAAAAAAAGCCCAAATGCCTGGTGGTGAGGGAGGAGAGAACTCAGAACTGACAGCAGGGTGAGCAGGGATGCAGCTCCATCTTTCCCATAGCTGGGGGTTGGAGCTGCCCAAGGGTGAATCCAGGGTGATGCCAGCAGATGTTTCTGAGGAGGATGGGCAGGGAATGAGGTTTGATCCATGGTGATGGGTACAGTAGGCTTGTTCTGATGATTCCATGATGTTTCTGAGGAGGCACAAGGAATGGGGTGTGAGCCAAGGTGATGGGCTCAGTAGGGTTGTTCTGATGATTCCAGCAGATGTTTCTGAGCAGGGAATGGTGTGTGGACCATGGTGATGGGCACAGCAGAGTTGTTGTGATGATTCCATGATGTTTCTGAGGAGAATGCACAGGGAATGAATGGGGTGTGGACTGTGGGGATGGGCACAGCAGGGTTGGTCTCATGATTCCATGATGTTTCTGAGGAGGATGCACAGGGAATGAATGGGGTGTGTGCTGTCGTGGCACATCAGGGCCATTCTGTTTTTCCCAGCAGGGTGTGAAAGGGAAGCTCTGCTCCCAGTGACTGTAAAACAGGCAGCAAGGAGAGGATTTAGAGCTTGTTTTTCAGGATGTTGTATGAGATGCTCACAGAGGTCCTTCCTGGCTTTCACATCTGTAAATCCACAGGATGCCCCCTCTCCCTGACATTACCTGAGCAGTGAGATAAGGCAAGGCTCCCCCCGTGCCAAGGGGTTGGAGAGGCAGATCCTCAGCTGGGGGAAGTCAGTAAAACTCCATCCAGCCCTGCAAGGAGCCAGGCTGGGCTTTCAGAGTCCTGACAGCAGCACTAGAGACATCTGAGAGCGCCTGTGTTGTGCTTAAAGGCCAACATGTTTCTACGAGCTGCAGAATATATTCATCAAAAGGAAGCTGCTTTTTAAAATTTATTTACAGATTAGCAGAAGAAAAGGCTCCATGAATCATTTATCAGACCTGATGTTTTTTTCACTGCTTCCCCGCATTGAATAAAGAGAAATCTTGACAGAGCTAGACATTATTCTGCATCTCCAAAGATCTTGCAGTCATCTGCTCAGACAGAGGATGTCAAGGAAAAAAAATGATGAGAAACCACCTGGTTTTTATCTCTCCTGTTAGCTTACTCCACCCACATGGTATTTTATATGTGGGTCTGTATTTTAAAGACATTGGTTTCATGTCCCTCTTGCCCTCCTCTCTTTTTAATGTTGTTTTCTTTCCTTTTTTTTTAATATTCAGAGGTTTTGCACTCAGAGCAGGGATGGACCTCAGACAAGGAGGATAAAAGCTGCTGTCATTGAGATGCCTTTTCTGCTGTGCTTCTGTCCTGTATTTTCTGCTCCCTGCTAAATCCTCCCAGTCCCACTCTGGAGGGAGCAGGCAGCATTATGCATGTGCTGGGTTTGTGCTCACACTCATTTCTGTGCCCAGATGGGTTTACATCTCACATATTCCCTCTCTCCCCAGGCTTGTTTTTTTTCCCTTCCCTCTCATCTTTGAAGCCATTGTGGGGCTCTTGTGCTCAGCCAGCCCCAATGCTAATGCAGTTCAAGATCTGGAGTAGTTTGCCTTGCAAAAGGCACTTTCCCAGTATTGCTGTCTCCTGATAAACCCCGGGTAATTCTAGTAAGATATCTCTGCAAATTCCACCGGGAGCCAAAGATTAGATCAATTAAAATGGAATACTTTGCTTTATCCCCTCGAACCAGCGTGTTTGAGCCTCCTGCTGCCCTCTGTTTTAGGCTCACGTCTCTCCCTGCCCTGACAGCCAATTCTCCAGCCCTGGCTCACTCCACAGCAGCCTGGCAGCTTCCTAACTGAAAGGCCTGGGATCTCTCCTCGTGGGCTAAACCCCGTGTTTGTGTTGTTTTTTCCAGGCAGTTCCATTTTCACCTAATGATAAAAAGCTGTTTTCTCCCCTGAGGTCTCATGGGTGAAGGTATTAACAAGGCCTGGACTAACCTGGGGGCATTTCCCGAGCTGAGCTGGGTACATGAAATAGAAAAGGGTTGTTCTGTGAGCACAAAACCTTGGGAAGAGAGATGCTGAGCTATAAATTATAAAGCAGACACTAAGCCCTCAGTGGTCCTGAGGCAGGAATCCTTTTAACCATTCCACAGCTGCAGAAATCTTCCCTCCTTCTGTCCTTCTCCAAGTGCCTCACCAGGTAAGTGACACAAAAGGTGGAGGGAAATCCACAGGGAACAGCTTGTTTTGCAGAGATTTGGAGTTCTAGAAGGGGTGGGAATCCCTGGGAACTGCAGCTGTGGGCACTGGGAAGCTGGGATGGACACAGGAATGTGGGCAACTGGTTTGGATGGTTCTTGATGATGGCTCTGAGTGGTAAAAAAGAAGAGATCTGTGGGTGAGAACTGTTCAGTGGAGGCTGGCTGGGTCCTAAGGAGGTTTCTAAGCTGGTTTCTAAGTTTCTGTAAGAGCAAATAAGCAAAGATGGATTGGTCTGGGGTGAAGCTGTCACAACTGGGCTGTGAAAAGCCCCTCCAACACTTCAGTTTCATTTAGCTCTGCAGTTAATTACCTGCAGGATGGGTGTTTCTTCTGCTTCACTTGCTCATCCAGGGAAGGGGATGGAATTTCTTGCAGTGGCTTTGGCTAGAGGGGGAAAGCAGCAGTGGCCATCAGGAGGAGAGGGAGGCACCACTCCAGGGCAATAGGGCAGAATCAGGCAGAGAGAACTGGGGCAAATGAGGGCAGAATCAGGCAAACTGCCCCCAGAAATGGTAAAAAAGTAAGTCAGGGCCACTAAAGGCTTAGTGTCTGCTCTATAAAGTGACTCTAGGCTCACATGTGGTGCTTGCATGTCTGCTGAGGATCTAAGAGTGAGGGAACATGACATTGGCCTGGAGTGGGGGGCTGAGCACAGCTCAGGGAAGAGCTCAGTGAGCCCAAACCCCTGCAGAACAGAGCATAAAGCACCCACAGTTCCAGAAACCCCATTAGTGTCTGATGGCCACTAACTGATTGAAAAGACAGAGCTGAACTCTCCTGGGCACAAAGTGGCTCTCATGAATTCAGTATAAATAGGCTCCCCTGGAACCTGACACCACACTGGGAAAATCAGGACAATGGGCAGGTTTATGCATCCTTCAGGGCAGGTTTTTTGGGTTTTTTTTTCCCCTCCAAGGGGGGAATCTGCTGTGTTCCAGGTGATTTATGGGCCTGGTTGGTGGCATTTCATCCCAGGGATGATTCCAGCTGCAGGGTGAGGATCTGGCTGGGGGGGACGTGTGGCACTGCATCACCAGCACAAAGGTTCACGCAGCAGCAGCTCCCTGAGAGCCCTGCCAGGGCCAGAGCAGCATGAAAATGAAGGGAGCTTAATTAACAAAGGCTTTCTCCTCTGCTGTGTCGAGGTCTGCAGTTATCAGCATCGCTGGCAGCTCTCAAAGACTGAAATGACAGTAGTTGGCTGTAAAAGAGATAACTGTCAGATTAGCTGGGACATATCTCTGCTGAGGTTTTCTATATCATACCTATCTTGAAGCATCTCCATGTATCAAAGGGACTAGTTGGCCATTTGCCTCTCCAAAGTACCCTTTCCACTGTGATAAATAAGGCTCTGTTACAGGGGAAAGGCCTAACATTTCTTGTGCCTTGACTCAGGCTGGTTTGGAGCAGCGTTTTTTGGGCTTTGATCAATGTGTGGAGACGAAGCCTGGCTGTTGTTTGCAGTGTTTGATGTATTGAGTTTAGGGTGCAAGGGACACAAAATGTCTGTTGGGGTGTAAAGGCAGGGAGAGGGGACATTCCTGGCAGGTTCTTTGCGGGGTAAGTGGGATTTTCACTGATATTGATGAGGAAAAGGCAGTTTAGATACATGGGTTTTTTTCCAAATCTCTTCCACTTTTCCCTGTATCACTGAATCCCAGCTGGTTTTGGTTGGGAGAGACCTTAAAGGACCTTGTTCCATCCCATTCCCATGGGCAGGGACACTCTGCTTTCCAAGCACTTCTCCCTTTGCTCCTCATCCCCAAACACTTCTCCTCATGATGCTCAGCCTCAGAAATAAAGCTTTCAGCCTGGCTTTTGCCTGAACTGCCAGGGAAATGTTCCTCTGGCTTTGCAGCTCTTGCTGAGCTGAGATTTAAAGCAATTTCCTTTCAAAGCCAGAAATGAACACAAATGAGGGGAAAGAACCGGGGGGGGGGGGGAAGAAGAAAGACCTTTTTATTCCCAGACAAGCACGGAGATGTCTGAGCTGCAAGCCTCAGACTGATTGTTCTTCCAGAGTCTACAGCAAATGCTCCTGAGTGTTCCTGAGCCCAGCCAGGGAGGATGCTCTGATTGCTGCTGGCTGAGCTAAACTGGAGCAGGGAGGGGAGCACACAGCCCCTGGTTTTATTGAACAGCTGCTCTGCATCCTGAGCCCTCAGCTGAAATGAAGGTCATGACATGGGAGGGAGCCAGACATGAGCAGAAAGCCACCAAATGTCCTTGCTCTGGGGTCCTGGGAGCCAGACTGTTCTCCTCTGTCAGGAAAGTTTCTCTGCTGGCCATTTCCAATGGCCCTGGCACACTGTGACTGGGTCACATGGATGGGTATTTCTGTTTGGAGCTGGGGTTTGAGTGGAAAACTTTTAATATAATACAAATCATAAAATAATAAATCAGCCTTCTGATTTATTATTTTTATTATATATATCAGGGAATGGCTTTGAGGGGGAAATCTGCTGTTTTAGAAGATGTAATTTTTTACTCTGATCAACCTATTTCATCCTAATTCCTCCATTAAGGAGGAATTCCTCCTGTATTTGAAGGGGATATCACTATTTTGGAATGAAACCCGCTGCTTTTAGGTTTGTTTTGGACAAAATCATGTTCCCAAGGAGCTGTCAGAAAACAGCAGCAAGGATGGCAAAGCTGGGTGGCAAAAATGCCACTGTGCCATGGCAGGGACAAGAGAAGCTGCTGTGACAGCAGCCCGTGCTCTGTGCTTTGCTCAGGGCTATTTCTGGGTTATTTTCTGCTGTGTCCCAGCAGCGAGGACAGAAGCAGAACTATCTCTCCACCAGTTTGCTGATCCATGACAGTCTGGGCTGAGTCTGCATCCCTTTCCTGCCTGGACTTTCTTGCCAGTGAGATAAGGATGAAGCCTTGGCAGGCAGAGGAAGGATGGGGCAGGGCTGGAGGCCACAAACTTTCACTCTTGATGCACCAGCAGGGCTTGTTGGGGCTTTGGAAATGTCACTCTGTAAAGTGGGGGTGACCTGAGTGTTTCCCAGTCTCACCCTGTTTGCTAAATACCCTGTCAGAAAATAGAAGTGGAGGGAAATCTTTGGATTAATGTGTAGGACTGGCAAGGTTTAATCTGTTCCTGTTTGCAGAGGGCTCTAAGAGCGGGTGGAGATTTGCCAAGTGTTTGCCAACATTAATGGTTAATTATTATGAATTCTGGCAGCCCACAGACGCAGCCAGCATCGTTCTCCAAGTGGGATCCAGACCTGCAATGGAGTTGTTACATGGAAGATGGGAAGAGAGAGCTTCTAGCTCTGTTCTGTGCTGTTCTCCCAGCCAAAGCCCCATTCCAAAATCAGACAGCAGTGGCACCTCTCTGTCTCATCAGAGCTACAAACCCAGGACATTTGGCAGAGGGAGGCTCAGCCTTTTCCACGTCTGGGCTCATTTGTGTCTGCTGGAGCCCTTTTTGTCTGAGTGAACAGGATGGAAATTGTGGCCTGAGATGAGCTGTGTCTGTAACAGGTGGGTGCCACGGCAGGGACAGATCCAGAGCTGGCTGGAGAAGGGCTCTGAGCATGATCTGTGCCCAGGCTGGGTCAGTGAGGGCCTGGCTGTGCCCTGGCACTTCCAAATGTGAGGATGCCACGCTGAGGGATCACAGAGCTGGCAGATCAGGGCACACCTGAGTTTGTGTCAGGATCTCTCGCTGCTCACAGTGACCCCGAGAAGAGTTCAAAAGTCTCTTTTCCCAGCCTGGAGCTTGAAAAAGGAGTCAGAGCTGTTCATTTCTCATTCTCAAGGTTGTTTATTGTTTCTTATCTATAAAATTCTTTCTCCTGCCCTGCCGAGGTCCGTTCATCAAGACAGTCAGAGGCACTCTGCCTGCCCCTGGGGTGGCGTTATGTCTTTATACTAAAAACTACATGTACAATATTTACAATTACTTCCCAATACCTATCACCTGTGTTAGACAGT
>JAWMRF010000092.1:4997974-5039705 GCA_035221435.1 Sphenopsis melanotis | reverse complement strand
CCAGAGCAGCTGTGGCTGCCCCTGGATCCCTGGGAGTGTCCAAGGCCAGGCTGGATGGGGCTTGGAGCAGCCTGGGATAGTGGAAGGTGTTGGAATGGGGGATTGGAATGAGATGATTTTTAAAGTCCCTTCCAACCCAAACCTGGGATTCTGGGATTCAGAATTCTGGAATTCTCTGTCCTTCCTCACTGGGGCCACAGCCCTGCAGCAGATCACTTCAACATAACAACAAAGGCTCTTTGTTGGCACCTCTCAAAGCCCAAGTGCCTCATTTGCACTCTGTGCTGTCATTTAGAAAACCCAGAGTTATTTTGAGCCCTGAGTTGTCCCTGGTGCTGTCAGCAGGGCCACACTCAGAAACGTGCACACCTTGCAGGTCACCCTGTGCTGCCCTGGTGCTGCCAGCATTCCCTTGGAACCTGTCACTCCCTCTGCACATCCTGCTGCTCCTTGCTCCCAGGCAATTGTGGGGATTCAGAGAAGCCACAGGACTGAGAGATGATGACAGGGAATGTGGAGTCTCATGGGAGGGGAGCTGGGAAAGGTGACTGCCCGCCCCACAACATTTTTGTCATCTCACAGTGGCACTGGTTTTCAAAAGTAGAGCTTGAGGAAGAAAATGTTGGGGATTCAAAGCTGTTGGATGTAAATGTCAGCAGTTTTTCTTCTCAGTTCTGGATTGCTCTCACACTGGAGCTGAAAACAGCATTTTTTGCCTCGAAGGTGAGTTTCTGCTGTGGAATTTCCAGCTGATGTTTGTTCAGCAGATAAAGAGGGATGGAAAAGCCACGTGGAGGACAGAGGGCTTTATGCACATGGGATTTCCAGAATTTCCAGACCAGGAGGTGTGAATGGGTGTTTGGAAAGCTCTGTCTGTCTGGGGATGGTGCTGAGCTCCCAAACCACTCTGGAACGAGGCCTTTCAGCCTGAACATTGTTCCTGTACCATGTGGAATGGTTTAGCCTAAGACTAAATGCCTTGTTCCTATCAAACTCCAGTCTGAGGATTCATTTTTTGATTCTAGATAGAGTAGTGACATTAGTCAAGTTTGAGTTATGAATCAACCAAGCTGTTGAGAGATGAAAATTGTGGTTTTTGGGGGATTTTTAAAGAATAATCCTGTAAGTACTATTTGTGACATTTAAACTTTATATATAATATAAAAATGATGACATACTTCAGTCAATTGCTGCTTATTGTACTCAAATCCTTTTGGTTGGTGGGTTTTAGGTAGTCTGGTCATGAAGAAGTGAAGTGGAACTTGTCAAGCAGGTGATTCTCAGCAAAAGGAGCCTTAGTGAAATTACTTTTGTTCAGAATTTTATATCTAGCTTTATATCCTTGCCTGTAACAAGTCTAAGGGAAATAAATGGGCAGAAACTTTAATTCAAGATTAGCAACATGGCCCAAGTCTGAGGTTTACAAATGTGATTTTGCAGTAATTAGTGAAAAAGCTGCCCTATGACTAATTGTGCAGTGTAGGAAACCTGCACTGGTTCCTGCACATTCAGGATTGTGATGCTGTGTCTGTGATGGGTAGCAGGACTAGGAGACCTCTGGAAACAACAATTCATGAGCCCAGCTCTGCTCCTGTGTTAGAAACCCATCAAATACACTGGAAAACAGGGCAGAGAGAGGGGCTGAGTCCCACCTGGGCAGGGCAGAGCCCTGGCCATGGAAGGGTCCTGGTGCCAAAACCACTCCCAGCCGACTCTCAGTATCTCTGCAGGCAGCTCAGCTGCCTGTGCTGGGGCCAGGCCTCCTTCCTGTGCTGCTCTGTGCCATGCCCAGATACCAAGGGCACAGTTATTATCTCCCAGATACATTAGGCAGCTGCAGAATGGAATTGGCAGAAATTGCCTTTGGGCCTGGCCAGACGGTGTTTGGTGACACAGCAGAAAGGGGAAGTTGGCAAACAGCTGTTGGAGCAATCTCCTGCTCACAAACAGCTGTTTGCTCCTTCCCCTCCTGGAAAGGTGTTTGAGCTGTTTGCTCCTTCCCCTCCTGGCTGCCCTGGAATTGTGTTTGGGAGTAGCTGTGGATTTCTCACAGTCCTCGTGAGAGGGGCACAAGTGACAAGTACAGAAGTCACCTTTTGCAGCCTGGAATTGTCCTGGAAGTGCACGTGGGGTAAGGAGGCTTGACCTGTGATGCTGTGTCTGTACAGCACCAAACCCTCTGACTTTGTGTTCTTTTCAAGTAATGTTTTACTTTAATCTGGAATTTGAAACAGGACCTGTCAGATGATCTGGAGCTCAGAAATAAAACCTGTGACCCATCTGCTTGTTCTCAAGCACCACTATTAGAAATGATTATAACTTGCTGACTGCTCATATGCTCTATTTTTCTCCTTTTTAACCAGAAGTCCAAGAAGGGAGCATGGACCAGCCCAGTGGAAGGAGTTTCATGCAAGTTCTGTGTGAGAAATACAGCCCTGAGAACTTCCCTTACCGCCGTGGGCCTGGCATGGGGGTGCATGTCCCAGCCACCCCACAGGGCTCACCTATGAAAGGTAAATTCTGATCTTTCTGGGGGGTGCTGGGAGGAATCAGCTGAAAGAGGAATCACCTTGAATTGCCCAGAAAAAGAGCCATCACAATGTGGTGTTTTAGTGGAGAGTTGAGAGGCTGGACAAAGGGAGAAAGTGACTGAACTGGTTGCTGTAAAAAACCAAATTTCTCTACAACATGACAGAGAGCAGAATAGAATTGTTTGGGCTGGAAGGGACCTTCAGGATCACCAGGTTCCAGCCCTGTGAGTGGAAGATGGACCTAAGGCCTTGTGCAGTCTGTGTTTTGAGGGTTCAGCACTCCTTGGAGCTTTCCTTCAGGCCACTGATCCTATTTTATTACTGGCTGCAGCAACAGGTGTTTTAGCAGAGGTGGCTTAAAAATACATCAAATATCTAAATTTGAGGTTGGTTCCCATGCCACCAGCTTGCTTTGATGCCTGCAGGGACAGGAGGGGACATATTTCAGGCAGAGTGATGAGTTGTTGAATCTCTGCTTTTGTGCCAAGTGCCTCAGTTGAACTCGCAATGTACTTTGTCATCTTAAGGCACCAAATGCTTTGTGACCTAGTGGAGAATTCCCCTCTCCTGCACTCCTGACCTTGCTGCCTCCAGGGAATTTAGCCAGATGTGTGTCTGAAGCTCTGTGCTGCTCAGGGATGTCCTTGAGCCTCCCAGACTGCAGAATCTGTGTCACCATCTCCTCTGAACTAGATCCATGTGACACCTTTTAGTTTTCCCTCATGCTCTGATGTTGGTATTTAATTCTCGGTTTGTACAGATGAGTCTGAGATTTATGTTGATCCCATCAGAGCTGCCCCTTCTTTGTGTCACAAATCCTGTCCATCATGATCTGTAGGAGTGATCCAAATTTCCATCAGGTCAATTTGTGTCAGAACCAGCCCCAAAGGGGAAAACAGCCATGGAAATCAGCTGGATGAAGTTTCCAATAACTGGGTTTGACAGAGGAGAAAAAAGGGCCTGAGTTCAGCTGAGGATAAAACACTCTGAAAATGAACAAAAATGACCTGGTGGAATGTTCATTCAGTGCCCTCTCTGCAGGTAAATTTACCTCTCTCCTGCTCACCTGAGCTGTTGAGGTGCTGAAAAGAGGCCACATCTTAAAATGTGACTGAGACATGACTTACAAATACTGCATTAGTAACCCCCAAAGTGCCACAATGTCCTTTAAAGAAACCAGGCTCTTCTGAGCCAAAAAACTTGGAAACCCAGATGACTCCAGGCAATTGTTTGCTGCTAGAATCCCTTCCTAGAAAACTTGGAAACCCAGATGACTCCAGGTAATTGTTTGCTGCTAGAATCCCTTTCCAGTCGTGCAGCTGTCAAGTGTTAAGGAGAAAAGGGGCCACCTATTTAGGAAAAAGCTTGTGGTTAGATTTTAATGGATTTTCCTGCTCCAGACTGGTGGGAAAGCCATGTTGTACATGAAGAAGTGTAAGACTGATGGCTTGCCTTGCCTCAACGTGGATTTCTTGTGTGGAAATTGTTTCCTCTTACAAACCCCCAGCTTTTTGTCATGGTTTAGCCTTAGCACAGCAGGCTGTGATTGAGGTCCAAGTCCTTGGTTGTAGCTTTGAGTACATTCACCTATCTGAGGAGGAGCTGGAGCAAAACCAAAGCAGAAATGGAAAGGCAGAGCAGAGACCTGAGTTTTTGAATGACTGCTGAATGCTCTACATTGAACCTTGGGAAGGGAAAGCTTAGAAAGGAAATATTTAAATACCTCCTAAGAAATGTTTAAATACCTCCTAAGAAATGTTTAAATACCTTCTAAGAAATGTTTAAATACCTCCTGGCTGTCACTAGGCCCAGGTGGGCTCAGGGCAAAAGAGGATAAGGGAGTCTGACTGAGCAGCTGGCACTCCCCTAGTCCTGTGTCCTATCTGCAGCAGCAGCTGCTGGGGAACAGCAGAAGTTGTGGCAAGGACTGATAGGAGACGAGCCATAAATGACAAAGACAGGCCTGAAATGCACAGAAATACATGGAAGAACTGAAGAGCCCTGATAGGAGTGGTACTTGATGTTTACAACCAAGGCTTCAGGGTGGTGTCAGCTACAAAATCCGTGTTTAACCTGAAACCGGTGCAAATTCTGACATTGCTGGTGGATTTCTCTTGCTGGCTGTAACATCCGTGTTTGGGGCTGGGGTCTGTAACTCCAAGGCAGTGCTGAGCAGAGGCAGCTTCTGTTTTTCCCTGTGCCAGACCGCCTGAACCTGCCCAGTGTGCTGGTGCTCAACAGCTGTGGCATCACCTGTGCCGGGGACGAGAACGAGATCGCCGCCTTCTGCGCCCACGTCTTCGAGCTCGACCTCTCTGACAACAAACTGGAAGACTGGCACGAGGTAAAACGGTGATGGGCACCTCACTGTGTGCCTTTCACGGCTATTACTGACTGCAAACGCGTTGCATTGATGAGAGTTCCATTTTGGTGGCTCCTTTCTCATCTCTGAAGGTGATGTGTATTTACTTTGACAGCAGCTGAGCAATACATGTGATGAAATTAATCCAGTGTGGCACTTCACTCCTGTACCTTGTGACTTACAGTCTTGGCCCCTGGGTGAAAAATCTGTATTTTTTTCATCGTGCAAAGTACTGGAACTGGCATTTCTGGCACCAAGAAGTTAATGAGCAGTTTAGTTTTTAACAGTGGCAGTTGATTCCCAGCTTTGCCACTGTGATGGTGGGCAAGGTATTTATTCCCTCTCCACATTTGTTGCCTTATCTGCAGAACAGATTTAATAATATTTACCACAAAGGGTATTTCTGTAGCCTCATTAATTAATGCTAAATGCTGTTGTAAAACCCTTTGAAGTGCTTGGGTGAAATAATGCTCAATAAATGCAATGTAACAGGAGTGAAACAATCTCAATCCATTCAAGTGTCATTAAGTTCCTCACTGGATTATGCTGTCGTTTTATGTTAGTGTTTATTGTTGGAAATACGTGGAAAAAAAACAGGATATCATGGGCTTTTGTGCCATCAGATTGTCATGTCTTTAAGCAGGAAGGGAATGCAGTGTTTGCAGTGTCCCAGCTCAGTGGGGCTGAGCTCATCCCTGGTCATACCCTGCTCCCTCACAGGCTGCACATCTCACACCCTGCTCTGTGTTCAGGCTCTTCTGGCTGCCCTGGAACTGAAAGGCTTCTGTGTGTGCTGGCCCCTTCCTCTGAGACAGGATTCAGTTTTCACAGCCCATCCACACCAGATAAATATCTCCCCACCCCTAAAACCTGCCCGTGCTGGGGATTCCAGATCCCTGGGTAGCCTGTTCCCATGCTTAGCTAATAACCTCATAGGCTAAACTGTGTAATTTAAGTCTCCTGTGCTGCAATTTCAACCAATTTCTGCCTGCCCTGGTCTCAGCAGGCAGGAGGAGCATCATCACTGTTCCTTATACAACAGCTTTTTATACCCACTAAGAAGAACTTTAATGCCTCCTTTCCTTATTTTAGTATAATACTGAAAAAAATACCCTTCTTCCAATCATCCATCATAAGCCATTTTTTTGAAAATCCTGTGGTTTTGGTGGACTGATGTCATCCAATTTGCCTTCTGAATTCCTGAGGTGCAGCACCCAAACCATGACATCACCTGAAGGAGACGTGGAGTGAGGCACACTCATTACACACCTGAGTTCATGAGACAATCCCCCTTTGCCAGCAGCTGGGCCAAAATAAATTTATTGACCTCTGTGTGGCATGGTCTGCCCATCTGTGCCCATCCCAGAGCTTTGTGGAGCTTTGTGGAGATCTCCAGCCAGCTGTTCTGACTCACAATTATTTTCTGCATTGATGCCTGCTGGTGTTGGAAGCTGCTTCCCAGTTAGTTCCCCAGTCAAGGAGAGAATTGGGGGTTGGCTGAGCTCTGTGGGGAGCTGGAGAAGCTCTCAGTGTTGTCCATGGAGGCAGGAGAAGTGCCCATGGCCCCCTGTGAGCAAGGGCTGGCTCCAGAAACGTGCTGCTGCTCAGCCTTGGGGTTGAGGTGGATTTATGACCTCTCCCAAGGGACTGCCTTTCTCTTATCAAGCTGCTCCTAGAGTGTAATTAAATGAACTCTTGAGGAGAATGAGCAATTAACCAATCCATCTAGATCAGCAATGGCTGGAGTATGGATTGCAGGTAGATATCCCTATGTTTTCCCCCATATCACTGCTTTGTGATGATTCCACAGGGCCCCTTTGAGGAGGTGGGATATTCTTGCCAGAGGTCTGATTACTGCCTGATACACATTTCTTTCTTTCTGTTTTTTTTCTTCCCTCCCCACTTAGGTCAGTAAAATTGTGTCCAACGTCCCCCACTTGGAGTTTCTAAACCTGAGTTCCAACCCTCTCAGTTTGTCCGTTTTAGAGAGAAGTTGCGCTGGGTCTTTCGCTGGCGTCCGCAAACTTGTGCTCAACAACAGCAAAGCTTCCTGGGAAACAGTGCACACCATCCTGCAGGAATTACCTGAGTAAGCCTGGCAATCTGGGGCTTCACTGCACTCTGGTCAAGGCTGGGTTATGGAGTCATGTGGTGAGGGGTGAGGGGGCTGTGAGGATAAAACATCAGTAGAGAAAAAGGGATGTTTTCCTTTGGGAGTTTGGGGATTCCAGGTGAGTGCTTTACATTGTCCCACAATCCAAACTTGGGTGGTGCTGCAAAGCCCAGGCCTTCTCCTCCTCCAAACCTAAATACCAGAGATGGATAATCACCCCAAAAATGTAGAAGGGTCACACTTCCCTCTGAGTCACTGTGCAGTGAATGGTGCAGGACATACCTGTTAAATGGGAGGTACTCTGAGGGTCTGGCCACTTGTCAAGGAATATTTCATCCTGCTTTTCTGTGCTAAAGTGTTGATTTCTGAGGTTTGGTCACGGGCCACCTTGGCATTCTGCTCCCATGGATGTCCTCAGTGGCTTTGTTTTGATGACAGATCCCTCTCTGTGTGGCTTTGTGAGCAGAGATGATAAAAACAGAATGTCCTGCATGGCCAACCTACATTTGTCTGGGATCGTGAGAGTTCAGTTGTCTGAAAACGTAGTGGGACCAGTTCTTTCTTTAATGGGATCTGTTCTTTCTTTAATGGGAATCTTTGGCAGTGATGTGAGGAAAAAATCATCATCAGTGTTGTATCAAAATCCCATTTTACATTAAGCTGAGAGCACTGGGAGCAGGTCCCAGTCACTGTTGGGGCTGGGTCGGTGGCTTGTTGGGCACAGAAGCAGAAGACAACCCCAACCAATCTGTTACACAATACTGGGAGAGACTCAGGGAGCACTTAAAAAGTTTTTTTAATCTCTGAAAATATGGATAGGAGCAGAGATGCAGTTGAAACACTCCTTGTGGAGTGCTCAAAGACCTTCTCTGCAGCGAGGTTCTCAGAGCTGTTAAAGAAAGTTGTGTTAAAATCCCATAAAATTGATGATGTGATCCTTTCTGCCCTGTGCAGCTTGGAGGAGCTCTTCCTGTGCCTTAATGACTACGAAACAGTGTCTTGTTCTCCAGTTTGCTGTCAGTCTCTCAAGCTACTCCACATAACTGACAACAATCTTCAAGACTGGACTGAAATTCGAAAGTTGGGAATTATGTTTCCATCACTGGACACACTTATCCTGGCTAACAACAACCTCACCACCATTGAAGAGTCAGAAGATTCCCTGGCAAGGCTCTTCCCCAACCTAAGATCCATCAACTTGCACAAGTCAGGTGAGAGCCTGGAAGCTGGGATGGGTTTTGTTGGTTCATCAGAGTCTCTCCTCTTTATGAAAAGCAATGAACTTGCCCATCTGTGGGATTTTCCTGCTGCTTTGGGTACTCAGTCATTATCAAAGGATGAGTCAGAGCAGTGTGGACCAGTTAATCCAAATGAGCTGGAAAGGTTTTTTATGTTGGTAGTTTCCCTCTGTTTCCCATCCCTGCCTCAGGTTCCCTGGCTGGGGAAGGATAAATAAATGTCTGGCAGTGGAGGGGATGAAAGAATCCCATTTTCCCTTTATTCCCTGTTTTATCTCAGGTAAAATGAGGGCATGTGCAGGTATGCAGTGTGGATCAGGCATCCCCCAGCAGAATCTGTGCTCAGTCATTCCAGCCTCACAAGTGATGCTGGCAGCTGCTTTTACACTCCAGCCCCAGAGAATTTTCAGCCAACGCTCCAGAAAGAGAATGAGCAGTTGGAATATTGGGAAGAGCACCCTGTGCTGGGAGAGAAGGAGCTGCAGGGCAGCTCGTGGGGGCTGTGATGTGTTTGTGGATGACACATACACCAGAAATTCATCTGCAGGAGCGCTTCATGCACCAGCAGCTTTTGTTCTTTACAGCTTTATATGCTGTGCAAGTGCTGCTGAAGTGTCAGGCAGGTAGAAGGGACTTTATTAACATGCCCTACAATGTAAGCATCAAGGAATCCCTGTAATAAAAGCTTAACTAGAGGAGGAAAAGCCTGTTAAGCTGCATTTGAAAGCACTGTCTCACTGAGGAACAAGTGCTCTTCTGGTAAGTAGTTTTGCAGTTTTGATGCCAGGTGCTTAAGAAGTGTGGGCTCTGTGTTGCATTTTGATGTTTTGGGAGCTGAAAGTCAAACAGGAATCCCAAGGAGGTTCTTAAAACTTTTTGGGGGTTTTAGAGAAAGCTGCTGCACTCTGAAGTTCTGGCAGGCATGGACTCTGAGATGAGTTGTGTTATCTCACCACACAATCGTGGCTCTGCTGTGCTCAATCCTCAGCTTTGTTTTATTTTGCCCTCCCTGCTTGCTTTGTTATTCCAAATGTCAGGTCCTGAGGGGGCTGAAAACAAGTTAAAACCTTTTTCATTAAATGGCTGGATGGCTTCTGGGACTGTTTCACCATTGGGTTATGAGCAGAAATGGGACCCAGGGTGGTTGTGTATGTGAGTTAAAGCCATTTGATGGCTGTTTAGTGATGCCTGGAATGAAGGAAGTGCTGGTGACTTTGCCACTCTGAAGGCAGCATCCCTTTATAGACACATCAGTGATGCTGGTCAGCCCCCAGCAGTGAGGCCAAAGGCTGAGTGGTCCATAAAAAAGCCATGGAGAGCATCCTTATACACTTGGAAACAGCACAAGAGAATTTCAGCTCCTCTGTCTTGTTTTTAGCAGCACATGGTGAGCAAAAAGCCAACTCCTCAAAGGAGCAGCAGTGACGCTCTCCTGTCACATATGTTCTTTGGCTGTGTCTGATTATCTTGGATCCATGATGTGTTTTCTGTGTTTGTTAACACAAATCTTTCCTCCTGAGCAGGTCTGCATTGCTGGGAAGACATTGACAAGTTAAATTCTTTCCCGAAGCTCGAGGAAGTGAAATTGCTGGGAATTCCTCTGCTGCAGTCTTACACCACCGAGGAACGCAGGAAGCTGCTAATAGCCAGGTCTGTTGGTTTGTTCTGCTCAGCAGAAGCATGACAAGGCAAGGAGGGGTGGGAGCAGGTGATCAGAGGAAGAGGCTGGCAGGAGATGAAGTTCTCTGTGAAGGCAGAAAGATTGGAGCTTGATTTGTTGGGTGGGAGCAGCTCATCAGAGGAAGAGGTTGGTAGGAGATGGAGTTCTGTGTGAATGCAGGAAGATTGGAGCTTCTTTTGTGGAAAAATCAGAGAAGTGAAAATCTTAAATCTGACTGCTCTGCTTCTCAGGGGATTTTGTGATGCTCCTACAAATCTGTGCACATGTGGTGAAATGAAAATGCCTAATTTTGGATTTTCTTGAGAAATTACATGGAACATTCCCACTCTCTCAAAGGGATTAAGACCTGAGCTTCCCGGCAGGAATTCCCATGGTGTTAAAGCTGAGGCACTTTGATGTGCCAGCCTTGTTGTTGAGCCTGTCTGGGCTCCCCTCCTGGCTGACTGTGGCTCTTGGTGTGTGCCTGCAGGTTGCCATCCATCACCAAGCTCAATGGCAGCATCGTGGCCGACGGCGAGCGCGAGGACTCGGAGCGCTTCTTCATCCGCTACTACATGGAGTTCCCTGAGGAGGAGGTCCCCTTCAGGTAGGAATTCTCTGGCCTAAAGTGGACAGCAGGGACTGGCCAGGTGATGGGAAATATGTGCCAGCTGTTCCATCCCTCACCTTCCTCCAGCCTCGGCTCCTTCAGTCTGTTTGGGCTGAAATTGTTGTATTCGTGTTGTCTGATGATTTGTGGGGTCTCTCCTGAGTCAGGTTAGGTCTTAAAAGTGTGTCAAGTGCCATTAAACAACAGGGCTGTTCAGGACATGACCTTCACTGTTTCCTGGCCTCTCCCACAGCTCCCTTCATAATCCACCTGTGTCTGGGAGTGCCCAAAGCCAGGGCACATCGTGCTCTCCACTGCCAGGCCAGGGCATCTAATCCTCGGGACCATCTGGTGTGTGGAATGTGCCTGGCAATGGGAAGCTGTCCCCTCACTTTCAGGCCTGCAAATCACAAGTCTGATGGGTTTTCTTTGCCAAAAAAGTACATCCAATGATCTGCTCATCTTGGTAAACTAATGAACTTGGACAGATGCTGTTCAGTCTGTATCTTTTCTGTGCCAGCATCCACTTACTGCATCTAATGGGCTGAGGAGGGATCATGGAGCATCAGGCCACTGCCTTTACCTGCCCTCTGCCCTAAACCTTCATGTGCTTTTGGACAGCAAAGCTTTATTGTCCTTTTTTTACTGAAAAAGGGTAGGACAGGAGTGTGTGTGTGACTCTAAGGGCACAGGCAGAGGTGGGGACACACTGAAGGTCATAGGTCTGGCCTGGCATGGATGACAGAGGTGCAAATGGCATCTGCTCAGTGTTTTCCTCTGCTTAACTCTCAGCTAAAATGCCTCTTGTTTTTCTAAAGCGCTGGATATGTGACTTGCCAATCCAGTAAGGGGTGGGAAGGCTGGAATGGGGAATGAGGGCATGGCATTTCTTGTGAATATTAATAGGGTCAGTGATTATACTATTTGTTAAGAGCATGCTGGGGTCAGTTCAGAGGCAGAGGGCACTCATGCAGTCAGGGAGACAAGACAGCTGGTCCTTTTTCTGAGGATAAATCCTGACTTGTAATTTTGGAGGGCCTTGAAGCGTAAAAATTGAAGGAAATATTGGAAGGGATAACAGCAGAGACAGAGAATGCAGGAGAGAGGAAAGGGAAGGAGAGACTGGGACTCATGGTGCTGCTCCCAAAAGGGATTAATTTCCATAACATTTCATATTTCTCGTGTTTGGTGGTGACAGAATGTCAGTGATCCATATATTGCTGGGAAGGACACAGTGGGGTACAGCTTTAGGCACTCATGCTGCCTGGGACATGGGTTTTGGGAGCAGGTGTGTGTTACACATCACCACACACCACTGGGGTTGGTTTGCAGGTGGGATCTCATGTAAAAGATAACTGACATCTCACCCATCCTAGAAAACCAGGCTAATTTGGACCAACATGCCAGCTTTCTGCTAGAAAAATCACCTCCCCCTCAGATTTCTTAGCCTTTAAACACTGGTGCTGCCTTTTTCATGGTCAATGGCCTCTTTGTCCAAATTCCTTCATCTGTGCAGCGTTTCCAAGAGACTTCTGCAGTGCCAGAGAGGGTTGTTGTGTCCTGCAGGGGTTGGGGGCCACTGCAGACTCTTTTCTAGCGAGGCTGCAGATGACTCAGAGTGTCCCCAGTGCTGGGTTTCAGTTCTTGGACCCACAACCAGCAGCCCTTGTCCAAAGGCAGAGCTGGCATTTCTTGCAGAGGGATTTTGTGTCTGTTTGTTGCTAAAGCTTTCCCTTCTTCACTCCCAAATGTGGTGTGGGGTGGCTCCAGAAGTGGTTTGCAATTAGAAACTAATCAGGACACACACGTTGTGGCTGGGGTCTGACATCTGCATTGCAGTGCTGCCTCGAGCAGAGGGAGAACAACTTGAGCAGGGAAAACTCGCCAGTGGGAGCAGCCCCCCTCCAGACTGGCAAGGTGCAGCCTGTGATAAGCTCTGTCACCAGAACCCCCCTGCTTGCTGCATTGCTGTCTGCAGCTGGAAGGGATCAGGCAGGCAGGGAAATGGAAGGAACAATTTATCTCTGTGGATGTGGTGGTTACAGGGTGCACAATCCAATATTGGCTGTCTTGTGGAGTGACGTCCTCGTGTCTGGGGGGTTTTAATGAGCCCTCTGCTTGTCTGCTCCACTGTTTATCTGCACAGTATCACAGACACTTCCAGCCAGGCTCAGGTCTTCAGCAGCCTCAGCGTCTGCCAGGCTGCAAGGGGTGATTAGAAAAGTCTCCAGGGTGCCTATTATTGGGGTCCAAAACATCCATGTAGCAGTCTGCCTTGGTGCTGATTGATTTGAGGGCAACCACTCACTCACACTCCCCACTTTCTTTGCAGCTCACATACAAAGGAGGAGGGTGCAAAGCTCATTCTGCCCTTCCTCAACACAAGAAAATTTCAGGTAGCATTGCTTGACCACCACATATTTACAGCACTTATTTGGATAATCATGGCTCTCATGGTAGTTCTCTCTCCCAGCTTGTCTGAAATTTGTTCCCCTCTTCATCCTCTCCCCACCACCAGCCCAGTTCATTCTTGGTGCATAAATCATGACAGTAATTGTGGCTGGCCCAGAAATTGTGGCTGGTCTGCAGCAGCAGAGATGCTGAGAGTTAAAGGATGTCCCAAAGGGGGCTGAGGGGTTGGAGCAACAGGAGGTAGGTTCCTCTCTCCCTCTTTCCCATCGGATGCTGCTGCTGGCAAATCCTTCCAGAGAAGGAGAAGCCCTCCCCACTGCTGCCGTGTTGGCTGGCGTTTGCTCTGCCTGCAGGTGGGTTAAACGTGGGGAGTGTTGTTTTCTCTCAGCACTAATGGCTTTACCAGATAAATGGGGCTGCTCCCACCACCCTGCCTGTGACAGCAGGGCACCCTCCTGCCTTTGGACGCTCAGCTCGTGTCCGTGGGACTGGGGAAATCCTAGTGCCTTGTGGCCCTTACCTCAGTGCCCAGCACACAGAGGGACTGCTGTTCTCCAGGAACATTCCTGCCTCCAGCAGGACTCCCTGGGGTCAGCAGCCTGCCAGATCCCATGGCTGCCCCGGGGCTGTGACACCGCGCCCATCGCATTCAGCCCCGCCTGGGATCGGGAGCACAAAGCTCCTTCTGTGCCGGGGCTCTGAAACGTTACCTGTCCTCAGCAGCTCTCAGCCTTTGTCATCCCAATCCCATTGTGTTTTGTGCTGCCATTCCTCCTCTTTCCCAGCCAGGCAGGGAGATCCAGCCTGGCCCGATGGGAGCGATAGCAGGGGGGTGTGGGTGACACAGACTTTCCATTGCAGGGACCTTGGGAAGAGCACTCAGAGAACTTGGCTGCAAGGACAAGGTGACAGTGGAGTGTGTGCCTCTGCTAGTAAAATTCCCATCTTGTTTTAGAGCAGGTGTGAAGGATCAGCTGGCAAGAAGTGCCCTGTTTGTTATCAGCTCTCAAACTGTGCAGCAGCTCACCTTGTTTTGGTGATCTTGATGATCCTGTGCTCAGTGGGGTGTAACATTTGGGACCTAGCTGGCCTTTTGGAAAACAGCAGGAATGTCTGATGATCAGTTAAGTCATGAGGCCACAGATACTGGGAATCTAAACTGAAGGCTGTGTCCTTTTTGTGAGCACTGCCTTGGTTCTGGCACTCTTCAGTGAAGTGTTTGCACTGCAGCAGGAGGTGTAGAGTTGTGAGCACGGCGTCCTCTCTTTCTTCCAAATCCCACTGCAGCCACGGCTGGGATTTCTGAAACTGTAGGAGCCCAAACTGTGTTGTCAGGAAGCTATTTTGACACCAGTCAGCTTGAACACCTCAGGCTGGTGGTAATTTCACCTTCCTCAGCAAGACACTTCTCCCTAGTGGGACACTGAGCTCACATCAGTGCCATGGTACAGCCTGGGGACTGTGGGACAGTGACTGGAGTGCTTGGGCTTTCTGGGGCTTTCAGCTGGAATCAGTGTCAATGTTTTCTCATGGGAGATGTGCACTGGCTGTACCATAACTCTGGACCTGTTGAATTTTCCAGGTATCACGAGCTGGTCACCAAGTACGGGAAGCTGGAGCCCTTGGCAGTGGTGGATCTGCGGCCTCAGAGCAGCGCCAAGGTGGAGGTTCACTTCCAGGACAAGGTGGAGGAGATGTCCATCCGCCTCGACCAGACTGTGGCAGAGCTGAAGAAGCACTTAAAAACTGTGGTGCAGCTGTCAACAAGCAACATGCTGCTCTTCTACTTGGACCAGGAAGCTCCTTTCGGTCCCGAGGAGATGAAATACAGCTCGCGGGCGCTGCATTCCTACGGCATCCGGGATGGGGATAAAATTTACGTGGAGCCCAGAATGAAATAGCCTTTTTGCCCACACCCACACGCCCCCACACACCCACACACATGCATTGAGGAGTTTGTTGCAAGGTTTTTATTTCGGTTGGTTGGTTGAGGTTTGGTTGTGTTTCTGTAGCAGGTAATTTCTTAGCCCGGAGGAAGTGCCCTGATGTGAGAACCATGCCCACCATCCACTGCAGGTGACCTTGAGGTGACAATTGACTTCAGGACGTGTGTTTCAGTGTGGGCAATACCTTGATGTTTCCTTTGATGCTCCGGTATACTCGTGATTTGGCATGAATGGTCAGTTGTTCAAGCTAAACAATGCCAGGGTCCATAAGGGAGGAGACAGCTCGGTGCAGAATTTGACCTGTTGTTTTCTTTTCCTGAATTTTTTGGTGTTTTGCTCCACCAGATCTCCCTTTGGCCTAGCTATCCAACTGTGGCTCGAGCTTGCTGTAGTATTTTCTTGCAGCTTGGTGCTGTCTCAACCTTTTGTTGTGCTCGAGTTCACAGGAAAGATCTCCATCAGTATTCTGCTTGATTCAGAGCTCAGGTACTTTAGTGCATCCACTTCACTCCACTGGTTTGCTTTCTGTGAGTGCACAACGTGGGGGAAAGAAAAAGAACTTCCCAGAAAGAAACTTTCTTTTCAAACTGCACGCTCTATATCCACCTGATTTTGGGGGGAAAAAAGAGGTTTTGGCTGCTGTACCCATCTCACACGGTGCCTGCAGCCTGTGGGGATAAAGGATGTGTTGGAAAGTGAATTTTGGGAGGTGGTGGATGAGCGCTGCATTGGAAGGGCTTTTAGAACAACAGGTCAACAAGGGGTTAAAGAGCAGCTTCCCCTGTTGTCCATCCTGATGCTGAAGAGATCCTCCGTGCACTTCACCTTGTACCAGTGGGTGCTGCAAGTGGAATGGCTAAAATCCCTCTCCTGGGAGAGAGGAAGAGTCAAGTTGAAGTTTGTGTTTGTTGCTGTTGCACCAGTTCAAACCTAGCACTTTGCCCGGGGCCCCTGGCCGGGGGTCCCTGCGTAGGGTCCGGACTCGGAGGAGGTGTTGGCTTGGATCAGCCTCTGGAGGTGGAGGAACAAAGCAGCAGGACCCACGTTGGGTGTTCAGCTGGACTTAACGTTGGGTGTTCAGCAGGGTTCATTCCAACAAAACTGCTGGACCCATGGTGGGTGTTCAGCAGGGTTCACTCCAACAAATCAGCTGGACCCACGTTGGATGTTCAGCAGGGTTCACTGAAGAAAGCAGCTGGACCCATGTTGGGTGCTCAGCTGGACCCACGCTGGGTGCTCAGCAGGACCCACATTGGATGTTCAGCAGGACCCATGCTGGGTGTTCAGCAGGTTTCACTCAAAGAAAGAGTTGGACCCACGCTGGGTGCTCAGCAGGATCCATGCTGGGTGCTCAGCAGGACCCACTCTGGGTGCTCAGCAGGACCCACTCTGGGTGCTCAGCAGGTTTCACTCAAAGAAAGCAGCTGGACCCACGCTGGGTGCTCAGCAGGTTTCACTCCACGCTGGGTGCTCAGCAGGACCCACGCTGGATTCTCAGCAGGTTTCTCTCCCTCTCTCCCTCTTGGCTTCCCCCACGCGCCCCTCGCAGGCATCGCGTGCTGCTGCTTCACGTAGTCCCTGTTTTCTACTGCAGAGCAGATTCCCCTGCCTGGTCAGTGAAATCCTCCTTCCTTTATCTCTCCCTTGTTTCGCTTTCCTGTGTCTTCCCCGCTCCAAGCTGAAGAGTTCCCCAATTTCCTGGTTACAAGCAGCTGCTCAGCAGTTTTTGGAGCTGTGCAGCGAGGGCTCTAGTTACACATGAACTCCTGACCTTCATTTTGAAATGCTCCCTTTATCCCCACATGCACTTTCTTTCCCAGGATGCTTTTTCCCACATCACTGAGCTCCTTTGGTATTCTTGGAGTTGTGTATTTCTCTTCACATTTTACCTGGATTGTGGGGTGGGATCATTGGGGAGGGGACTAAGTATTAATTATCTCATAGTCTTCAGGTTTAGGATTTGGGGATTGTTCAGAGGGGATTAGTTCCTTATCCAAAGCAAGGGTTAAAATGGGAGGATTTAAAACAAATTACTAATTTGTGCCTCACCCCCCTGCCAAAAATAGCAATTTCTTGGCCCCGTTGAGATGAGCAATAGGGAAGGAAGTGAGATTTTCCACAGGTAGCATAGATTTTCCATAGATCTGTGGTACCTGTAACCTAAACAGCAGGGAGATAGTGGCAGTATAACATAAAAATGATGCTTTTATAAGCTAGAGCTTTACTGAAGATGTATTTTCCATTTGGGCAGTGAAAATAATTTGCTGCCTGATAGCAGAACCCTTAAGCCAACACTTCTGTATGATATATACATACCTACCAATAGGAAAAGTTGTGGTTAATAAGATATTTTGTTATAAAGCAAAGTTTTATGAAGATATGGTTGTTTAATATTAGAAACCTATTTCAGCCCTTGACCTTCAGTGTGAGTAGGAGATCCCTGAGTGGCTGCAGAGTCTGAGGCAAGCAACCTATGGGGATGCAAAAGTATCTCTGACCCAATTCTCCAGAGCAGTAATTGCCTCTGTGGGTGTATTTATGGCGTTGTACCTGCTATTAGTGAGATGCTGTAACTCTTGACCAACTTCCTCAGCACAATTAAGAGTCTGGGTTTCAGAGAAGGGAATAAACAAAGGCCATTAAAGAGTGGAATGGGATGATAAAGAAGGGCCAAGTATGTCCTTTGAAGTTTGTTTGCCCACTAAAAATTGGGCTGTCCATGGAGGGATTGGTGCTGTCACCAGCTCAGAACTGGCAGTAAATCCTGCTTTTATTTGTGACAGACCTGGTGGGAAGATGAAAAAAGAGAGCACAGAACATTAACAGGTGCTGGGGGTTTGGTGCTGACACCCAGACCTGCTCCCCTGGTCCCTTCAGGTATGAAATCACCACCCTGCCACTTCTCCAGGGGAAGGTTTTTCTCAAGGCATTCACCTTGTGTGCAGGTAGTGAAGCAGTCGTGGGGTAGAAACCAAAAGTCTTGGTTGGCTTCCCATGGAGAAAGACTCACCCCAAAACCAGAGAGAGTTTGTGTGGGACCAAACAGCCCACAAGGATGTGGCAAAATAGCCCAAATGATTGTACCTTGTGGGGAAGGGTCTTGTGTGTGTGCCACCCAACAGGGGACCATGTCTTGGGGAGAGAGGAGGAGGTTTGGGTGCTGAGTGAGGGTGCAGATGGGGCAGGAGGTTTGATTTAAACCTCTGCCATGTCAGGAGGGGCTGTGTCCAGGCATTGCCAGCCTGTGCCCTCTTCAGCTAAAGGTCCCTGGGTCCGTCACATCCGCTTGAGAAAACAAAATAGATGTGCGAGCTTCCCTGGCTTGTGTCTCCTTCTACCTGAGGGCTGCTTTTGTTGTGTTGCTCCTGCATCAAAGTCTGCACAGCAGGCAGAGCACCTGCTCCACGAGGACTTGGGTGACAGCTGAATACCAAAGTGTCCCACGGCTCCGTGTGCCCAGTTTGAGGCTGTGCTGTGTGGTTTTGGAGATGTTCCTGTTCAATATCCATATTTTTGGCCAGATGTTCCAGGCAGATCGCTGTTATGAACATGCACGGGGTGCTGGCTGTCCTCTGCTCGCTGGCTGGGATTTGTAACCTTGTTTTTTTGGGAGCTGCAGGCATGCTGGTGGCAGGTGTGACCCGTGGTGGCTTGGGGGACGTGGCTCTCCCTGGGCCCTCTCCTGCTCGGGTCTGGAATCCAATGGAGGTGCCACAGCTCTGCCTCCTGGCTTGTCAGTGAGATTCTGTGCAAGATTTGAGAATGCAAACGAGGTGTTTAAAGCAGCCCAGAGGCTAAAATCTGTATTCCTGGCAGCTGTGCCCCCCTGGTTTGGATGTGGCACTTTTGTAGCAGCAGAGAGACGCCTCCCCCAGAGCAACCCTAGAGGGGCTTCAACCTCCTCGGGCCTTTCCCCCTGTGATTGCTTTTCTGCAGTTCCTGGAAACGTCAAGTATAATTTAAACATGAAGATCTGTTCTTGCTCCCTGTTAATGTTGCATCCATATGTAATTTCAAAGAAGAAGAACTGTAAGTCCATCTGGTTTTTTATTCTGGTTTCTCTCCCAGGGGATACACCTCCCGCTCCCACAATTTGCCTTTGGTTTGCTTGCAGACTTAGTGGTGGAATTCAGGCCAAAATAGGTCATTGGTTTGGATCAGTTCAATAAACTTATGTAAGTTTTTACACTAAAACTCCCAGTGTCCTGAGCTTTGCACTTTTGTGTCCCCTGAAGCAAAAACTGTTCCCTGTTGTCACCCAAAGGTGTGAGTGAAAACTGCCAGGGTATTTTTTTTTTGTCCTGCTGATGGTTTTGTTGTGTGTCCATGAGCTTGGGCACAGCCACCTCACCTGTGCAAGGAGAGAAGTCCCTTCAAGGAGAGCTGGAAGATCTGTTCCTCCTCTGGGCTGTATTTCCCCATGACTGGGACTCATCCCCACTTCCAGGTGAGGAATAAAGCTCAAGCTCTCTCTCTCTCTCCTCAGAGGGACTGGCCTTGGGGTTAAAACAAATTTCACCCTCATGGCCTGCACCAAATGACCCTGGGGGAGGCCAGGAGGAGAGGGATGCTCCTCTGGATGGGAGAGAGCTCCTGAGCAAATCCATTTCCAGGGCATCTTCCATGGGCTGTGCCAGGTGCTTGGGATGGGAACAAGACAAGGCCCTGCCTGGGGCTGCTGTGCCAAGGTCAAGCAGGCACAGAAGCCCTTGTGGCATCTTTGAATCTTGTTTTTCCTCGAGGTAAGGCATGGGAGGAAGTTTTCTACTAGGAGAATTAGGAAAAGAAGAAGAAGAAGTGTTTGGTTGTTCAGCTGTGCTCTGTTCAGCGCTGCATGATGGGAACATCCCTGCCAAAAGAAGAGAGGCTGGAAGAAAAAATCTTCCCCAAAGAGTCAGGGAGACCTAATCAAACTTCATCAGTGTTCACTTGCCCAGACAAACAGGACCAGAATATTAAACTGACAAAGGAGCAGAGGGAAACCTAATTTCACCAGTTTTCTCTGTGTTACAAAACAGGATGAGGGGAGTCAAATGATTTTCCTGGAGCTGGTTGTGTTTAAAATGTATGGGAGGGAAGGGAAGGGAAGAGCCAGGATACAGGCTGGCAGTAATCTGCCCCTGGAATATCAGTCAGTGCTGATATCCCCCTGCCCTCCTAAAATAGCTGTTGGCTTAGAAAAGGGTAAAAATAAATTTTAAAATGAAAGATTCCTGCTAGCAAGGCCATGCTTGGAGGATGGAGGGAAAGGAAATTCTGGGATTTGCTGTGGAGGCAGTGAGCTGCCTGCTGCCCTGATGTGCTAGGAGAGGTAAGAGACAGCTTTTTTTGGGGGGAAACTTGCTAAACACACTGCCAGGAGCACCCAGGGAAAAAAATCTGGGCTTCTTTTTGGGCTGCTGGCATTCCTGTCTCCTCTCTGTTCCTCACAAATGGTGGGGAGGACAAGAGGAATTAAGACCTCCTAGCAGGGGAAATGGGGAATAAAAGACCCTCACCCCAAATGTCAGAGGGGAAAATCAGCCAAGTTCAGGCTGTTTTCCCATGCTGGGGTTGGAGCAGTGCCTGTCTGAGCTGAGCCTTGCTGCAGGATGGAAAATCAGCTCTACCACAGCTCTGCTGAGGGATCCTTCACCCCTCAGCTGCTGTTCAGCTCTCTCTCTCATCCAACATGGATATGAACCAACTCAAAGCTGTTGAAATCTTTTTTGGGGTACAGATTGGGCTGAAATGTAGAGCTGTGGTCAGCCCAGATGCCAGAGGCAGGGAAAATCCCTGTGGAAACTGCAGGTGTAGGAGTGAAAATGACAATAATGCTCACAGCAGTGAAGGTCCCTGCCAGCACCAGAGAGGGTGGAAATGGGAACAGCAAAGAAACCTTCTGTGGGCTGGACTGGGTGAGTTTTTCCTTTTCCACCTGTAAAAAACCAGGACTTGGATGGCAAAGCAGCTCCATTGAAACTCCAGGGCAGTGCCTTTGAACCTAGCACTGTTTAATGCTAATCCTGTAACTTTATATAGATGGGCTCTTTTTTTTTTTTCTCCCCCCTTTACACAAAGGAGGAAGGGGCTCAGTTCTTCTGAGGGTTGGGTTTTCTGTTCCCTGGGCAGCAGAGCTGCGAGCCCAGCTCTGTCTCTCTGGCATTTCCATCTGAATCCACCTGAAGGGGGTGAGCTTTTGGGGAAGAAAGAGGCTTCTCTCCCTCTCCAGGCCAGAATCTGATCTCCAGATTAGCCTGCTGGTTATCAACAGAGGAGCAACAGTTGTGATTGCAACTCAACACTGCTCCAGCCCTGGAAGAGCATTGAGGAAAAGGGAGTTTTCACTTGGGAGAGCAAAGGACTGAGCCATCGTTTCAGTCAGCAGCAATAATTGGCATGGCAGCACGGGCATGCATTCTCCATTGACATAGGATTTCACCCTGCTCTACCAAGACTGGTCTAAAATTTCAGACCTGATTGCTCCTCTAGCCTACAAACAGGTTGGTAATTTTCTTTTTTCCATACCTAAAAAGTTGTATTTTTGGATGGGATGTGTTCAGTGGCGCATTCTTTGCTGTCTGTCCTGCTTTGCTCTTGTCCTTGCACTGCCACAGTCCCCACTGGTCCCTCTCTGCTGCTCTCTGCTAATGAGACTCAGATTTACAATCTATACAAAATTTTGCCACTCTCCTTTCACCTTTCCAAGACAGGGAATGTGCTAAAACTTCTCCTTTGTGGAATGAAATTTTCCCCATGGAGAATGTGCTCACGAAGATCTTCCCTTCCACCATGTTCCAAACTCTCTTAGTGATGGGAGTGATGTGGGATAAATTATGGGATATTCCCCCTGTAATCCTGTGCCCTGTGGCATTAGAAGGAGTTGGATCTGTAAATCCATGTTTTCCATAAAAACAGATCCATGGGGAGAACACAAAGGGTTTTTAGGGAGATTTTTAAGTTTGGGAGGCTGCTGTTGACACCCAGGCTGTTCATAATGCACACAGTTGGTGTGGAAAGCTCCCAAATCCCTTCCCAGCACTCCTGGAGAATCCCAAACCTTCCTGGGAGCTCTCCCTGAGCCCTGCCCGTGCGGAACGAACGCAATCAACAGGCAAAGAAATGAAAGCAGGTGTTTTAGCAATATTTTCTATTGGATTAATAACCAGTAACAAATTGCATTAGGCACAGAAGGAATTAGAGCTGGCACAGGATTTCGCTTTCATTTTGTATCTTCACTCTTTGAGTCTCTCATTGATTCCTGCACAAGGAGCTGCCCAGCTGTGTAAATGTTTGTGCTCCTTCCACGCTCATCCAGCCCCCCGAGTGATGGCTGTGGGGGCAGCCAGGGCACGGGATTAGCTGAAGCTGAAGCCCCTGGACCATGAGAGCTCATCACAGCTCTGCTGTGGAGCAGAGCTGCTCCCCTGGGATCATCCCTGCTCCAAGCAGGTCAGGAATTGCTCAGGAGCACACGGGGAGCTGTGGCTGTTCACACCTCCCAAACATGAAATGAGCTCTTCCAGGTGTTTCTGGGCTTCCTTTGGCGGTGATTTGCTGTTATCACCAGGTGTTTCAGGGCTGCCTGGCAGGTGAGGGACCTCACCTGAAGCTCCACATGTCAGCAGCAGCCAGGCAGCTTCGGGAATCCCCTTAAGGTTGACTTTTCCTACCAATGTGATGCATGGCTGGGTTTGTCTCCTTCCTGTAGGATGAACAAGAGGTCATTTCTGGGAGCCTGGGTGGCCCTTTTGGTGATAACAGCACAGCAGCGAGGTGAGTATCTCCCTGCAGAAAATATTCCCCAGCTGGGCTGTGCCCAGAGACCCCAGAGGGCTGGGAAATGACCCCAGAGGCTTTGGGAACAATCCCAGAGGGCTTGGGAAACACCCCCAGCTCCTTGGCTGGAGCCAAAACAAGAATCAGAGTGACCCGAGTGTTCCCCATGGGGAGGGAGGGACTGAAACTCCTGAGGGCTGCTTGTGTTTATAATTTGTGTGTGGCTGTGTGTGCACCTGGAGCACTCCAGAGGAAGCAGGAGTTTGGAAAATGTCTGTGTTAGGGCTGCTGAGCAGGCAGTGTGGCACTAGTAGAGCTAAAGAAGAATTGAGGAATGTCTGCAGCCCTGGAGGAGCAGGACATGAAATGACAGCAGAAGTCTGGCTGGGACAAGAAGGGAAATGTGCCCTGGGGCCTGAAGTGGCTGCTTGTGCCTCAAGCCGATGGATTTTAGGCTGGTTAAAAAGCAGCAGGCTGAAATGTGTCAAAACCATCTTCTGAAGCACTTTTGGGACAGACAGTTATGTTCTCTGGCAGTGCCTTTTAGCAGGAAAGTGAATTTTGCAGGGAAATGTGGGAGCAGCCGTGACCCCTCAGGCTGTGGGCAGGGCAGGAGCCCTGGCAGGGCAGGAGGGAGGTGGGCACTGCCAGGAACGTGGCTCTGGGGGCTGGAATTGGGGCTGTTTGCCCCCCTGAGCACCTGACATGTGGAACAGCCTGTCCTGCCCATCCTGGAGCAGGGCACGGACCTGCTGTCCTCCTGTGAAGCCAAGACTGAAGGGGTTTGACTTGGTCACAGTCCCAGGGGAGCAAAAACTGCAGCTGGGGCGCAGCTTGTGGTCACTTTGCTGTGCCCTGAGTAACCTGGGTGATGCTTTTCCTCCTGAGCCTGGCCTAAAGCCAGTCCCACAGCTCTGCCCTGGCTCCAAGATGTTGGGGTTTGGTGCTGTTTTCTCCTTTGGCTGCTGATTTTTGGGTTTGGTGCTGTTTTCTGTGGCCTCTCTGAAATCAGGACTGTCCTGACCCTGCTCTCAGGACTCTTCTCACTCTCCTTCCAGCTCACACCATGGCAAGCCTGTACCCATACTGGCAGAACGACACCAAAACCCCCAAAGTGGATGATGGCAGCTCCCCTGAAATCAAGATCTCTGTGCCATTCATCTTTTTTGGAGCCCCATACAGAAGCATTTATGTAAGTGGAGAAAGCAGATCTTCCCTTCATCCTTTTACTTGCCGTTATTGGCTGCATTTTAAACATGCTCTGCCTGTCACCAGGAACTGGAAGATTTATTAGCAGCTACCTGACAAGTTCTTAGATTTCATGAACTGATAGGTTTTATGATTAAGAAAGTCAAAGGTATATTTAATGGGATAATGTTCATAGGAAAGGAATCGAAAAGGCAATAAATTTTCTTTGTGGGTGATTAAATGGCACAGCAAAGCGAAGGGCCTGACACAAGGGACATTATTCCTGCTCCATGACAAGAAACAAGAACATGCAGGACCTGCAGGGGGGAAAGGGGGCAGCAGTTTTGTGGGGACCCCAGACAAGGACAGGCTGCTGCTGCTGCTCCCAGGTGATGGCACAGCAAAGCCTGGCTAGGGGGACACCAGGGCTGGGCTGAGAGGGGTCACCTGAGCTCACCTAAACCTTAGACAGGGCCTAAGGCAGCCTGACTGTGCCACACCCCAAGTTTTGTGGTCTCTGTGGGATCAGAAGAGAGGCAAAGACTCATCCATTCTCCAGCTGGTGTTTGTGCACAGCAGCACTGGGAAAGCAGAATCCCATTCCAAACCCTTCTCTGGTGGGGATTCCAGCACCCAGGGCAGCAGTGCCATTTGTTGTCCATCCTTTGCAAAAATGTTTTTTTGGGGGAGCATCTTCAGCAGACTCTGGGGAAGCTGAGGTGGCACCTCCCTGCTCTTGGGGAGCTCCAGGATCTGTCCCAGATGACAAAGCCAAAGGCAATTTTTTCCATGCAGCCACCTGTACCATCATCCACATCCCTCAGTGCTGCAGGGCTGAGTAATCCCAACAATTGAGCAATCCCAGGAGCAGTGCCTCAGCAGATTTGGGTGCCATCCTGCTCTGATGCATGCCATCTCCCTATGAGATGGCAGAACCCTATTTTGAAGAATTTTCAAGGTTTTGGGGCTTCCTGCACCAATTCTTGCCCACCATGGGTTGGATGAAGTTGAATCATGCTCGCACTCCTCACCCTGTCCGTGCATGAACCCAAACCCTCTCTCCCCACCCTTCCCACCAAACCAGCCTCTCTGTGCTGATTTACTCTGCCAAACCACCTCTTAGGGAGCCCCAGGATCTGTTACAGATGACAAAGCCAAAGGCAGTTTTTTTCCATGCAGCCACCCCCGAACAAACATAGAATTAACCCCCGAACTAACCCCCCCAAAAAACCCAAACAAAAATACAAACCATGATCATAAATCATCAACCAATCACCCACCAAATTTTACATTCTTTTAGCTTATAAAAATCATCCACGTCCCTCAGTGCTGCAGGGCTGAGTAATCCCAAAAATTGAGCAATCCCAGGAGTGGTGCCTCAGCAGATTTGGGTGCCATCTCCTGCAGAACCCTATTTTGAAGAATTTTCAGGGTTTTGGGGCTTTCAGGGTTTTGGGGCCACCATGGGTTGGATGAAGCTGAATCATGCTCGGACTGCTCACCCTCTGTCCATGCATGAACCCAAACCCTCTCTCCCCACCCTTCCCGCCAAACCAGCCTCTCTGTGCTGATTTATTCTGCCAAACCACCCTTGCTCAGACGCCGTGGGGGTCTCCACGCAGGTCAACAACAATGGAGTGATCTCCTTCAACGCCCTGGTCAGCCAGTTCACGCCCGAGGCCTTCCCGCTGACCGACGGCCGCGCCTTCGTGGCGCCCTTCTGGGCCGACGTGCACAACGGCATCCGCGGGGAGATCTTCTACAGGGAGAGCACGGAGCCAGAGCTGCTCCTCAGGGCCTCCAGGGACATCCGCAGGCACTTCAGGGACATGGCCTCCTTCTCTGCCCGCTGGCTCTTCATCGTCACCTGGGAGGAGGTCACCTTCTACGGGGGGAGCAGCACGACGCCGGTGAGGGGCTTCTCGTGGGTGTATTTTATGTCTTGTCCTGTAAAGAGGGGAGTTCTTTTTATTTTATGTCTTGTCCCTCCAAAGAGGGGAATTTTGGGGGTTAAATTTTGGAGGTGTTCTTCACCATCTGTGTGTAAAATTGAGCAGGTGACGTTCTACCGGGGGAGCAGCATGATGCCAGTGAAGAGCTTCTCATGGGTGTTTTTTATGTCTTGTCCTGTAAAGAGGGGAATTTTTTTTCATTTAATGTCTTGTCCCCTCCAAAGAGGGGAATTTTGGGGGTTGATGGAGGTCCTCTTCATGATCTTGAGGAGGTGACATTCTACAGGGGAAGAGGCATGACACCGGTAAGGAGCTTCTTGTGGGTGTATTTTATGTCTTGTCCTCTAAAGAGGAACATTTTTTATTTTATGTCTTGTCTGCTCCAAAGAGGGGAAGTCTGGGGGTTCATTCACCTCTAAAGAGGAGAATTTTGGGGGTTGATGGAGGTGTTCTTCATCTGTGTGTAAAATTGAGGAGGTGACCTTCTACAGGGGAAGCAGCACGACGCCGGTGAGGGGCTTCTCGTGGGTGTATTTTATGTCTTGTCCTCTAAAGAGGAAAATTTTTTATTTTATGTCTTGTCTGCTCCAAAGAGGGGAATTCTGGGGGGTTGATGGAGGTCCTCTTCATGATTTGTGTATAAAATTGAGGAGGTGATGTCCTGCCGGGGAAGCAGCATGATGCTGCTGGGGGACTTCTCATGAGTGTATTTTATGTCTTGTCCTGTAACGAGGGGAGGTTTTTATTTTATGTCTTGTTCCCTCCAAAGAGGTGAAATTTGGGGGTTCATTCACCTCCAAAGAGGGGAATTTTGGGGGTTGATGGAGGTGTTCTCCATGATCTGTGTGTAAAATTGAGGAGGTGATGTTCTACGGGGGAAGCGGCATGACACTGGTAAGGGACTTCTCATGAGTGTTTTTTATTTCTTGTCCTCTAAAGAGGAAAATTTTTTATGTCTTGTTCCCTCCAAAGAGGTGAAATCTGGAGGTTCATTCACCTCCAAAGAGGGGAATTTTGGGGGTTGGTGGAGGCGTTCTTCATCTGTGTGTAAAACTGAGGAGGTGACCTTCTACGGGGGGAGCAGCACAACGCCGGTGAGGGGCTTCTCGTGGGTGCTTTTTATGTCTTGTCCTGTAAAGAGGGGAATTTTTTTCTATTTTATGTCTTGTTCCCTCCAAAGAGGTGAATTTTGGGGGTTCATTCACCTCCAAAGAGGGGAATTTTGGGGATGATGGAGGTGTTCTTCATCATCTGTGTGTAAAATTGAGTGAGACACTTTGTGTTCCTGCTCCCCAGTTCCCTTCTGGGCCGAAGGGATTTTTCATTCTCTCCCCTGAGCCTCGCTCCCTGCTTTAAGATCCCCAGGGAAAGCATCTCCTCCTCAGTGTTTGCAGGATCTAAGCAAGGCTCTGACACCAATTAGGACTTTTTGGCTTGATCACAATGCATTTCTTGCATACAGATTCAGCTGTTTCTGATGGCAGCTCCCTGCCTGCATGGGAGATTGATCACGCTGATCAGAGTCACACTAATGACTTGGCCACGTCACATGGCCACAAATGTGTGAGCTGCAGCTCACAGGAGGGGGATGGCAGTGGGATGTTTGTCAGGGCATGGACAGCTTTTAAATATCTGGTGAATTTGTGAGCTGTGACTGCAGCTGATGTCGGGAGGTTGGTGCTGGACTGCTCCTAGGGGTGAAGATAGAATCAGAGTGGTTTGGGTGGGAAAAGATCACCTCATTCCACCCCCTGCCATGGCCAGGGACATCTTCCTCTAGACCAGGCTGCTCCAAGCCTCATTCTTGAGCAGCAAATGAGGGATCCCAGCTCTTGTCTGGCTTGTTCAGGATTAGCCTGTGCGCTGTGAGTGCCAAAACCCAGCTTCTCCTATCTCGAGGAGTTGGCTCTGATAAACAGTTCAGCTCTTTTCCATTTGTTAGAGAAGCTTGAGATTTCATGCATATTTTTTTTTGCCAGTCCTGGCAGCACTTGCAGAAAAACCCCACATATATATATTTTTATATATATATATATTTTCAGAGAGCAAGCAATATAGAGATTCGTGTATTGCCTGAAGAATTACATTTGCAACACAATGCAATTTATTTTGCTTTAGAGCAGCCTTCCTGCTCAGCAGCAGCCAGGGCTTGGGGTTGGCACAGGGAGTAGCACCATGCAACTTAAGCAGGAATTTCATCGCAATGCAGAAAAACTGCAGAAAATTTGGGAATGTGGCCTCAGGGACGCTGCAGTTGCTGCCTGGAGATGTCACCTGAGCAAATGGGTTCATTTTCTGAGGGTTGGACAGAGAGAGTGCTCCATGGCCTCCAAAGAGGGGAATTTTGGGGGTTGAGGGAAGTGTTGTTCATGAGGAGAGCCAGGTGTGAGATTCTCCTCCTGCCAACCCTCCCGGAGGCTCCTGAGCATGGAAAAGCTTCTGTGGCACTCTCCAAGTGGCACTGCCTTTGTGTGGGACATGTTTGTGATCTCCCAGCACTGCAAAAGGCTTGGCAAAGGTGAGCAAGAGGAAACCAGGAGTAGGAGAAAGAATCTCAGGGAAAGGATGAGGAGTGGAAGTGGCTCTGCTGCACTCCCTGCCCTGGTGTGAACTGTGCCATTTGCAGCTGCTCAGAGGCAGCTCTGCCCACACCTCTCCCTCTCTCTGTCTCTCCTGACAGCTCCCAGAGCTGCTTCGCCTCCGTGTTCCCGAGTTCTTCTGGCAGGGACCTCGTTTCCCTGGCAGTGACATCCCCTGTGGCATGCAGGCAGCCCTGGGCTCCCCTCTGAGGCATCCTCAGAGCAGTGGGTTTGCTCCAGAGCTCCTGAGATAATCCTCAGAGCAGTGGGTTTGCTCCAAGGGGATGGGACGTGGTGCCAAGTGACCCCCAGCCCTCCCCTTCCTCCAGCAGCCACCAACTGCTCACAGTGCTCAGGGCTCCTGAGATAATGCAGGAGAAGCCCTGATGCTTCCCAGTGGGAGATGTTTGGGTCTGTGGGCTTTCCCAAACACCTGGGGATTGCTTCTGTGGCTGCAGTTTCCTCCCCAGTGTGCAGGGCCCAGGCAGCCAGGCTCGAAGGGTTGCTCTGCATTAATTAAAAGAGAGGCAGCCCACACTTGGTAAAATCCTGCTTGCTCAGAGGCAGGAGGAGCTGCTCTCAGGGCCTGGTCCCAGGGCAGGGATGGGAAGGACAGGAAAATGCAGGGAGCTGAGAGAAGGGACTGACTGAACTCCCTGCTGCTGGATCTGCAGGGATGGAGGGGATGTCCCAAGGGAAGGAGCTGCTTCTGTCTTTCTGCACAGCCCTAAAAGGGAAGATGGGCTCTTCCCACCTGGATCCTGGCTGGAATGTGGCTGGAGTTGGTGGGGCTGGAAATGCAGAGTCATTTCAAGTGAAAGGAAGAACACGAGCAGAGGATTTAGCAGGTAGGGAGGGGATTTGGCAGGCAGCAAAGTGCAGGATATACATGGCTGGCTTGGATGTAATCCACCCTCAGCAGCGTTGTAGGATGTGAATGTGGAAGGGAACCGGGAGAGATAATGCAGGAATGAAGCTGAGACAGGGTAATGGGAGATAACAGATCACAGCCACCAAATCCTGTCAGCTTATTCTCATGCTGCCATCTATTGGTGTTCCCCTGGATCAGAGATGGTCCTCACATGCTCCCAGGTGGAGGAAGGAGCAGAATGGGAGCTGCTGGAGCTGTGGCAGCAATTTTGGGTATTTTGGGTCTCGTTCCACCTCTGCTCCTCACGGTGAGGCTCACCCTGAGCCAGACATCACTGTGGCAGGAGGGCAGGAGGAAAGCAGTGCCCCCTGTGAAGGTGGCCGTGGTTTCCCACAGGTGAACACGTTCCAGGCTGTCCTGATCACAGATGGGGTGTCCTCCTTTGCCCTGTTTAACTACCACGAGATCAGCTGGACCACGGGCACAGCCAGCGGAGGGGATCCCCTCACTGGTCTCGGCGGGGTGATGGCTCAGGTGAGGCTCCTGCTCCCGTGTCCCCATCCCTGATGAGCCCCTGGATGATTGCCTATGGCTTTTCCAAGGTATCCATGCTTGCTCAGGCCACTGAGTCCCTCAGCATCCCCAGCACTGGCCTTGCACTCAGCTGCTGGGATGAGCACTCCAAAATTTGGTGGTGGTAGCAGTGCCACAGCCAGTCCCTCTGCCTGAGGAAAGGGACATTGCTGCATGAGAAATGCAGGAATCCTGCACCCTCACGTTGTTTCCTTACTTTATCTCTCCCTGCCTTGCTCCCCCACTTTATTTTGGCCACTCATTTCACACACCCCTAGATCTATATGTACATACATATGTATCTATACAAACATCAATCTGTGAATACACTTCCCTTCTGCTTGTAGTGCCTGTTTAGCTTTTCATTCACATCCAGAAAACAGAAATTTAGACAACCTGAAAACAGAAATCTCCAGAAAGAGCTGTTAAAACTAAAGAAGATGTTCTCAGGGGGAACAGAGAAGTGAGGAAATGCAGCATCGCTTTCCCATTGCCAAGATGGGTGATGGAATTTGCTCTCTCTCTGCTTTAGGCTGGCTTCAATGGTGGAAATCTCACCAACTTTTTCAGCATGCCAGGCTCCAGAACCCCAGACATTGTCAATATTGAGGAAACAACCAACGTGAACGTCCCTGGGCGCTGGGCTTTCAAAATAGATGGCCGAGAAATAGACCCGGCCAACGGCTGCAGCCTGAGAGGTAAGGGAGAAATGGCATTGCTTGTCCCCAAATTTGGGGTGCAGTGTAGCAAAAGGTGATGCTGTTGGGGTGCTGCATGATCTGTGCTTTTGCCAGGGTGTCCCCATGAGCTGCAACAGGGACAGAAAGAGAAGAGAGGGTTCAGTCCTTGCACATCTCTGAGTTCCTGCGATAATTGGTGGCAACAGGAAAGACCTGGGGACAGCAATTTCCTCCTGCCCATAAATTAGGGAAGCTGATCTTGTGCCATTTCCCTTGTTTGTGCATGAGGAGCAGCAGGTTTTGCAGGCAGGACAAATGTCATGTGTCTGCAGCAGTTACAGAGTGTGTGCCTGTCACTGACAGGCCATAAAGGGATTAATCGATGCACACTCTGGCTGCACAGGGGCTCTGCTGCTGAAAGATTATTGCATTTCCATTTGACAAATAAAACTGTCAGGAGCATCCACTGTGCTCCAGGAGTCTTTCCAGCAAGAGAGGATTGTCATTTGCTGACAGACACTGGAGACATGTGGCTTCTTTATGTCCTAGTTTAGAACTGCTCGTGGTCCACGAGATCCCAAGGCTCTTGCAGCTCCAGCAGAGTTTTGGGTCCAACTGCTCCAGCATTTCCCAACTGCTGACCCCAGGAAGAAAGGCTGGACTTTGCAGAGAAGCAGGAAACCAGTCTCAGCTCTGCAGGTGACAAGAGGAGTGTGAGTAGATCCCACCACTGGATTTAAATGTCACAGTGAATGGCTGATTGCCCTCCACGAGAGGAGATGCAGCACGAGGTGTTGGATCCCAATGACACCCCTTCCCAAATTCCCCACACCAGGATGGTTGGAGCGTGGGCCTTGCCAAGAGGAGACATTTGTTGCAGGGAAGCAGAAAACAGCTTAGTTTTTTTTGTTTTTTTTTGGTTTTTTTGGTAGGAGGCAGGGAAGAGAACAAAAAGTTTAGGAGAGGTAAACTCAGGCAGCGCACGGCAGAAGCCACGCACTGGAGGAGTGTGAAAAGTGGCCAGATGGAGGGGAGAGAAACCCTCACGGGGACTTGCCATCCTTGTTCTCCAGCCTTCATCCTGCTTCTCCTGTCTCTCACCAGCCAAACCTGCTCCCTCTCTGGTGCTGCCTGGGGCTGTGGGATCACTCAGCACCCTGCTGGGGCTCGTGTGTGGGGTGAAGTTGCTTATCAACAGCTCTTTGGTGTAGTAACTACTACCAGCTCTTCCTGAATGGCAGTAAATTGCTCCTGGGGCCGCTGATGACAGAGTGACTTTTTGACCAGCACAAGGGAACTGTGGAAGTGAGAGCAAAGCTGGAGGACGGTGCAAGTGCAGTAAAAATGTTGGAAACTGCCTCGAAATGGGGCTTTTCCTTTGGGAAAACAGCAAAAATGCCTCTTGTGCCCTGCAATACTGAAGAAGAACCAGAGTGGTGGGTGTCCAAAATGCGTGGAATACCCTTCAAGTTTTCCAGCCTGCATGTTGCAGCACTGACCCGGATTTGTGACAGCACTTGCAGCATTCCGGGGACTCGTGGCGTGGGCAGGACACAAAGAAGATGCACCACGCATTAGAAATGAAACTTGGGACTTGCTGAGCAGCTCTTGCTGGGAGTTTGCACAAAGAAAGCAGCTGAGAAGCCCAGCAGCAGGACACGGTGGTGGTGCTCTCCACCACAGGACCAGCAGGCCCCCGAGGGTGGCCCAGAGCATGTTTCTGTTTCAAGAGGTGATGTAGCGTGGGTTTTCCCCTTTCTGTCTTTCTAGGACAGTTTCTCCGTCAAGGGGAGATCTTTTGGGACAACGCCAACTGCACCACCAAGTGCCGCTGCCTGGACTTCAACAATGAGATCCTCTGCCAGGACATGGCCTGTGGCCCCTTCGAGGCGTGTGAGACGAAGAGCAAATTCTTCCAGTGCGTGCCGGTGGAGAGCAGCACCTGCGTGGTGTTCGGAGATCCACATTACCACACCTTCGACGGCTTCCTCTTTCACTTCCAGGGTTCCTGCTCCTACCTCCTCGCCAGGCAGTGCTGGCCAGGCTCCCAGCTGCCCTACTTCAACGTGGAGGCCAAGAATGAGAACCGAGGCGGCTCCTCCGTCTCCTGGCTGAGGGATATTTATGTGGAGGTCTACTCGCACAGGATTGTTCTCCCCAGGGGCGGCTTTGGGAAGGCAAAGGTAAGAGCTCTGCTGGAAGGGGAGAACTTGCCAGGGCAGCAGCCTGGAGAGTGTGGGATGGCACTTCTAGGCCTCATGTGTCCCGGGGAATGGGCATGGGTGACACGAAGGGCCTGTAGCTTACCAGTGCATGTCCCTATTCCAAGACTGTCGCAGACATCTTTTATGAAAAATCCTTTCCTTAGGATTTTTCCTCCTGAGAAGCTGAGAGGCCTCAGGAACAAAATGTAAACAATGGTTATCTGCTGCTGTGGAATGCAACAAGTGGATCTGTGATTGGTCTCGTGTGGTTGTTTTTAATTAATGGCCAATCACAGCCCAGCTGGCTCAGGCTCTCTGTCCGAGCCACAAACCCTTGTTATCATTCCTTTCTGCTGGGGTGACAGCTCTGTCACTGCCAGAGTGTGACAGTGACACAGGGACCTCACAGATTGTGTTGTATGGACCTGTCAGATCATTCTGAATCCATCCACAAAAGCATGCAAAAGCTAGAAGGTTTGACAGCTCAAATTAAAGAAGATAGTAAGTCCTAGTTAAATGATTTGTTCAAAAAATGAAGCTTTGCACCTTAGCTAAAAAAACTTTGCAAGATAAGTATGTGTTGAGTGTTTTAGTGGTTATATTAGTAGTAATACCTTGCATACTTCAGTGTGTGCAACAATGATGAACAAAACTACCAAAGAAGTTTTTATCATACAAGAGAGAGAAGTAAAAAATAAATTCGCAGAGAGTTCTCGACATCTCACAGAGATAATGGATGAAAGTATAGACAGAGAAGAAAGTTTTAAATTAAGGCCTTAGAATCGACAAGACTTTTTCGAACAATAACTTGTAACTATTATCAAACATAATTTATGCCCTTTGAACTAACTAGACTTTCACAGCATTAAATTGCTGTGTTGTGATATAGCAATGCTTAGTGCAAGCAAAAAAATGCTTTAAGTAAGTAACAAGCAGAAATATGACTATGCCCTTTGCTGACCCAGAGATGGGGCAACTGAGAGGTCTTTTAAAAACTTTTATTCCTTTTTTCATTTGAAGGGTGAGACAATACAGTTGTTATAATTCACACCAGCACAATCAGAAGCCAACTATTTCCTGATTACAGAACACTATGAGCATTTCTTGGCCTATGTACCTGAACAGGGACGTGTGTTAAAAGGGACATGTGGCTGAATGGTGGCATGTGTGTTAAAGGGGACATGTGTGTCAAATGGGACATATGTGCCTGAACAGGGACCTGTGTTAAAGGGGACATGTGTGTTAAAGCTACGAAACGCAAGTAATAAACAACACGATTATGAAAGTTTCTTTTTAAGTCCAAACCATCTTTTAGGTTTAGACCTAAAAGTGCCAAGGTGAGACTGCAGTGATGGAGCTGCAGGGCTGAGGCTGGGGCAGTGTTTCAGGAGGATTGAGACCTTCCCTGGGCTTGTTCTGTGGGTGCCACAGGTCCTGTCCCTTCCTTCAGAGCCTGCCACTGTCCTGGTGCCACAGGGCCACATCCTGCTGCCACCCCTGAGGTCACCCCAGTGACATCAGGCACAGAGGAGCAGCTCAGGCTTGCAAAATCCAGCCTGCACGTGGAGCTGGGTGAGCCCCTGGAGGATTCCAGAGCTTGGGTGGAGGAAATTTCCATTCTGCCACGTTGTGCCAGCTCTCAGACACCTGTGGAGCCTCCTTCTCCTTCTGTCCCCATTCCTACCTGGGTCAGGTGGAGCTGGAAGGTGCCCTGTGGGGTCTGGGGGTGGGAATGGGGGGATTGGGGTGGCAAAAGTGGAGAAACTCTTCCCTGGGAGGATGGGACAGAGCAGCTGTGGCTGCCCCATCCCTGGCAGTGTCCCAGGAGCCACCTGGGACAGGTGAAGGTTACCCTTGGCAGAGGAGCTTTAGGGTCCCTCCCCACCCAAACCATTCTGTGACTGCAGTGCTGTGTTTGGGCACTGAGGTGGGCATTTAATGGGCATTTATATTTCCCATTTTACCCCCCTGAGTGACTTTACCTGTGAAAAAAGGGAAATTCCCTTCAGCCAACAAAGCTTTTCACAGTATCATGACGTTTCTCTCTTTTTTTTCTTTAAAGAAACTCAATTTCCAATTGTTCCATTGTTTGACTGGAATGGAAATTATCTCCAAGCCTAAGTGGAGGCATCCTGCTCCTCTTGGCAAACTGCTCACGTGGCTGCTTCCTAAAGCTGTGCAGGGTTTCTAAAATTAGTGTTCCCCACCGGATCCGCGGTGATTAGGGTCTGTTAATAGGTGATGGTGACTAAGGAGGTGTCACCCTTTAATCCCACAAAGAAATGCCACAATGGGGCTGATCCGGAGGCGGTGCCTGGCAATTGGCATTTCTGTGGTGCAGATTTCCTGTGTGACACCTTTGCCCGCCTTTGCCCCTCGTGCTGGAGCTGCCAAAATGTGAAAATCTTGTCCCAGGTGGGCGCAGGGGACAGAGGAGACGTGGTGGTGGTGGCAGATGCTCAGGTGAAGCCACAGCTGGAGCATTCTCCAGCTGGCAGCTCCAGCAAAGACTTGGCCAATGTCCCCCATTGAAAAGCTGTCCCAGTTGCTGGAAAGGTCATGCATTAAATTACTGTGTAACTGCAGCTTATCTCTAATTAAAAAAAAAAAAAAAAAAAAAGCCAAATCTCCCTGCTTTTCCCCCAGGCTTACTTGAGACAACTGGCTTGGAATAGGAGAATGACAGACAGCTCATGCCAGATGAATGTTAAATGATAAACGATTTCCCTGTTTCCCCTGGAGATTGATGTTCTCCCCCCTCAGGCAGCAGCTCCCAGCTCTGCTTCAGCTCCTCTCATTCATTCTCATCCTCAGGCACTGCAGAATTCACCAGAGCTGAGCAGAAATCAGTTTCCAGAGCAAACATGGGATATTCCGTTGCTTTCCTGCAAGCCCCAGACATGCAAAACCAATGACCCAAATGCTAAAGGGAAAAAAAAAAAGGGAAGAAAAAGAAAGAAGATGTATATTTAAAATAAAAGTTCAGTGGCTCTTTGCAAGGTCTTTGGAGGGACAGGCACTGATATCCCCCTGTGGAATCAAATCTCTTGCCTTGCTTTTGGGATATAATTATTTTTTTTCCAGGTTGGTGACCGCTGTGGAATTTTGGGCAGTGTAGAAGGTAAATGTGAGGCTGTTTGTCTGGCAGTTAAAAATTAAAAGGCTCAGGTGGGCCATTAAAGTGGCAGCACGTTGGTCACTGCAGTCAGGAGGGTTTGGGGGAGTTGGGGCTTGCAGGAGTGATGGCCACAAATTTGGGGTAACTGGAGCTGCCTGTGCCAAACGTGCCCCTCTGTGGCTGGGGGTGAGCAGGGCCCTGTGCCTGAAGGGGTTAAAGCTGCTCTGTGCAGATCACCCGGGCATGAATGGGTTAATGTCTGCCATTGGGGCAGCATCCAAGGAAACAGCCACAGAAATGCCTTGCTGCACCTGGGGGCAGCAGCTCAGCCCCTGCTGGGACCTGGGACATGTCCCTGCCCTCTGCAGGGTGATTTGGGGCCATGGTGGCACTGTGTCCCTGTCCTCTCTGGGGCCATGGTGGCACTGTGTCCCTGCCCTCTGCAGGGTGATTTGGGGCCATGGTGGCACTGTGTCCCTGCCCTCTCTGGGGCCATGGTGGCACCGTGTCCCTGCCCTTCTCCAGGGTGATTTGGGGCCATGGTGGCACCGTGTCCCTGCCCTCTCTGGGGCTCTGGTGGCACTGTGTCCCTGCCCTGTCCAGGGTGATTTGGGGCTCTGGTGGCACCGTGTCCCTGCCCTGTCCAGGGGTGATTTGGGGCTCTGGTGGCATCATGTCCCTGCCCTCTCTGGGACTGGATTTGGGGCCATGGTGGCACTGTGTCCCTGCCCTCTGCAGGGCTGGATTTGGGGCTCCAGTGGCACTGTGACCCTGCCCTCTCTGGGGCCATGGTGGCACCGTGTCCCTGCCCTTGTCCAGGGTGATCTGGGGCCATGGTGGCACCATGTCCCTGCCCTCTCTGGGGCTGCATTTGGGGCTCTGGTGGCACTGTGTCCCTGCTCTCTGCAGGGATGATTTGGGGCCATGGTGGCACTGTGTTCCTGCTCTCTGCAGGGTGATTGGTGAACATGTGCCTGAACATGTGTGTTAGAAAGGACATGTATATCAGAAGGAACGTGTGCCTGAACAGGGACATGTGTGTTGAAAGGGACATGTGGCTGAACAGGGACCTGTGTTAAAAGGGACATGTGGCTGAACAGAGATGTGTCTTAAAAGGGACATGTGTGTTAGAAAGGACATGTGGCTGAACAGGGACAGGTGTGTTAAAAGGGGACATGTGTGTTAAAAGGGACATGGGCCTGAACAGGGACATGTGTTAAAAAAGGACATGTGTGTTAAATGGGACATGTGTGCCTGAGCAGGGACATGTGCTAAAGGGAACACGTGTGTTAAAAGGAACATGTGTGCCTGAATAGGGACATGTGGCTGAACAGGGACGTGTGTGTTAAAGGGGACATGTGTGTTAAAAGGGACACATGCCTGAACAGGGACATGTGTGTTAAAGGGACCTGTGCCTGACCAGTGCCCGCCCCAGCTCTGACCGTGCTGCAATCCCTCTGCTGCAGCCCATTCCCTCCCCGCTGTCCCCAGTGTCCCCAGCCCCAGGGCATCCCGGGGTGCCTCATGCTGTCCCTTTGTCCCTGCAGACTGCAGGTACACGTGTCACCAGGAGTGCCGCAGCCTCATCCAGCTGGATTGTCGCCGGCCGGGCCAGTGCCAGAGCCAGCTGTCCCCAGAGAGCACCCTCAGGGTGCCACCCTGCAGCCAGGTACGTGGGGAGGGGTCTCTGGGGGGGCACGGCCCCGGGGTGACCTGCACACAGCTGATCTCCTGCTCACAAGTATAGTGTTATTTTATGGTATTATAGTATCATAATTATATTGATTATAATTATGATACTCTATTATATTAAAGAATATAATATTATATTAAAGAATGCTAAACTAAATTATATTGAATTAAACTATACTAAACTGTATTATATTAAAGAATACTAAACTATACTAAAGAATATAGAAAGGATATTTACAGAAGGCTAAAAGATAATAATGAAAACTCATTACTCTTTCCAGAATACTAAACTAAACTATACTAAAGAATACAGAAAGGATACTTACAGAAGGCTAAAAGATAATAATGAAAACTCCTGACTCTTTTCCAGAGTCCTGACACAGCTTGACCATAATTGGCCAATAAATCAAAACAATTCACATGAAACCAATCAAACAATCACTTGTTGGATAAACAATCTCCAAACACATTCCAAAGCAGCAAAACACAGGAGAAGCAAATCACATAATTATTGTTTTCCTTTTTCTCTGAGGCTTCTGAGCTTCCCAGGAGAAGAATCCTGGGCAAAGGGATTTTTCTAGGAAATGTGACAGTGACACCAGTGCCTGTGAGAGAGGCTCAGTACTGGGATGGAGCTGGGGATGGATTGTTCCAGCACAGGGTGCACACATCAGCAGCAGAGATGCATTTCCCAGAGCAGGAGCGTGGATCTCCAAGAAATGCTGGCTGCCAGCCTTGTTTTGAGAGTTTCAGTCGTCCTGGGGGATGGAGACTCTTCAATCCCTGCTAGGACGTGCACTAATCCCAGGTTTACTCCGGAAGGCTCAGTTTGGCTTTAATCCTGCAGTGTCTGGGGCTGCTGCGTGGGTGGCACAGGCTGCAGGGCCAGGGAGGCTCTCACCAGGGAGGATGGGATGGGAGAAGCTTCAGGAGACCTGCCTGGAGTGGACGTGGCTGGGATGGGAAATGTTTGGAGCAGCTCTGCAGGGACGTGGTGGAGTCACCAAGGGTTCAGAACACGAGTGGATGTGAATCTTTGTGACCTGCCTGGAGTCACCATGTCTCCAAGGGCTCAGAACACAAGTGGATGTGGCTCTTCGTGACCTGGCTTGGTGGGTGTGGTGGGATTCAGTCAAAGGGCTTTTCCAGCTTCTCCTTCTCCTCCTTCTTCTTCATCTCTTGATGAAGATGTTCTGTGGTTCTGTGTTCTCTCCCTCATTACAACCCCCTGTTTATGCCCCTCTCTGTGGAGGACCCTGATGCACTCGTGCAGAAATGGAGATGGAAATTTGCACTTTTCCAAAGGCAAATGTAGGGTTTTTGTTTGGTGTGTGGGGTTTGGTTTTCATCCATCCTTTGCTGGGCAGCTGCTCCTCAGAATAAAATGATCAGGGAGGATGGGAGGGGAGAAGCTTCAGGAGACTTACCTGGAGTGGATGTGGCTGGGATGGAGCCTTTGCAGGCTCTGTGTGCCTTTGGGAAATGTTTGGAGCAGCTCTGCAGGGACGTGGTGGAGTCACCAAGGGTTCAGAACAGAAGTGGATGTGGCTCTTTGTGACCTGGCTTGGTGGGTGTGGGGGGATTCAGTCAAAGAGCTTTTCCAGCTTCTCCTTCTCCTCCTTCTTCTTCATCTCTTGATGAAGGTGTGTTCCATGGTTCTGTGTTCTCTCCCTCATTACAACCCCCTTTATGCCCCTCTTTGTGGAGGACCCTGATGTGCTCGTGCAGAAATGGAGATGGAAATTTGCAAAAATTTCATTTTTTGTTGTTTTTCCATGTAGAGCTGAGCATCTTCAAAGAGCTTTCCTTCCTTTGAACTGCACTGTCATCTGAGTAGCCCCACTTCTGAGTCAGTATATTTTTCTGTATCAAGAGGACATTTTGGCGAATTCCAGGTTTTAAACATGGATTTGTTCATGTGTGTAACCCTGGTAGCACTTTTAAAATCTTCGGGATAAAATATAGAGCCCTTTTGCACAGAAGAGAAGGAAAAGGCTGGGAAAGATGCAAGTCTAAAGATACCAATCCAGCCTTATTTCAATTCTTAATTTTTTTCAATTCTTATTTATTATCTCTTCTTAATTATTTCAATTCTTAATTTTTTTCTGCACTCGTGCAGAAATGGAGATGGAAATTTGCACTTTTCTGAAGGCAATGTAGGCTTTCTGTTTGCTGTGTGGGGTTTGGTTTTCATCCATCAGAATAAAATGATCAGGAGGGATCTGAAGTGGGATGGGGTTGATATTCCTAAATTATGCATTACAAAAGGGGCTCAGAGTGGGTTCTCCAGGTGTCTGAAGTTAAATTTGTGTGTGGTTCCACCTCCTTTGGATGTCACTGGGCTTCCCCCAGCAATGCTGGGCTCTTGATAAAATGAGAAAGGCTGGTTTCATCCTCAGAGCCATCACCCCAGCCAGGGTTATTGATGGCCCTAATAACAAACAGGGAGCCTGTGCTCTGTGGCCATCCATCACCCTGCCAGGTGTCACCCTGGGGAGGGGGAGCCATCCTGGGCCAGGGAAACAAAAGTGGCTCTGCAATTCCAGCAGCAGACAGAAATCCATCAGCCCATCCCAAAGGCCTGCCTGGGGACTGCGCCTCGGAATCCTCAGGACATCCTGGGCTCCCTGGCCTGTGGGGGCTGATTTGAGGGTTAATGAGGGTAAATGGCTGCAGTGAAACTCCATCCTTCATTATGGATAATCAGGCGAAAATCATTGCCAGCTTTGCTTGATCTGAGCAGGCAGCCACGCTCCTGGAGGGTTTCTGTTGGTCGGGCAGGTTTTACTGCTGGAAAGGAGGAGGATGGAGGGAAAATAATGTCAATATTCCAGTAGGAGACTAACAGGATGCCTGATTACACTGCCAGGAGGGGAAGAGGCCTGAAAACACATTAAAAAATTAAATAGCTGGCATAATTGGAAGTCATTAAATCATATTACCAAAATTAAGCAAAGTGGAAGCATCAGAGAAATAACTATTTTAATATCACCTATTTAAAGACTGTTACCAGGTAATATCTGGCATTAATAATTTGGGCTTTGATCCAGTTCAGTATTAGGAGTGTTTTACATTTGAGGCCCTCCCAAGGTGACATCCAGACTCTGCTGAAGCTGCCAAAATTCTCTGCTGGTCTCCATCCAGGAGCACCAGGGTCTGCTCTGTGGGTCTGGGGGGGCTGATGTGCAGGGAACCATTACATGGAGCTGCTGCTGAACAAAGGGGTCAAAGTCATTGGGTTTATTTGGCTTTGTTGTATTTTTCATGGAGCTGATGTCCCAGGCAGGGGGACTGCAGGGAATAAATGAGGGATTCTTGGAGAATCCAGAGGTTGCACCCTGGTTCCACTGGGAAACTTTTGGGCTGAGGCTTCATAGAAGACCCCAATGCTGCTGCTCCCAAGCCTCACTTTCTGCTGGTGTTGCACATGTTCAATTTAAGCCTCTTTCTCCTCTAAATTTATGCCTGTGGAGCAGAGGGGGCCGTGCTGCTGCAGGGACACGCTGCTGTCATAAGAACGTGGCTTATTTATTCCCTCTGTAAATAAGGCACTTGGATCCTTGCCTTCCTCTCCCTGAGATGCAGATGTTGCCAGTCTTTCCATCCCCATTGGCATTCAGGGGATGCTGCTGGGGTGGGCACGGAGCTCTCACAGCTTTGGAGCAATTGAAGATCTTCAGCTGGAAGGGTTTGGAGCAACATCTGCGATCTGTCAGGAGGAGAGGTTTTGGTGCTGGGTGGGAAGCCAAAACCTTGCTCCTTCCCTGGCTTGTGGGAAGGTCTTGGAGCCCTGGAGGAGCAGGATGAGATGAGATATTGGGCAGGAATTCCTCCCTGGGAGGGTGGCACGCCCTGGCACAGCTGTGGCTGCCCCTGGATCCCTGGCAGTGCCCAAGGCCAGGCTGGGCAGGGCTTAGAGCACCTGGGACAGTGAAGATGTCCCTGTCTGTGACACCCTTCCCCTGCCCAGCCCCACAAACCCCAGTGATCTCCCCCAAGCAGGAAGCTCACGGCTGCTGTAAAAGCAGCACCCAGGGGCTGAAGCTTTTTCCTGGGCTGCAATCAAAGCTGGCTCAGGCTGGGTGCTGAAATTGCTCCTGCTGCTCTGAAATCAGCTGCAGGATAGAGCCCTGGAGGAGCAGGATGAGATGAGACATTGGGGAGGAATTCTCCCTGAGAGGGTGGGCAGGCCCTGGCACAGGGTCAGAGAAGCTGTGGCTGCTCCTGCATCCCTGGCAGTGCCC
>JAWMRF010000092.1:4954056-4964484 GCA_035221435.1 Sphenopsis melanotis | reverse complement strand
ATTAATTAGAAACAACCACATGAGACCAATCACAGATGCACCTGTTGCATTCCACAGCAGCAGATAATCAATGTCTAGATTTTGTTCCTGAGGCCTCTCAGCTTCTCAGGAGAAAAACTCCTAAGGAAAGGATTTTTCATAAAAGATGTCTGTGGCAGGCCACGTGTCCCCCTCTCAGTTTGGGTGGTGGTGGCTCAAACAGCATCCCCTGGGGCCATGAATCTGGCTGGGGGACCCTCTAAAAGGTCCCACCCTGACTGACAGCCCCGTGTCCCCGCAGCGCTTCCACAAGCCCCACCACCTGTGGAAGATCGCCACGCCCTTCGCCAGCCACGCCTTCCACCCCGTGGATGGCTTCATGCAGAGCCTGCCCTACCACATCTACCCCTTCCTGTTCCCCCTGCACAAAGTCACCTACCTGGGCCTCTACATCTTCGTCAACGTCTGGACCATCTCCATCCACGATGGCGATTACCGCGTGCCGCGGCCGCTGCGGCACATCATCAACGGCTCTGCCCACCACACCGACCACCACCTGTACTTCGACTACAACTACGGGCAGTACTTCACCCTCTGGGACAAGATTGGGGGTTCTTACAAGAGCCCCACGTCCTTTGAGGGCAAAGGCCCCCACGATTATTTGCGCAAGCTCCGAGAGAAAGATCCAGGGGCGCCCAACGGCATCGGGGCCTCCAAGAAAGACCCGGGAGCATCCAACGGCACCGTGGCCTCCAAGACTGAGTAGGCTTCCTCTGAGTGTGTCCCTTCTCTGGTTGGATCTTGTCCCATTCCTCACCAGCCACCCAAGACTGTTTCCCACAGACAAAGAGCCCCTGATGATGTGATCAGCGTGCGGTGATTTTTGGTGAGCGCCCGACCTGCCCCGCTCCCAGAACGGCGGCGTCCGGCCTTGCTCCACACCACAGATCTGCCCTGGTTTTCCTACTGCTTCCCCTCCCAGCTCCCTTTGGATCTCTGCTAAGGTCCCTGCGCTGCTTCAGTGCTGTGCTGATGCTTTGCAAGAAGAATAACATGGCACAAATGGAACAGTAACGTGGCACAAATTAACGTGACTCGTGGCAGGGTCTTTGTTCCGCTGCTGCGCCCCTTTGTTGGTCCCATCATGGTGTCCATTGGGACAAGCTGTATTTTGGAAAAAAGCCTACCTTTTGGAGGTGGTGTGGCTTCTTCTGATGGCTCCCTTGGTGGGACTTCTTGCACTCAACCTCATTCCTCTCGCCCGGAGATGTCCCATGGAAACATCATGCCTGTAGGACAGAGGCAGGCTTTGAGTCTTGTGGGTCTCTGGAGTTCCCTGAGAACACTAAGGGGGAAGGGAGGAGGACCAGACACCCAGATGGTGAGGGGCAGGGGCTTCTCCTCACTCAAGGGTTCGTGGCCAGCTTCCCTCCTTAAGGGCCTGTGTGTTTCCTGCTGAAATCTGGTCACCCCAGCTTTGGGGTGAGCCATGTTCAATAAATCTCAATTGCCAACTTGCCTGCTGTTTGCTCCCTTCTCCCTGGCTCCTGGGGCAGCCTATTTCTGCCCTACAGCACCCATGAGGGGCTTGGCACAGAGCTGTGCTGTGCTGGCAGCAAATTTGGGCCAAAACAGCAGAAGATGGGCAAAACACAGAATGGCCAGAGCCACCTCCAGTACCCCAAACCTCCTTAGGTGTGACCACGTGTGACACCTGTGCTTTCCCACTCCTTGCTCCCCCAGTTTCACCAGTCCCTGGAGCCCTGGTGCCCTTGCTGGGCCTGGAGGCCCCTCTGTGAGTCCTTGCTGGGGATGGAGGCCCCTCTGTGGGTCCCTGCAGTGGTGACAGCCCCTCTGTGAGTCCCTGCAGTGGTGACAGCCCCTCTGCTCCTCGTCCAGCCTCAGCTGTCCCCAGGCCAAGGCCACACCACCACACCTGTGGCACCTGGGGAGCACAAGGGACACCTGCCCCACGTCCTGCCAGCACGGTCAGGCTCTGCCTTCACCTTTTCACCATCTCAACCTGCTCTCCCCACATGGACAGCACCCCTGACCCCTGTGTGCTGATTAACCCGGGGTCAAGGCACAGCCCAGATCAAACATGGTGACAGCATCACAGACCTTGGCCACGCTGATTCCCAACCCACTCTTGGGAAAGGCCCCAGGGTTCTCAAAACCCCATCCTCCCACCTTAGCTGAGCCTGGGCACCCCATCCTGTCACCTTTGGGACAAGACAGTGACCCTCACAGGGCACTACATCTTCATTCCCACACAACAAAACCCCCTCAGTGACTCTGCCCAGAGCCACGGTGACCTCCTGTCCTCCAGGGGGACATCACTCTGAGCCAAGACCTCTAAAAGCCTTTTTAGGAGGGTTTGTAATTGTATTGACCCCATAATTGAAATACACTAACTGGGTTTCTGGGTGAAAGCACCTCGGGGAAAGCTCTGGACAATGTTCCTGCTATTAAGGCAAGTGGAATAAGGGGGAGCACGACTGCCTTGGGGCTGTCCATGGGATTTACAGGCTCCCATTCCTTCACTGCTGGGCCACATCCTTTTTTATTTGTTGAATGGTGCATGAGAGGCAGAGGGGTTGAAAGCCATCAGTGTGTTCTCAGTACCTCAGAGACAGCAAACCCCCCAAACACCATTTTCCTCCATTTAGCACCTCAGCAAAGACAGTTTCTCATTTCCTCCTATTTCTTACTCTATTCCTGTTATAGTTTGAACCTGCTTTACCTTTCTCCTAATCCTATCTCACAACAAGAAATAAATTCACTGATAATTAACCAACACTAAAACCCACCTGAGCCACCCACCTGAGCCATTTCTTAGCAGCAAGACCATGCCTAAAAAACCACCAGTGCAGGAGATGAGGCTTGGTTGGTTATGCAGGGACAGCACAGGGCTGATGCCAGTGGGCACAATCTGATTTATTGGGGCAGCTCAAAGTGCTGGACTCCAGCAAATTTGGGCCAAAACAGCAGGAGATGGGCAAAGCAAGGATGCAGGGCAGGATGGGGGAGCAAGGATTTGAGGCAGGAGGTTCAAATGACACTGGGAGATGACAGCAAAGGTGAGCTGTGCCTGTTGCTCAGCCCCAGCTTGTCTCTCTAAATTGCTTTCTGAAGGGGATGCAGAGTGACCAGGGGAGCAGCTCCAGGGGAATCCCACCCCTGGGAGCCCAGCACTTTGAGCTGCCCCAATAAATCAGAGTTGTGGCCGCTGGCATCAGTCCTGTGCTGTCCCTGCACAACCAGCCAAGCATCACCTCCTGCCCTTTGGTGAGTTATGGGCACGTTGCCTGTGCCAAGTGTTCTGTGGGGAGCACACGGGCACTGGCACAGCTCAAACCCACCTGCCATGGGTGGGAGAGGGGGCACAAGGCCCTGGAGAGACCCTGAGGGTTTCTGGCTTCCTGCTCCCACCATGTCTTGCTCACTTTCCCAGCTCTGCCCAGGTAAAAACACGGCAGAAATCGAGACACTTTCCACTGTCCCAGGTTGCTCCAAGGCCCATCCAACCCAGCCTTGGACAATCCCAGGGATGGGACAGCCAGAGCTTCTCTAAGCAACTTGTGCCAGGGTCTCACCACCTTCACAGGGAGGAATTTCCTCCTAACACCCAATCTAACCCTACCCTTCGATGGTTTGAAGCCTTTCCCCTTTACCCTGTCACTCCACACGCTCCTAAACAGCTTCTTTACTTCAACACAATTTCCTTTCATTCACTCTTGCTCCCTTTAACTCGATTTCCAGCTGCTTCATTTCTCTTTACTCCATTTCACAGAAATGAACTTGAACTTATTATTTCACTTATTATTTCACTTCACTTATTATCTCGACATGAAGAGAGGGAGGGGGAGAAAAAGAAGAAGAGAAGAAAGAGCAGGGGGAAGGAGAGGGAGAGGAGATGCAGGGAGAGGGGCCGGAGTTAATCCATTTCACAGAAATTCACCAGAACTTATTTCACTCCATCTTATCGTGAAGCCAGGAGCATCCTCAGGAGAGGCCGAAAAAGACGGAGAGGGAAGAAAAAGAAGAAGAGGGAAAAAAAGAGGGAAGAAAAAGAAGAGGGAAGAAAAAGAAGAAGAGGGAAGAAAAAGAAGAAGAGGGAAGAAAAGAGCGAGACGGAGGCAAGAAGAGGGGAGGGGGCCCGAGCTTTAGTCCATTTCACAGAAATCCACCAGAACTTATTTCACTGCATCTCGTGAAGCTCGGGGAGCCGAGCATCCTCCAGAGAGGCCGAAAAACACGGAGAGGGAAGAAAAAGAAGAGGAGGGAAGAAAAAGAAGAAGAGGGAAGAAACGAGAGAGAAGGAGGCAAGAAGAGGCGAGGGGCCCGAGCTTTAATCCATTTCACAGAAATCCACCAGAACTTATTTCACTGCATCTCGTCGGGAAGCCGAGCATCCTCCGGAGAGGCCGAAAAAGACGGAGAGGGAAGAAAAAGAAGAAGAGGGAAGAAAGGAGCGAGAAGGAGGCGAGAAGAGGGGAGGGGGCCCGAGCCCCGGCGCCCGCGGGGGGGCTCGCAGCGGCGGCGCTCGCTGCCCATGCACATTCTCTCCGGGCGGCGGCGCGGCTGCCGCTCCTCCCGGCCCCGCTCGGCCCCGCTCGGCTCCGCTCCGCCCGGCCCCGGCGGCACGAACATGGCGACACGGAGCTGCGGCGGGGCCGGCCGTGCCTGCCCGCTCCCCCGCCGGCTGCTGCCGCTCCTCCCGCTGCTGCTGCTGCTGCCGCCGGTGCCGGTCGCAGCCCGCTCACCGCCGCTGCTGCTGCTCCGCGCCCCGCCGGCCCCCGCCGAGCCCCCGCGGGGCCGCCGCGCCGCGCCGCGCCCGCCCGAGCCCATCCAGGTGTACGGACAGGTGAGCCCGCACCGCGGCTGCCACGGGGGGCACGGACACCGCTCCGACCCCCGAGCTCCATCCATCACTCCCCGCTCCGCATCCTGCCCCGGGGGTCGCGCCCGGGCAGGGGTCGGGGCTGCGTTCGCGGCTCTCCATCCCCGCATCCCCGGCGGTACCCGCGGGCTCGGAGGGAGCAGCCAAGGGCACGCAGCGGGGATTGGGGCCGGGAAGGGACGGCGATTCCCTGCGGGCAGCGGCGCCGTGAGCCAGGGATGCTCGCCGCGAGCTGGGCAGGGGGAGGTGACGCCGGGGGAAACCATGGCTCTGTGCGAGGCACCGCGTCCTTCCTTCCCCGCGATCAGGGCTCCTGGCGTGCCCGAGCCATCCTCCGCTGATCCTCGGGAAAAGAAGGGGAGCAGAGTCGCTCACGGCAGGAAAACACAGAAACTGCTGTTGCTGAAAGTATCCCTGCTCGGGCTCGATTCACTGGCAAGTTTTTACTGCCAGGACCATGAAGGCTCCCCCTCAGCCCTTCTTGCCCATCTCTTTTGGGTGGTGATGACAAATTACGCTTGAACTTTCGGCTGGGGAAGGCTTCAGCCTTTTAAAGGTTCTACTTTATTTTTGATGTACCCACATGCCGTCTGCACTTCTGTGCCCTACTTGATCCTCCTTGCTGACACTGCCTGTGTCCCCATCACGTGCCCAAAATGCTGCTGGAGGGGGGGACCAGCCCACGGAGGGACATGGCACACTTGGGGAGAGGCTTTGAGCCTTTGGTGACATCTGCCTTTGCCTCCTCAGATGGTGCTTTCCCCCCTGGTCCTCTATAATTTCCCCTTTTTGCTACTCGTAGGATCAGAAGGAGCCAGTCACGAGGCAGGGCTGGCCCTGGAGCTGCTGGAGGGGCACATGCAGGGCTGGTGCTGCTCCTAAAGCCCTTCTGTTCCCTTGTTTAGGGAAAAGCTGTTCCTCCTCCCCTTGAAAATCTGCTTCGCCTCCTCTACCTCCTCAGCGTTTGGCTGTTTTTAGCACAACACAGCTACCCCATTTTAGAAGAAAACATGACACTTGTCTCTCATCCACGGCAAGGCATTGGTGGCACTTTCCCTTCTGTCTCCCCGTGCCTTCCATCCTGCCAGGTAGAGAGCAGCTCCAGCAGGGATGTCCCTGTCACCTGCACACAGAGCTGCAGACCCAGGAGGGTGCAGTGACCCTGTCACAATCCAGAACAGGACTAATAGGAAGCAGTGGGAGTTCAACAGTTTGCCACTGTTTGGGATTTTCTCATTGCCTCAATCTTCCAGAAGGGATTTGCCTGGGGAACAGAGCTGCTCTCACTGGCAGCAGAGCTCTCAGCACCCGTTCCTTGCTCTGCTCTGGGGCAGGACACACAGATTTTACAGCCCAGGTGTGCCACCAGGAAGAGCTGCTCAGCACTAAACAACATTTCTGAGTTCTCTACAGCACTTTGAATCAGGGCTCTGCCTTAATAAAAGGGACAAGAGGGAGCCTGTGTGCCCTGGGCTGCGTTACGGATCTGACCACACGAGTTACTAATGCCTGGCAAGCCGGAACAGCCGTGCAGTGCTCAGGGGTCTCGTGCCTGGTCACAAGCACCCAGCAATCCCCGTGACCCCCCTCCCCCAGCTCTCTGGCACTCCAACAGCAGCAGAAAATCAAAGTGCAGCCAGAGCACTCCTCTCCCAGGGCCATCAGCACAAGGGGCAGTGCTGGGAGCCAGCATCCTTGTGCCGTGTCACTGCAGTCCCTGATCTGGGACACATCCCACCCCCGTGCCTTTGGCAGGTCACTTGGCCATATGCTATGCTCTGGCTCGTGCCCCAAAACTCCCTGCCCTTCCCTGGCTCTGTGCTGTGGTGCTGCCCCAGGCTGGGGGGACAGCTGAGAGCCCAGGCTCAGCTCAGGGGCTGGGGAGAGCAGGGGTTGCTGCTGTGGGGGTGATGCCATCAGGGGAGCAGAGGGATGACAGGAGCAGGAGCCACCCCTGGCACTCTGGGGCAGTGCTTGGAGCCACCCCTGGCACTCTGGGGCTGGGAGCAGGAGCCACCCCTGGCACTCTGGGCAGTGCTGGGAGCAGGAGCCACCCCTGGCACTCTGGGGCAGTGCTGGGAGCCAGCATCCTTGTGTCACTGCAGTCCCTGATCTGGGACACATCCCACCCCCGTGCCTGTGGCAGGTCATTTGGCCATATGCTACGCTCTGGCTCGTGCCCCAAAACTCCCTGCCCTTCCCTGGCTCTCTGAACCCGGCTGGGGGGACAGCTGAGAGCCCAGGCTCAGCTCAGGGGCTGGGGAGAGCAGGGTTTGCTGCTGTGGGGGTGATGTCATCAGGGGAGCAGAGGGAGGGATGCATTGCTCTCTGTCTGGAAACGAGCAGGGGAAGAACATCCAAAGCCTTTGTAGCTGCTCAGGAGTCAAGCACAGCTTACTCAGCACTGTCAGGAACAGGCTCAGAGCCCTCTTGCCTTGGACACCAAAGCACAAGATGTAACGTGGATTTTTTATCTGGACCCTCACTGCTGAGCACATCCTTGCTGGGCAGGCTGCAGCAAAACTTCCCAGGAACATCCCCAAATAACAGGACCAGCAGCCTAACCCCCTTTGTGGCTTCTCCTTGTTTTGTCTGACTCCAAAGCAGCAGCAATCAGGAGACCAAATGCCTGACTCGAGTCTGTCAGCTTCGAGACAGAGCAGGTTTTGTTCCCTTGCCCAGCCCTCACCTCTGTGGGATTGTTGGTGAGGGTTACAATGGACAGACTGTTTGAAGCAGGCACTGACACGAGACAGGACTTTTCTAGGATGCCACTGGCAGCAGAGAAACATCCCCAGGGCAAGAAAACTTCACCCTTGGGGCCAGCAGGGCTCCCTGAACCCCTTCCACAAGCGTGGCACCTCACCCTCCTGGCACGAGCCCCTGGCCACCAGCACCGGGGCTGGCCTGGCACCCACCCTCCTGTTCCCTCACAACCTTTGTGCTCCTGCCTACACATCCCTGCTCAGGCCTGGGAACACAGAAATCACAGAAAATCACAGAATGACCAGGTTGGAAGAGACCTTAAAGACCATTGAGTCCAGCCCAGCCCCAACACCTCACCCAAACCCTGGCACCCAGTGCCACATCCAGGCTTTGTAAACACACCCAGGGATGGGGACTCCACCACCTCCCTGGGCAGAACATTCCAGAACTTTATCACCCTTTCTGGAAAAATCTTTTTCCTAATATCTAACCTATATAAGCAGGGGCTGGCTCCAGGATTTGCCATTTCCACCATCCCACACTGATCCCGGCTGCTGGGTGTGAGCCAGCCCCAAACTGCAGGGACTGCAATGAGCAAGGGAGAGCAAAGCAGCCACTCTGGGTGCCTGTGTGTGCTGGGCTGAAGGGTGACCATGGGAGGGCTGTGGAGAGACTCTTGTGTCGTGGCTGTGGCACACAGAGAGGAAAAACGCTGGGGCAGGAGCCCAGATGGGCTCTGCTGGTGCAGAGCGGAGTTGTGAGAGCGTTCACTCTGCTAAAACATATCTGACCTTGACCTGCAGGCATCCCTCGCCCTTCTCTGGAAAAGGTTTATCTAAAACCACCCCCCAAAGCTCACAGCTCACAAGAAATCTTTGCCTTAAGCCACGCTAGGACAAAGGAGATCTTCTCTGAGTGCTGGTGGCTCCTGGGGCAGCCACTGCCCCTCTCTGCTGTTCCTGCAGGGCTTGAGCCTCCCCCTGTGCTCAGCCTGCATGTGGCTGTCACCTCTGTGCCTCCCTGGCCCCTGAACCAGTGCTAGTGTCTGCCCTAACATCATTTTTCTCTTTTCCTTCTGGGGGAACTCTTTTTTTGCTCCCAGCCTTGTTTCCTGATAACCCATCCTGCCTCTGAGGGAAACCACCGAGTTTTCATCATTTCCAGCCCATTCACTACAGCCTGACCTCTCATCAGCCCACCACTTGACCTTGACCCTGCCCACCCTTCTGTGCTGATGGAGACCTCAGATCATCTCCTGTCGATCGTGCAGAGCTGGCAGAGAGCCTTGCTGCTCCCAGGGGAGGCAGAGATGGCTCTGCAGGGCGAGCTCCATCCAGCCCTGGGAGCGCAGACATCAGTCACACTGCATCCCAATTGAACCACACTTAATTTTGACCTACTTTGCCAGCCTGGCAGAGCCTTCCCAGATCAGACTTTAACCTTCCTGAGGTGCCCTGGGTGGTGACATGTCTCAGCTGTGTCCTTTTCCTCCTCCTTTGTGTTAGGAGGCTTTCCTCCCCATTGCTGGGTCTTTCATGGCCACCCTGAGGAGGTTTCCCTGCTCCTGGCATTTGCTTTTTGCCAGAGCTTGATCCCTGGGAGCCACACAGTTCCTGCTCCTGGCACCACAATGGCTGAGAGAGGTATTTGTGGTTTTATTCATCATTTTTCCCCTCCAGCGGATTCCTCACAGATCCTGTGAGCGCTGTGGTGTCCCTGGGGCATCTCTCAAGCTTTCCAGAGCTGCAATGCCAAGCTCATGGCACGCTTTGGATCTCTTCTGCAGCCTTCTTCCCTCATTATGGGGGAGTGAATTTCATCAGCACTTGCCAAGTCTGCTGGGGAACCCTCCATTCCCATCACATCCCTGCCCCTCTATCAATTTAGGTCGTTTCTGGGGTTGTTTCTGGATTCCTGCCCTGACCCCAATCTTCCTCCTCCCCTCCCTTTCCCATTCTCCTGGAAACAACAGCTCAGGGGGAGCTCTCTTGGTGGTGGCAGAGAGAAAACAGCCCTGCAAGCAGCTGATTTCAGCATTAACCAAATTAACACGGGGCCTGGCGCTCTCCGAAATGAGTCACCCGTGTTTCATATCCATGATTTCAGACCCTGGCATTTCCAGCCCGAGCCACAAGCAGCTCCATGGGCAGGCACAGGCTGGATTTTCAGCTCTCCTGGCAGGGCTGGGAGCAGATGCTCGGGAGAGGAGCAGAAGGTGCAGGAATGGAGCTTTAGTGGGAGAGAGCGTGGGGAACGCGGCGTGCTGGGAGGAAGAGCCACCCCTGGCATTCCAGGGCTGGGGACAGGAGCCACCCCTGGCACTGTGGGGCTCCTGCATCAGCCCTGCCACGGGGAGGATAGGGAATGGGCACCAAAGGCCTGGCACTTGTCCTCTGCAGCTTCCAGAGAGCTGGAATGAGGAGGAGCATGGGCAGAGCACCTTCCCTTGTTCTGCCCTGTGCTTCTGACCCCTTCTTCAGGCCCACCAGCTACTGGGATCAAAATATTTCACCCACTCCCCTTCTGCACACGTGTTCTGGCAGCTCTGGAGCTGTGATCCGAGCTGATGGCAGCACTTGGATGGTTTCAGAGCAGCTCAGGACCCTTGCTCTCCGCCAGCCTCACTTATCACACAGCACTAATAACTCATTAATTATTCAGAAATTCCCTGGGAGCTGCATTTGTTTGTAGGTCACTGTGAGGATGGGAAAACACCCCAGTGATCCCAAGGAATCTTTGTTCTGCTCTCGGTTTTGCAGCCTTGTGTGACAGTGTTCACAGGGGTCTGAGGATGAGGGAAGAGACGAGGATCTGACTCCATGTTTCAGAAGGCTTGATTT
>JAWMRF010000092.1:4918818-4929945 GCA_035221435.1 Sphenopsis melanotis | reverse complement strand
TGTTCCTGAGGCCTCTCAGCTTCTCAGGAGGAAAAATCCTAAGGAAAGGATTTTTCATAAAAGATGTCTGCGACAAGCTGCTCTGTGTGGATTTAGAGTAACCTCTGTGCCTGCTGCCAGGTTGATGTTCTGGACAGACTGGGGGGACTCCAGGGCTGGCATCTACAGGAGTGACATGGACGGGTCTCTGGCCGGGTGCATCGTCTCGGAGGGCGTGCGCTGGCCCAACGGCATCTCTGTGGATGACCACTGGATCTACTGGACTGAAGCCTACATGGACAGGATCGAGAGGGTGGATTTCAATGGCATGCAGAGATCTGTGATCCTGGACAGCCTCCCTCACCCCTATGCCATTGCTGTATTTAAGGTTTGTTTTCCTCGTTGTCAGTTTTTCCGTAGCATGCAGGATCTGAGGCTGGTGCTGGAGGAGCACGGGGCACACTGAATTTGAAGGATAGGGATATGGTTTGGAGCACACTTTGTCTCTCTGTCTGCTTCCCTGAAACATTCCCACAGATCCCTGAATTTGAAGAATAGGGATGTGATTTGGAGCGGGCATGACACTTTGTCTCTCTGTCTGATTCCCTAAAAGATTCCCACAAATCCCTGAAACCAGCAGGCAAGTGCAGCCCAATGCAGGACCAACATTCCCAAGCAGCTGCACTGCAACATTTGCCACTCAGCAGATCACTCTGTCACTCTCATTCCTGCTCAAATCCCACCTCAGGCCTTCCTCTTCCTCTCCCCTGTGGGTTGGGGACACTTTTCACTCTCTCTTTTCCAGTGTTTAGGGTGATGAGTGCAGGTAGCACTGATGAGCACGGCCCTGGAGGTGCCTCTGCTCACACTGAGAGCCAAGCCTGTGTTTCAGAATGAAATCTACTGGAATGACTGGTCACAGCTGAGTATTTTCAGAGCATCCAAAACCAGTGGCTCCAGGATGGAGATCTTAGTGGGCCGACTGAATGGGATCATGGATATGAAAATCTTTTACAGAGGAAAGACAACAGGTAATGATGCAGATGGTCCTCCCTGGGATTTAGAAATGTGTTCTTTCCCCATTTCCACTGGGCCATCCTGGCTTGCATTTCCTGACCACCCATTCCTGCAGGGCTTGAGGCTTTCAGGAATGAGTTTCATCAGGGCTATATTCTGCTTTTGGCTGCCAGGAGAGAGAGCTCGTAGGGCACTCGGCTGTGGTGGCACCTCACGGCTTGTGTCAGATCCGGGCTTTGCCATCAAAGTGTTGTATAGACCAAAAAACCACAGGATTTCAGGACTGCACCAACTTTGCCTTCCTTTAATATCTGTCTGCATTGTGCCAAGGCAGTGCTGACCCCCGTGGGCTGTTCATACCCATTTCCAGATGGGTACCAGACCACTGAAGGGCTCCAGACTGGAGGGACAAGAGGCACTCTGGGGGTGTAACTGACACCCTTTGGTAGGCCTCCAAAGCCACTCGGATGAGTTGTGTCCCTTAAAGGCCCTCAAACTCCCTGGAGATGGCTCTGGGCATTCCTAGGGGTGACCTCAGCACTCAGCCCTGCAGAGCTGGGTCCTGAGGGGGTCTGAACCCAAAGCAGGTGACACTGGGGCTCCTGTGTCTCTATTCTGGGCTGGCAGGTGACACTGGGATTCCAATGCCTCTATCCAGGGCTATCAGGTGACACTGGGACCCCCATGCCTCTGTCCTGGGGTGGCAGGTGACACTGGGGCTCCTGTGTCTCAATTCTGGGGTGGCAGGTGACACTGGGACTCCTGTGTCTCTATCCTGGGGTGGCAGGTGACACTGGGGCTCCCGTGCCTCTGCCCTGACACTGTCCCCTTCCTCCTGCCCTGCTCCAGGGCAGAACGCCTGCATCACCAAGCCCTGCAGCCTGCTCTGCCTGCCCAGGTCCAACAACGGCCGCAGCTGCAAGTGCCCCGACGGGGTGGCCAGCACGGTGCTGCCCACTGGGGAGCTCAGGTGTGACTGTCCCCACGGCTACGCCATGAAGAACAACACCTGCATCAAGGAAGGTGAGGTCCTGCATCAAGGGAGGTGAGGTCCTGCCTGGCTCTTGCTGCTGCTCAGGGCTGAGGTGGCTTCTGCCATCAGGAGAGGTCGGTGTGACCTGTCCTCTGGCCCATTTCTGGAGGCACAGCCTCATGCCAGCTTGTTTCTGCTGTCCCTCCTGCCCCAGAGAACACGTGCCTGCCCAACCAGTACAGGTGCTCCAATGGGAACTGCATCAACAGCATCTGGCAGTGTGACAATGACAATGACTGCGGGGACATGAGCGACGAGAAGAACTGCCGTGAGTGTCCTGCCCTGGTGGCTTTGGCCTGGCCAGGCTCAGGTGTCTGCTCTGGTGGCACCTCAGCTGATGCTCCACGCTCCTTTCTCAGTCAGGGAGAGCAAGAGGCTCTCTGGGGGTGTAACTCAGGTTTTTGGTGACTCCCAAAGCAAATTTGATAAGTCTTGTCCCAGTCCCCTTGAGCAGATGAGGCTGATGCCAACTCTTGCACTAATTGTCTTCTGAAGTTAATTGAGGGCACAGCCAGTGAGGAAAAGAGAGCAGACAGTGCTGACACGGGCCTCTTGTTGAGATGATAAATCAAATTCACACATTAAAGATGGAGGTCACCTTTTTGAGCAAAGTTAGGAACAGCCAATGTGTGCAGGAGGGGCAGATGTTCCACAGCTTTGCACAGCCTGAAGGGTTTGGGTTAGTGCTCTGTGGAAAAAGGACTGGGTTTGAGGTTAGGAAGCACTGGAGGGCCAGGAGAGAAGCTGCTTATGCCCATTTTGTACCAACAAGGAATTTATTTCCCTGTCAGCAGAGTCCAAGTTTGAGTTCAATGGCTCCAGGTGTGGGAGAACCTCTCCATTCCTTGAGAGGTCACCAGCTTGGCACAGAGATGCTGCCTTGGATACTCATGGCCAGCTTCTCCCCTGCTTGGGCTGCCCTGTCTCGTCCCAGCACCTGAGGTTTCAGTCCCCTTTGTGGGGAGCAGACAGCTCTACAGCCTTGGCTTCCTTTTCCCTGGCTTGGGAGTGGACATCAGGAGTTTCAGTCCTGATCCCCAGACAGAAAACTGACCCCTGTGCGCTCTGCTTTACATGGAGTGCCTAAAAATGGCATTAAAACACAAGAGCAGGAGTTCAGGTTGGGCTGGCAGGATTCTGTCCCTGTCCCTCCACTTCCCTGCACTCAGTACAGCAGCAACCATTTTCTAACCACCACCTTCTCCTCCTCATCCTCCTCCTCCTCCTGTCTCCATCAGCAACCACCGTGTGCGACACCGAGACCCAGTTCCGCTGCCAGGGCTCGGGGACCTGCATCCCCCTGTCCTACAAATGTGACCTGGAGGACGACTGTGGGGACAACAGCGATGAAAGCCACTGTGGTGAGTGCCCCTCCTGCCCTGGGCACGGCTGGGCAGCTGCTCTCCAGCCCTCAGTGCTGCTCAGAGCTGCTCCTGCTCTGGGTGCTGCTCAGGGGTGATGGAGGGGAGGATCCTCCTGTTTGCCCAGGCTGTCTCCTCCTCATTTACTGGGGGCTGGGGAATGGGGGACAGGACCAGCATTTCCAGGGTATTTGGGAATTAGGGACATGTAAGAATCCAGCACCATCATGTACTGGGAAGTGAGGCACAGGAGAAGAGAGAGAGGCCATGTGTTGCTCCTTCCTCTCACCGTGTTCCAGCTGGGAGATTTCTGTGCCATTGTTATCCAGCTTTCCTGCTCTGCTCCTTGGGCATTCCCATGACCTGAAGCCCAATATTTTGTTTGCAGAAGCTCACCAGTGCAGGAATGATGAGTTCAGCTGCAGCTCAGGGATGTGCATCCGTCTGTCCTGGATGTGTGATGGGGATAACGACTGCAGGGACTGGTCTGACGAAGCAAACTGCACTGGTGAGTGCTCAGGTGTTGCTCAAGAACCTCCTGCTGCTCCTACTTTTTATTTCCAGCCTGGGAGACATTAGCCAGTGTCTTGTGCCTCAGTTTCCTTGCTTGTTAGAGCACCTTAGGCTGATGTGATGCTCCAAATCCAAGGATTTCCTTCCCCCAGGTTCACTGGGAATTTTCTGGCAGCTGAGATACTCACACAGTGACCCAACTTTGCTTTTTATGTGCAAGGTTGCACCCACAGGCAAAGCTCTGTGGAATGGGAAGTGGTTTTGTGGTTGCTGAGCAGCCAAAAGCCTCTCCTGCAAGAAGAGCTCCTGTGTTGCAGGAAGGCAGTAACCAGGCTGGTGGGCACTGGCAGCATTTCACAGCTTTCACTCTGTTTCCTTGCCATTAATTAGGTGCAGAAAACAGGCACGCTCTTTGCAGCTTCTCCACAGTTAGCTGATGTGAAGAAGAGGCAGGTTTAGTTTGAGAAGTTTAGTTTGGCAGTTCTAGTCCTCCTCTGGCAGCCTCATTGCTCCACGGGCTCAAAAACCTTAAGAGGGTGCCCTAAGTAGGGAGTCCCACAGAGAAAACCCACTCTTGATTTAACTTACTTGTACTAAAACCCACTCTTGATTTAACTTACTTTAACTAACTTGTATTAAAGCAGCCTGGCTGGCAGAAATAACCTTGCTCCTACTTTGTGCAGGAGGACCTGTGAGCCTCACTGTGTGTTTGGAGTGGAAAGTCACAACACTCCACCCTCCTCACCACCACAGTGATGATGATGTTCCTCAGCAGCCTCCTGAGGTTAACACACCCACACAGAGCCTTTTTCTCATCAGATAAAACAACAGATAGCCGTGCATTGGCCTTTTCCACTAGAAACAATCAAGCAAAACTATCCACCAAACCAAAAACCTCAGTGCTTGCATGAGAAGAAACTTCTCAGAGCAGGCAGAGCACCAGTCTGTCAGTGAAAGACACAAGGTTGTATTTATCAAACCATACATGGGATATTTCAGATAAAAGACACAAGGTTGTATTTCTCAAACCATACATGGGATATTTCAGATAAAAGACACAAGGTTGTATTTATCAAGCCATACATGGAATATTTCAAGATAAAAGACACAAGGTTGTATTTATCATACATGGGATATTTAAGATAAAATCAGTGCTTTCCATGGCATGAGGAGCCTGCAGGGACCAGGATCTGGGAATGCTGGCAGCAGCCTGGAGCCTTTGGGACAGAGAGTGGCACCAGCTGCTGTCCTGGGGCTCTGGCAGGAGGATTTAAGAGATCCCTTTCAGGTCTTTGAGCTCCTCTTTGCTCACCCCCCGTGGCATTTGCTGTGCCTGGAGCACCCAGGGCTGATCCTGGTCATTAGTATTCCATGAGTGTGGCTTTCTAAGAAGGTTTAATTTATATTGGTATCACTTATCTCTCGTATGAGTTTCTCCAGAGAGAATTACTACAGGAGAGGAACCTACTTCAAAAAGCGTGTCGGGTTTGTAAAGCCCCGAGTTGGAATTATCTAAGAGGATCACAATTATTTGAGGAACATTCCGTCTGACTTCACCAGGCTGCAATTATTGCTCTTATCTAAAATAATTACATTTCATGCTGAATACCTAATAGAATATTACTGCCAGCAGATTGTACTATTTGGAAATATCTGCGAGTGCATGTCACTCTCTAACCTGAAACTCAGGATCATGCCATTTAATTAAGTTGAACACTGCTTTTCGCAATAACTCTGAGTGCTCTCCTGCTTGAGGAGCAGGATTTGTCTCTGAAGTGACAACACAAACCAGGCTGCAACCCAGATACCCCACAGGCAGATATTTTTCCTGACAGGAGCCTAAGGAAAGCCCCCAGGGAGAATTGTATTTCTTGTTTGCTTTGGCAACACAGAAGAGCCTTGTTTGCCTTAATTAAAAGCTCCCTCTGACTCTGTCCTGCCCTGCACAGGGGACTCTGCAGCTCTGCCAAGCCTTGCTTGATCTGGGTGACATTTCTCACCATCTCTGGCACGGTGCCACTGCTGTCACCTCTGCCCACGCACCCCAAGGGCTGAGATCAAAGGGACAGAGGCTTCTGACTTTGGGGAGAGCTTTGGGACGTCTCTACCCTGCAAAAGCCATCCCCGAGGCACAGCAGGCTTGTGAGCAAGAATGGCACAGCCAGGCAAAGACCGTAGAAAACTGGGACTCAAGGAATTCTCCTGCCTGGGCTCCATGGGGTGGATGCTTGTGCTGGGACCCTGGTGGGAGACGCTGGGGCAGGGGAAGGAGCAGGGTGGGATTGTGTAGCCTGACACTCTCAGCTCAGCAGGGACACGGTGACAGCCCGCTCTCAGGTGTCGCCCTGCTCTGGTTCCAGCAGTTTATCACACCTGTGAGGCCTCCAGCTTCCAGTGCCACAACGGGCACTGCATCCCGCAGCGCTGGGCGTGCGACGGCGACGCCGACTGCCAGGACGGCTCTGACGAGGACCCTGCCACCTGTGGTAACGTGTCCTGTGTGTGTGGGAGGGCTCTGCCATGGGCGGGAGGGATTTCTGCACAGCCACTGAGCTAAACCAGCGGCAAACTCAGGGGGAGAGCCCCCGTCCCTCCAAAAGCAGTCGTAGTGCAGAGAAAACCTCTGGTAAATCAAAGGGGGCTCCGACAAAGGGGAGAGAATGATGAGGAGGACTCCGTGGGTATCAGAAGGCTAATTAATTACTTTATCATGCTATACACACCAAGGGATGTGTATAGTATGATAAAATAATTAATATTTTATTTATATAATTTGTATAAATTATTTTTATTTGTATAATATCATAATTATTTTATTTATATAATGTTTTATTTATATAATGTTTTGTTTATATAATTTTTATAAATTATTTTATTTATATAAATTATATAAATTATATTTATTTATATATCATAATACTTTTATTTTTATATCTATTTACATAATTTATATAAATTATTTTATTTATATAATATTATAATTATTTTATCTAATATTCCATTTAGATAATTTATATAAATTATTTTATTTATACAATAAAATTATTTTATTTATATAGTATTTTGTTTATGTAATTTATATAACATTTTATTTGTATAATTTATATAAATTATTTTATTTATCTAATATTATAATTATTTTATTTATATAATATTTTATTTATATAGTTTATATAAATTAATACTATCCGCACACACACACTTCTTGGCCCTGATAGGCCAAAGGAACAAACCATCCTCACTTTGGGTAAACAATCTCCATATTGCATTCTGCTTTAGCACAACACAGGCACAGCAAGTGAGATAAGAATTGTGTTTCCTTCTTCTCTGCTTGTCTCAGAGGGCATGTGAATACCACAGCAACCCTGGCTTTTTTTTTAGCTGATTAAAACAGCTTTAACAAAACCCCAAAAAACGCACAACATCCACCCAATTCTGCCTTTCAGAGAAGAAGTGCAACGGCTTCCAGTGCCCCAATGGCACCTGCATCCCCACCAGCAAACACTGTGATGGCATCAACGACTGCTCCGACGCCTCGGACGAGCAGCACTGCGGTGGGTACCGGGCTCAGGGGGGCTCTGGGGCCCAGCTCTGGGGCTGGCAGCATTAATGAGCTCATGTGTCTTGCTCTGCACCCAATTTGTTAGAGGAGAAGCAGGGGATGAGGCTTTCCAGCCTTTGCTTTCCTTCTTCTCCTCTGAATCTGTTACATCGCTATTGGAGAATGTTCAGTTTCCCCGGAATGAATGTTAAAGAATATTTCTGGTATTTATTCTGGTAAGCTTCCTCTATACAGTCTGCAGCTTCTCTAGAATAAGGGCTGAGATTTCTAGATGGGCTGTTGAGACCCCTGACTCCCTGAGGAGTGGAAAATCCTGGGTGATATGGAAAATGGGAGGAGATGGGCCAAATCCTGAAGGAATTCTCTGACCCTGTAGTCTGGGACTTTCCACGTGAACAAATTCAGAACCCAGCTGAGGTGGGGAAATACCTGAAAGAGAAGTACCAGGATGACCCTAAGGAGAATTATTGCACACTGCTGGATACTGTAGGGCAGCAGACAGCGGAAGGGCAGGGAGATAAATCAGCAGCTCTCCCAGTCAGGCTGCAGCCAACACCCCAGGCTCAAAGCCAGCAGCTAAACCAGATAGTGAGCCTAAACCAGCACCTAAACCAGACAATAAACCTCAACCAGTGGCTCAACCAGCACACTATGTTAGCAGTTTGATCACTGACAGTGAGAGAAACTGGCAAAATTTGTTTGTGGTTAGCAGTGTTTAGTAAGCATTTGATGCAGATTAGGTTGAATGAGGTTACTTTGACATTGTTACCTTCAGAGCATCTCAGGTTCTTAAAGAAATGGTTATTGGAAAGAAATTATGATCTGCTGAGATGGATTGATATAAACTGTAGGTCCTTCAGAAGCCTTGCAGTTCCTAAGGTTACATGTCTTTCCTCAACTCACCTTCCCTTGAAAGAAAAACCCAGGTTTTGCTTTCAAAAAAAAAAAGGTTTTGGAAAAGGTTTCAAAAAGTCAGGTTTTTGTCTTATTTTATCCAGAAAATCTAAAACACATGGTTTAAGCATACTAGGTACTGTCTGAACCAGCTTTCTGCTGGTAAAAAAGCAAAGCTGCATTTTTTTTTCTGCTCTGCCCAAGCCAGAAATGGGAGCAAAGCTACTTTACTCCACTGGGAATAAAGCCCTGGGAGATAATGGGAAGCCTTAGTGTGCAAGGGGCCCCCTGTGAAATCTGCAGGTCAGCAAAAGGCACAGCCTGGGGGACACTGCCAGGGAGGCACCAAACCCCTCCTGGTGCCTGTGCCCACCCCGAGGGGTGATCTGGTGAGGATCAGGGACACAGCTCAAACCATTTGTGTCAGGAACTCTCTGTAAATCCCCAAAATCCGCCCTGAGCTGCACTCAGACCCGCACAGCCCCCGGTGGGTGACACTGCTGGCTGCAGGGACAGCAGAGGTGCCAGCCCTGTTCCCCTGTGCTGCCCCATCCCTGCAGAGCCCCTGTGCACCCGCTACATGGATTTTGTGTGCAAGAACCGGCAGCAGTGCTTGTTCCACTCCATGGTGTGCGACGGCATCGTCCAGTGCCGCGACGGCTCCGACGAGGACGCCGCCTATGCTGGCTGCTGTGAGTGTCACCAGTGTCACATTTCTGCCAAGGGAAGGTGGGCACAGCATGGAAACGGAGCCCTGGGGAGGGTACCAGGGATGCCAGCTATGCTGGGTGCTGTAAGTGTCACAAGTGTCACACCTCTGCCAAGGGAGGGGTGGGCACAGCATGGAAACAGAGCCCTGGGGAGAGCCAGGCTACCAGGGATGCCAGCTCTCCTAAGAGGTGGCTCCAGACCTGCTTAGAAATCTGTGCTCGCCCCTGAGCGTGCTCCTTCCTGCTCGAGCTTTCCTGAAGCCCTTGATCTTTACACCCAACCTCTCCCTGCAGCCCAGGACCCCGAGTTCCACCGGACCTGTGACCAGTTCAGCTTCCAGTGCCAGAACGGGGTGTGCATCAGCCTGGTGTGGAAGTGTGACGGGATGGACGACTGTGGTGACTACTCTGACGAAGCAAACTGTGGTGAGCAGCACCCCCAGGGCCTCCTGCCACTGCAGCTCCAGCCTCCTCTGGATTTCAGGAGCATGGAGCAGTGTCTTCCTCATGTTCTCACTCGTGTGTGTGAGTGTGGCGCATCACAGCCTGTCCTACCTGGAGATCAGTGTCATTTCCCTCCTGCTGCAGGCAGGTGAAGTGAAGCCTGCAGAAAACCTGGCACATCTTGTGCTTGACTAACTCCTCTGTGACCATATTTACTGCACAGACTCCCAGCCCTGAGCAGACAGGCAGTTTGCAGCCAAACCCAATATTTACCACTGTTCCCTGCGTGGCTGTGGGAGCTGTACCCAGCCAGGCGAGGCAGCTGCAGCCTCATTTCAGAGCTGTGGGGTTTGCTCCTCCATTTCTGCCATGCTCTGGTGGATTCTGCTCTGGTTCTGAGATCAGGGATGGTGTCTGGACATGAAGAACACAGACAGCAGTGGTAGCAACAGAGTGAGGGCTGGGAGGAGTGGGAATGCTGGGGATGAAGAGGAAGAAATGTGCTTGTGCTGCTCAGGTGATCTCCCTGAGGTGCTCCCACCTCTGAGCTGTGCTGAGGTGCCCCTGTGGCTCACAGGACTCTCCTCTCCTTGCCAGAAAACCCGACAGAAGCCCCGAACTGCTCCCGGTATTACCAGTTCCAGTGTGGGAACGGGCACTGCATCCCCAACCGCTGGAAGTGCGACCAGGAGAACGACTGCGGGGACTGGTCTGATGAGAGGGACTGCGAGGGTAAGGACGCACTGACACGGACATGACAGGGACTGGGGCATGCTGAAGGATCACTCTGCCTTCCCACAGCCCCCAAAATGCCCCATGAGGGCACTTCCATGCACCTTTTACTCTATATTTCTGGATATCCTGATTACAGGCACGTTGTAAAAACACCGAGGTTGTGATGCCTCACCTGCCTCCCCCTCGGCCAGCAGGGAGCTTACACAGGAGCAGGAGCTCAGCTCAGCTGTCCCTGGTGTATTTTTAGGCTCTCCAGTTCATCCCATTACCACGCTGATCCCCCCGACGTGCCTGCCCAACCATTTCCGCTGCAACAGCGGCGCCTGCATCATGAACAGCTGGGTGTGTGATGGCTACAAGGACTGCTCTGATGGCTCTGATGAAGAGGCCTGTCCCACCCCAAGTAAGCCCTCCTCTCCCTCACCCCTTCCCTTCTCCCAGATCACATCTGCAAGTAGTTCTGCCCTTTCAGAGCCTGGCCAGGTTGCGGGGTTAATTTGTGGTGTAAAACAAATTTGTGGTGTAAAACAAAGTTTTGTCACCCTCCAGCAGTGCCACCAGCTGGGACAGTGCTCCAGAGCAGCACATTCCTGTGGTGGTGTTCACAGGGGTCCCAGGAAGAGGGAAGAGACTCTAACTCCATGTTTCTGAAGGCTAATTTATTATTTTATGATATCTATTATATTAAAACTATACTAAAAGAATAGAAAAAAAGGATTTCATCAGAAGGTTTGCAAGGAAAGCAGAGAATGGAATGATAACAAAATCCTGTGAATGACCGAGACAGTCTGAGCCAGCTGGGCTGTGATTGGCCATTAATTAGAAACAACCACATGGGCCAATCACAGATGCACCTGTTGCATTCCACAGCAGCAGATA
>JAWMRF010000092.1:4902494-4912710 GCA_035221435.1 Sphenopsis melanotis | reverse complement strand
GCACCCAGTGCCACATCCAGGCTTTGTTAAACACACCCAGGGATGGTGACTCCACCACCTCCCTGGGCAGAACATTCTAGAACTAGAATTGTGCCGGACTGGGAGAAAGGGCCATCCGCCCCTTTGTCCTGATTTTCAGGGAGATTCTGCTTTTCCCCTCACACTCTGGGCATACCACTGTGACTGGCACTAATTATTCTCTTTTTCTCACTAGTACCCGATGCTCCCCTGAACCTGCAGCTGTCCCTGAAGAGAGAAGCTGAGGGTGTGGTGATGGGCTGGTGGAGTCCCCCCCTGAACGCCCACGGCCTCATCCGGGAATTCATCGTGAGTCCTGCTGCCCCTGGGGACATGGGGACACCAGCACACAGCCAGCTGCAGGGGGGTGGGCCTGGAATGGGATATTTTGGGGAGGAAATCTGCTGGGAGCATCAGGCAAGTTGGGAGAAGAAATGCTGTAGGCAGCACCACAGCCCTGGAGTTCTTAATTTCTCCCTTTCTGAGATGTCGTGCTTCTTTCTGCTGGCATTTTGTCTCAGAGGGATAGAGATAAACAGGTCTGGGATAGAGATAAACAGGTCTCTCTCCTGACCTGTGGTATTTTTGAGCCCTCAAGCCTTGTTTTGGTGCTCCTAGGTGGAATACAGCAGCAGTGGATCCAAGGAGTGGTCATCCCTCAGAACCACCAAGAACTACACGGAGATCAAGAACTTGCAGGTCAACACTCTCTACACAGTCAGAGTGAGTATTTCCAAAGCTCCCTCTCAGAGTATTTCCAAAACTCCCTCTCAGAGTATTCCCATAACTCTCTCTCAGAGTATTTCCATAACTCTCAGAGTATTTCCAAAGCTCTCTCTCAGAATGAGTATTTCCAAAGCTCTCTCAGAGTATTTCCAAAGCTCTCTCTCAGAGTGAATATTTCCAAAGCTCCCTCTCAGAGTGAGTACTTCCAAAGCTCTCTCAGAGTATTTCCAAAGCTCTCTCTCAGACTATTTCCAAAGCTCACTCTAAGTGAGTTCTCATTCCTGAGTGGCCTAAGCCCTGCACAGCCAAAAACTTGCTAAAAAAAATATCTTGTTAAAAAAACCATCTTGTTAAAGCCTTGCCCTTTAATGCCAACCCACACCACCACTGCTAATGTCTACAGTTCCAAGGCCCTTGATTTGCTCCTTTGTCCCACAAGGCCAGGCTGGATTATAAAATCCTTCCTGCTAATTGCCCATTCCAATGTCACTGCAACTGCACTGGATGTGGGCCAGAGATAAATTTGGTCCTTGGTGTATCAGTGGGAAAAGAAGCAGATCTGCCTGTGGGGAGTGTCTGCACAGGGGAGAGGCTGGGTAATTATAGACAGAAGTAATAAGAAAAGGAAATGAAAAGTCTGCACAGTGAGCCCTGGGAAATGAGTGCTTTGCCATTGTCCATCCTCCTGAGTTCTTGGGGAAGTTCACTGGGAGGGGGGATGAATCCCCTCCTCCAAATCTGTGTTATCCTCACAGCTGGTTGGAGACTTTCCTCCCATGGCATTCCTTCCCATATATAATTCATCCCCAGATAAATCTTTGGAAGTATTTCAGGGCTTGCATGTTCTTCCCTGGCGTGGCCCTCACCTACTTTATGGCCCGTGGAGTCCCCAGCTCCTTATCTCGATGGGCTCCTCAAAGATCCCATCAGAGAGCAGTTATCTGCAAAGAGGCTGCACCTCCCTCCTCTTAGATTCCTTTAATTGACTTTAAGCAGTCGGCTTTATCTCTGCATTAAGCATTTTATTGCCAAGTAATTAAGCCATTGTTTGTTTCCAAGTCCTTTTCCCAGGAGCCCCGCCAGGTCTGTAACCTTGCTCTCACCTCCCCTCTCTGTTTGCACTGTAAAAATGTTGCTCATGTTCCCTCTCCCTCTGGTTTCCAAAGGTTGCTGCAGTTACCAGCCGAGGGGTGGGAAACTGGAGTGAACCCAAGTCCATCACCACGGTCAAAGGCAAAGGTAAATGTTGTTGTTTGGGTCAGCTCAGAGAAGGTGACCACAAGGCAGAGGAGCAGCCTGAAACGTCAGCAGCAGCATCCAGAGCCACCTCACCGGCCTTTATTCTCCCTGCTGAGCCTTTCACAGCCTTGCTGTTAAAAGTGACCTGTAAAAAGTGAATTTTTCACTCAGCCTGAGCTGCCTCAGAGTTCAGTGGCATCTCTGGACGGGTCACTGCCTCTTCCTTGCACAGGGGATGGATGTGCTGCCCTGGAACTGAGAAAGAGCCTGTCCTCTCTCTCCCAGGCTGCAGACAGATTCCCTCAGACTTTTGTAGGCCAAATTCTGCCTCCAGATAGACAAGAAATTACCAGCTCCATCATTCTCACTCTAAAAGAATGCTGGCTCATCCATCTCCCTCTTAGGTCAAAATTATTGTGGCTCCTCCTGCAGGTTTAGACCATAAAAAACAACCACAGCTCCCAAGAACTATCACAACATCACAGCAGATAAATTCAAACAGCACAGTAAATAATTTCCTTCCCAACCTGTTTTTTTGTTTTGTTATTTTTTTTTTAAGAAAAGCCTTTTGAAGTCATTTGTATTCATGCCAAGTTTTTCATCCAAACTTATGTCCCTGCATCAAAATTGTCTGCTGATTTGTCACATGAAAGAAGGGAAAGAAAACACCAGGCTACTCAAAGTGCAGGATCCAGATAACGTGAATTACCTGATGGTTAGAAAAACAGAGGTGGAAAGAACAGAAACAGCTCTGACTTCAGGTTTTGCACGAGTGCTTGGCACTGATAGCTCCTGATGTTCCTCAGCAGCTCCTTGGAAAGCGAGGAGCTGTTTCCTGGGATAGGAGCTCACCCTGCTGAGTTCAGAGGGAAATCCCTTTGCCCAGACCCCTCCAGCTCCAGCCTGCACTGAGCAAGGCACAGATAGAGCAGCTTTTAGGTGCTGGAGTTAAAAATGATGTCAGTGTCTTCTCTGAGGGGGACATGGCTTAGGCAAGGTTGGGGTGTCCTGTTCTGGGAGCTTTTAACACAAAAATAGGTATTTTATCTGTCCCCTCTCAATAAACATTTTTATTTCTTCGTGCTGTACTAACAGGTCTTTTCTCTCTTTCCCCCCAGTCATTCCTCCCCCTGTCATCCACATTGAGAGCTACAGTGAGGACTCCATAAGTTTCAGCCTAAAAATGACCACAAATATCAAGGTAAGAGTTTTTTCCCTTGCTATCTGAGCTGGGGAGATGGTGAATAATGGCTGGGAGAAGCTGTCACCCACTGAAGCATTGCAATTACCAGTTATTTCGTGCCAAATCATTTCTTCCTGCTCCCAAACTGCCCCGGGGCTCTTAATTGGGATGGAAAATACAATGCAAGGACTGTCAGGGGTCTGACAGTAGCCCTGGTTCCCTGTGTGCATCAGCTGAGCTGATGGCTCTGTGTCCTTGGGCTTGACAGGTCAGTGGCTACGTGGTCAACATCTACTGGACATTCGATAGCCACAGGCAGGAAAAAAGGACTCTGGTCATAGAAGGAGAAAAGTCCATCCAAAAAGGTAAATTCTGCTCAAAATAGAAAGCTTTGCTTTGGTCAGCACCAAGCAGAAGGATTTATGAGAGGTTATAGGATTATTTTATGTCTTTTTTTGCTACTAGTAGTTCTGTTTGAACAATTCTCTTTAAATCTGGACAGGACAAAGCAGCAAATTCTCTGTTTTGAGGACCTGGAGATTTCAAGCAGATTTGGGATTTACCCCCAGAGCTGCACTAGTCCTTTCTCATCACATGGGGTTTTGTTTGTTTTTCCATTTTTAATCTGCCAAAGGGAGCAGAAACAGGACAAGGATTTCTTGGGCTTGCACACAGTAATGACATTTCTGGTTTGGGAAAATCTCAGTGTGGATATGTGAAATCATCCAGGCACAGAAAAGCAAGGCTGGGTTGGATTCTAATGTCTCAGGTTCTTCTGTGTAAAGGAAATTACTACAAAATCATGAAAGTGCAGCCCAGGAGAGGCAGGCTCCTGTCTGTTTGTGATGCTGACCCTTCCCTCGTGCTCCCACCCTGCTCTTGCCATGCTCTGTGCTTTGCCTCACCTAACAGTGCCCCTTTCTCTTCTTGCTCAGTGGCCAATCTGACAGCTCACACCCCCTATGAAATTTCTGCTTGGGCTAAGACAGAGCTGGGGGACAGCCCTCTGTCCTTTGTGCACGTGGTGACCAGTGGCACAAGGCCAGTGTCCCCAAGCCTCAAGGCCAAGGCCATCAACCAGACGGCCGTGGAATGCAGCTGGACTGGCCCCAGGAATGTGGTAAGGCACCAACCCTTCCCTCAGAGCAGCACACAACCCCTCTGAAACCAGGATAATTTGTTTGGATTGGATTCCAAGGCCCTGAAAATGTTGGGGATGATGAGGGAAGGAACATCCTGCCTTTTAAACAGAAGCAAAGCAAGGTTTCTTGTGTGTTTGTTGCAGTGAGAAGTGGCTCAAACACAGACAGCACAATGCTCCAGCAGCTTTTGAATCAACTGCTGTTACCTGAGCTGAGCTGAGGGATTTTGGGTTGGGAGTTCAAAGGGAAGTGGGCAGATTGACCTTGGGCAAGACAGAGGGAAAAGCAGGAAAAAAGGTCCAAAAGGAAAAGGGTCTTTGCTTCATGCCCCTAAAAAGTGACAGCCAGTGGGAAATGGATTTGTGGAAAATTCTCAAAGTCTGACAGAAGTCTATTTCCTAATTACAATACATTATAAGCATTTCTTAACCTATCAACTTTTACCACACCACACTGTAAATACCTTAAAACCAATAATCTAAAATTACCCCTCGTAAATCCTACTATAATACATCTTTCATAGTTCTATTTCTCCAAAGTATCTGGTCTTATGTACAAAACCATCCTTTAAAACTTGTTTCTAACTGCATTTCTGTCCCAACAATATCTGTCCTATTCCATGACATTTCTAACTCAACATTTCTCCCTAGTATTTAGTCTTATTTATAAACCCCTCCTTTAAAACTTGTATCTAGTTCCATTTCTCTCAACAATATTTGTTTCTAGCTCCATTTCTCTCCCAACCATATCCATCCTATTCCATGACATTTCTAACTCAACATTTCTCCAAAGTATTTAGTCTTATTTATGAAACCATCCTTTAAAACTTGTTTCTAGTTCCATTTTTCTCTCAACAGTATCTGTTTCTAGGCTCCATTTCTCTCCCAACCATATCCATCCTATCCCATGACATTTCTAAGTCAACATTTCTTATCTCAAAGTTTACACACAGATATGCACTGTTGTATTTGTGGGGTGCCCCGTGGCAGGAAGGAATGATGAATTTGACTCCATGTTCTTAGAAGGCTAATTTATTATTTTAAGATACTATATTATATTAAAAAATACTAAATTAAACTATACTAAAGAATACAGAAAGGATACTTACAGAAGGCTAAAAAGATAATAATGAAAACTCATGACTCCTTCCAGAGTCTTGATACAGTTTGGCACTGATTGGCCATTGAGTAAAAAAACAACTCACACCAGAAACCAATGAAACAATCACCTGTTGGATAAACAATCTCCAAACACATTCCACATGAGCAAAACAGAGGAGAAGCAGATGAGATAATTATTGTTTTCCTTTTCTCTGAGGCTTCTCAGCTTCCCAGGAGAAAAATCCTGGAGAAAGGGATTTTTCAGAGAATGTGAATGCCACATCTCCAGAACAGGTGTCTACATCTGAATTAGATGCCTTAGCAATTTTTGTAGCCAGTGGGGCAAGTGGACCCATTTAAGATACAATTTATCTGGCTTGTCTTAATCATGTACTTTGAAGTAAGATGGATTGCACTCTCCAAGTGATATTTTTCTCCCTGTTGACTGAAAAAAAATGTAGATAATTAGCTTGGATGTAAACGTCTGCATTTTGTCATAAACACAGTCAAATACATTCCACGCCTATGTTTTTTTGCTTCAGAGAAAGTATAAAATTCTCAAAATTTCTTGATTCCACTTTGAATTAGCTTATGAGATGATGCTTGAGGGTTAAATTTTAATTTTATGTTAAATTACTACAGTACAGTAATTGAGGTTATGCTTAAGTCTTCCTAGACTTTTTGCCGAAGCAGTTTGCAGCAGCAGGGCTGTCTGTCTCTGCAGATTTTTGCATGGTAGTCACTTAAAATATGTTGCTTTTTAGTTCTATGCTCTATAATATTTTAATTTTTTTTATAATACTTACATTTATTTACATTAAGAAAATACTTATATTTTGTATTACTATTTCTATCATGAGAAGAAGTATATAGAAAAAAGGAAAGGTGGAAAATTATGTGAAAGGGTACGTAAAAAACAGGGAAAAGGGAATTGGGAAAAAGGACAAAATGGAATTTGGAAGATCTAGAAAGAGGAGGAGCAGAATGGAGACCAAAAGAGATGAGTAAGTAGGAAATAAATAGAGAGATCAGGGTAAGATCCTCAGGCTCACTCATTATTTTGTAGACTTTCATAATATATCTTCTCTTTTTCACACTTCACAGAGTTCATCTTTTTAACCTTACAGTGTCTAAAGTCCACAGTCGCTATTCTTTCTCCCATATACCTCATAATTTTTTTTCATTTTTTTCGACATTTTTATTTTTGCTATGTCTATTCTTGCACACACCTCTACACATCTGAGCACAGCTGTTAACCTACTTCTGTGTGGTAATTCCTGTGGTATGGAAATCACTGATGTAACTGTGATTCCAAGAGTATGTTCAGCAGGTCCATTGCCTTCAGTAGTTGGAGAGAGCATTAATGCTGAATCAAAATTTGATTTTTGTCTCAAAATTAGAATTGCAGGTAACAACCTTTTAAAGACTCGAAGCTGTCTATTGTAAGGGTGGTTCTTTTTAAAGTCTGCTGTGATTCTTGATATGAAGGAGGCAAAGTGTGGAAGACAGATATTAGAAGAGACCCAGGCAAATTGTGAAAGATAGATATAAGAAGAGACCCAGTCATGGTTTAATCACAAGGTGTCCTGATATCTTCCCATGTATTCTCAGCTCAGAACCCTGAGCAGTAGTGAGCTGTCTATCTTGTACATTTGTACATGTAACTATACCTAAGACACTTGTACATTTAACTGTGCCTAGCACATGTCCAGACAGTCCTACTGTTAGGAGAGCCCCTGGCACAGTTTTAGCTTATGCCTATCAATGATGCTCCTCACTGAGGCTTGGAAGTTACAGGGTCCTGGGACAGTTCAAAATCAGCATTTTGCAAACAGCTGCATTCTTCTAGTTGTCAAGGGCTTCAGTGACGAAAATATGAGCTCTTCCATGGCTTCTGGGCTCAGTGTCCACCACCATTCCTGAGCGTATCGATTTTATGATGAAATTATAGCTTTTAAAATGATATTTTATTTATTATTTATATATTATATTTATTATTTATGTATTATTTAAAATTACATTTTATGAATGAAATTATAGAAAGGGTCCTGTGAAACTTTTCTTTTGACAACTCTGTGCTGGTCAATGGGTGGTGCAAGTAGGGGAGGAACCCATTTGCAAGGGATAAGCTTCTGTTTCCTTCCCATGAAGAATATGACCAGGTCCCAAACAGAATTAAGAAAGACTTTGCAATTGTAAAGTAGAGAACAATGGTGCAAACACTGCTATCTCTACCTTGAGGGTGTTCAGGCTTTGCCAGTGTTAATGAAAGGAGACTCAGTTTCGTGTCAGCTGCAGCAAAGAGAAGCTCCACAAACTTGGAAAGAGATCAGCATTTTTTGAAATGCTGGCCTAGGATTAAAAGCATAACAGGATTCCCAGCTTCCTACTGACTTCAGTGGAAAGGTGAGGATCATGATGGGAGTTAGGATTCCAATATAAATCTACACTTGACTTGACAGTCATACTATTCCTGAACTGACAAATGGCAGCCAAGGACGAAGTAGTCAAGCTGAAGGGTCACTAGGGAAAAAAAGGAGCGTTAAAAGAGCAGTGCTAGTCTCTTTGACAAGAGCTATACTAATTGAATTTTGAAGAGACCTGACTGAGATATTAAGTATTATACACCGTATTAGTAATTACATAACAGATAATATTAATGATACGTATACAAGTGTTTGTTAAACCAGTAATTCAGATTTAATGAATAACCAATGGCCTTTTTATAAGAAGGAATCCCATGCTTAATTTCTGAGATTAATCTTATTTAAAGCAAAAATTCTCCCTCTGAATAGCTGGTAGTGTTCAGCTTAAATTAGCATCTGCTGAAGTGAGTAGTTGAGCTTCCTCTGACATTTATTAGGACCAATGCATAAAGGCTGTACTGTGGCAATACTGTTTAATTGTCAAGGCAATTAGTTGCCACTCTGGATATCAGAACTGTCACTGAGTTAAAAAATAAGGGAAGAAGACATGGCAGAAATAGTTTTCTTTCTAACTGGAAATTGTGTCTGAATTTTATATTAGTCATAGAAGTGAGAACTGATGACATAGATCAGACTTGGACATAACAGGGAAAAAGTTTTAATTTTAACAACAGTTGATTTACTTATGACGTCAAATCAACTCTAAATTTTGTAAAAAATTATGTAAATCACTGGATGCTAGGCTAAAATTATCTGTAATGTGTATGGTTCCCTTACATCCCTAGAAAAAAATGAGGATTATTTGTTTTGTTTTCAACCTTATGAAGACATTTAGAATAAGAAAAAACCCATTCACTATTCTGTGAACCTTAAATTTGCTCTGAAATGTGTAGATCTTCTTAAGCGAATTATATGTGCATGACTCTTAACTAAAAGAGTTTTCTTAGTTTGAAAAGGATTCATATAGTTATATTCTTTCAATATGCAAGTGAACTAGGCACTGGTCACATGAGAGAGTCCTCTTCAACTATGCTCATTATTGTTCTTTTTGTTCTCTCTCTTTGTTTTCTAGAGAAATGTAAAGTCAGTTTTGCATATCTGGTATTAATGTTCTCAGAGTAAAGCCAGAAAAATGCAGTGTAGAAATGGCAGTTCATGTTGCTCAAGGCTCCGCTCAAAATTGCTGTGTCTGGAAGTGCAGTGTCTGGAAGTCTATACTCTGGCAGCTTGTACATTGGCTGGCCTTTGGATTAATGTAGGAATGCAAAGCTACAGGTCCTTAATCTTCATAAAGAATGACAACCATCTCTAAATGGCTGGAGCCTGCACGTTCATCCCATCCTTCTCTGCTCCTCACCAAAGTGCAGCTTATTGGTTTCAATCCTGTCCAGACCAACTTCTATAGTCCATATTTTTCATGTGTTGGCAATTTCTGTATCGGGACACATCAGAAAATGTTATTAGGTGATTCTCTGCTTTATAAAGTGGAAATTAGGGAAATTTTAAATCAAACTCTAGGAAGAATTAAGTGTGATTTTCATTTTGGCTATGCTGGACACCTCTGGGCTATGTTGTGATCCATCTGCCTAGATGGAGGACTTTGCTTATCTCAGCTGCCATCTTCTAGCCTAGCCCTAATGGGAATGCATCTCATCTGTTCTTTCAAGAATATTTCCAACCATCTCCCAAAGTTCAATATGCTTACCACAGATTATCCTGTCTATTTTCTGCGCAGTACCAAACAAGATCAGTTTAATTAATAGCTATATTATAATTGAATTGGCTCCCATCCATTATTTATTTTTGAGTAAAGGTCTAGAACTTGTGAAGACCAGCACTTCAAAACTTGGGAAAGTAATATTTTTTTTTGGAGGTGGGACATTAAAAGTTTGAGCTACAAATAAAAGATTTAATCATTAAAATGTATAAATCAATTGATTTTGGGTTAACTTCTTTTGTTGGAATGAGAGACGAGCATATTGAAAAGAATGGAAGCTCCAGATAACCTCTACAGGTAGTTGAAATCAAACTGAAATATGATTGCAATAGTGTCGAGATATTATGTTTTATCTGTGTTTACCTGCAAGTCCAGCAAAAGAAGAGAGGCTGACACCGATAGGATTCAAGAGATCTCATACTTTTCACATCATGGTGTTTCTGCTCCTTTTATTCTAAACACTTGTTGATCTCTGGTGTGATCTTGACTACAGTCTTTCTTCATAATGATTTCTGCTATACTGACACCCATAAAATTTTTTTCTTAGTTAACTGAAGTATAAAGCAAACCTCAACTTTACCCAGGAAGGTTCTTTTCTTTTCTTTTCTTTTCTTTTCTTTTCTTTTCTTTTCTTTTCTTTTCTTTTCTTTTCTTTTCTTTTCTTT